>OX451736.1:1315409024-1315787855 GCA_948472305.1 Vicia faba | reverse complement strand
AACTTCAAATAACTTCCTTGACAAGTTATCTCCAATTCACACTTCCTCTTGATATTTTTGCCAATATTGACCAGGAAATATGAGAATAGGGATATTGATTGATGGTTGACCAAAAGTCCACTTGGTCAACAGTTGATTTTGACTGTCTTCTGACAAAATAACCATTTTACCCCCTTTTTTATCAATTGAACCCTTTCAAGCTAAAGTTGATGATCAAACTTCCAATGATAGATGCTCATGACTATGTAGAGAAGTATGGGATCAAGAATTGCACAAAATCCAAAGATCTCCTGATTAAAACTCAAACCCTAGTTTTAACTGATGAATCAAAGGAATTGATTCTCCTTATAAACAACACGATACTCAATCTTCTAATGATCCAATGAGGTGGATAAGATATCTTGAGATATGTGGTACCTTTGGGCTTGAAATATACAAAGGTTTAGATGATAAGGCTCTACTTGAGCATCTTGTCAACACAATCATTCTTCAAAAGTTTGAGGAAGACTTGATAATTAAAATACCTTGATCCCATCACAATGTATGAATGCAATGCAACATGATGTTTATGATGAAACATAAGCCTAAATCAATAAGGTAAATTTTAGGGTGCAACAGCTTCCCCTATTCAATTATCTTTAACAGGGTAACTGAGAAAAGTGACAACTTTTGAGCGTTCATAGTTGAAGATGATTGAATACGAAAGAACCCGAAAATTTACACTCTTGAAGAAAAAACAGAAAAACCCCCAAGACATGCGTCAGAAAGAAGTTGTAACGCAAATTTTAATGAAATTGAAACATAACTAAAACATAGAAGAGTAGACGAAACTAAACTTCAAAATAAATGTTCCAGGTAAAAATTGGGTTTGAAAAAGGGGTGAGATAAGACTCAAACCATGGAGAATGGGCGAAACTAGTTTCTGGAAAAGAAAAGTACGCAGGGAAAAGTGGCTAGAGTGCGTGATTCTAGGAGCACTTGCTAATCTCAACCTAAGATAGACAATATGAAGGAACTGAAAGAATCCCAGGAGTAAGGAACAAAACAAGACGAAACTCGACCCAAAAAAACTAGTTAAGAGAAACTAAACTAGATGAGTACCAGGACGAAACTGGATTTCACGCATGGGTAACGAGGCAAAACTCAACCCATAGTAAGAGTGGTGAGACTGCATATTTCTCCGAGCACCTTCTAGTCTCAGATTAATGGATAAGCAGTTACGAAAACTGATAGAAGAATCCAAGGAACAAAAGAGACTAAATTCAACCAGGGACGCAGTACAAACACCGCAAAGAAACTCGGTAAATGAAAACCGATAAAGGGTTCGGTAAACAAACACTGATAAATATCCAAGGTATGAAAACAAAAACGAGATGAAACTCGACTAATTATAACTAGTTAGACGAAACTACACTAGATGAGTAACAAGACGAAACTGGATTTCATGCACAAGCGACGAGATCGAAACTCGACCCAAAGCAAAGTGATGAGAGCGCATGTTTCTCAGAGCATCTGCTGGTCTCAGATCAATGGATAAACAGTGACAAAACTGGTAGAATAATCCAAGGAACAAAAGAGACTGAATTCAACCAGGGACACAACACGAACATCACAAAGAGACTCAGTAAACGAAAACCGATAAAGGATTCAGTAAACAAACACTGAAAAATGTCCAAGGTATGAAAACAAAAAAGAGATGAAACTCAACTCATTATAACTAGCTATACGAAACTAAACTAGATGAGTACCAGAACGAAACTGGATTTCATGCGTGGGTGGGGAGACGAAACTCTAAGCTCAACCCAAAGCGGGGTGATTAGGGCGTAAAACTAAAAACCGGCTGAAAGTGAATACCAGGGCGAAATCGGTATTCAAAAGGTACATTAATAGACATTGAAATGAACCGACGAAGGTAGTGAAGACTCGAGAAGACTGTGCCAGGGAGAAACTGAACTACAATCAAGAGTGGACACTCAACCAATCAAATTATTAACATCAAAAGGGTATTTCTATGGGGTGAAACTGAGATAATGAGGGTGAATACCTCGTTGGGGATATAATCTAAAGAATTAAAAAAATCATTGGGGAAAACAGAAACAGTAATGGCTTATGTTCCGATGCATGTTTGATTTTTTTTAATGTAGCGTAATGCTCCATATAGTGGAAATGCTACGCGTTTTAGTAGATGCAATGTAATGATGCATGTTTGAATGCTTCACTGGGGAATGGCTAATAACCCAGAAGTCAGAATCTGACAAGACTTGCAAAAATAAATTGCAAAATCTGCTGTAGAAGAGAAGATATAAGGAACCGCTGAGGAGGAACCCTTGAAGAGCTGGAACTCCGTGAGGAGTAACAAATGTGTAACCGATAGAAACATGCTACAAACACTGAGAGGGGTTGCAAAAATAAATTGCAAACTCTGCTGGAGAAGATCGGGTCGAAACTGATCAACTTCAAGAAGAAATGCCATATGAAGATTGGGCGTTATGGGAGAAGATCAGGGTGAGAGTGTAGCTTCTGAAGGAGAATGCCAAATAAAAATCGGCTGGTGTTGGAGAAGATCAGGGTAAGACTGTAATCTCTGGAAAAGACGACATGCAGCCGTGTTAAGGATGATACCAACATAACAAACCTGATGTGGGAATCAAAACCCTCGCTGGGGAAACTTCCATCGAAAATTCCTCTGCCGTTTGTCGAAGATTTAACAAAATCTCAATTACTCGACCAGCAATGACCACACTGAGGATAAGGAAAGATCCTTAAATAAGGATGCCCCAAGCAACAAATTAGCTGGGAAATGAGAGATCCGGACGAGGAATATCTAATTGGAAACTCCGCTAAGGAATTGAAACTTCTTCAGACTGTGAATTCTCATCTAAGCAACTTAATTGGGGACATGAGACGTCTTCAAACTTGAAGTCTCAAAGCGAAGCCTTTCTCTTGAAAATGATTTTTGGGAAACAAAACTTTGTTGAGGAAACAAAACTCCATTGAGGATACAAGACTCTGTTGGGGAGTATTTTTCTAGGGATAAGAGATACCAAAGTCTAAAAGCGGGAACCCCTATTGGGAATGCTTATGCCATGGATTTCTTTTACAAAGAACCCGACTGTCAGGGATTAAAGGAACTTTGGATATGTCGTCATAAAATAGACCACGAAGATAGTTAAACAGTGTCGACTTTACTAGGGATATGGAAATCCCAGGCAACATCAACTCTATTGAGGATGATAAAAGATTCTTTTGATAAAGAAATTCCCCAAGTCACAACTCAGATGGGAAAACGAGCACTTTTGAATGCGAACTTCAATGATAATTCAAATCGGAAGATAAACTCCGTTGGGGATAGTCTATGTTAAGGAACGAGATAATGCTCATCCAGACATTGTTGGGGGATGAAGGTATCCAAAAAACGTTATTTTCCTCGAGAATCCCTCACATCATAATGCTGAGGAGAAGCAACCTTGTGGGGAATTCCCTATTCCAACATTCAACAGTTAGAGGTAAGACTCTCACATGGGTGCTGACAAGCTTCAACTTACAGAGTGAACGAAAATTCCTTGAGAGGACTTCATGGGATTCATACCATCATTGATACGCTGCCCTAGAGTAGTGGAACTTTGAAAGATTCATCCTCCACTTAACTGCCTCAGATTGGTGAAACAAAAAGTACAATAACCACAGGCCGAACCCTGATAAGACTTGTAAAAATAAATTTCAAATTCCACTAGAGAAGATCATATCAAAATTGACTTTTATTTGATAACTTGTCAATTTCTCACTGGGGATAACTTCTTGGGGGGAATACTGCAAAAAATAAATTGCAATGCAGAAGAAATCTTGATCTATGTTCCACCTCTTGACCTTCTGGGGAAAAGATCCAATATCATGTTCCACGGATAAAGGGAAAATTGCTGGGAGTTGGGACCTTCTGATGTAAGTCTTTAATGAAAGCAACTTCAACTGGGGAATCGTATAAGTTCTTAGACAAAAGAATTCTAACCAGACCAACTCGAGGATACTACCGCTGGGGACTAACAATATTTACTCGGGGAAGAGGAGGGTATCTTTGAACCATAAGCTTGAGGTTTAGAACTCCACTGAGAAAATATTTATGCAATAATCTATTACTAGGGATAAGGAGCCTTTATACTGCCAAGGATATGAAGATCCATGTTGGGGTAAGCGACCTTACAAAAAGAACTCTTGTCAGGAATGAGATATTCTTCGTATGAGAAACTCAACAAAATATGCTAGTGTTGGAAATACGAGAATCTTCGGCTCCACTGGGGAATAAGAATGTGCTTCAATCAGAATGAAATCTTGTTATGATCCTCTATCCTGGGGCTAGCAACCACAATAGAGTACTCTTTTGGGGAAGTAACACTTATCAACATCCAGGATTGAGATCTACTGGGAAAAGAGAGAATATGTGAGCAAGTATTTTCGACGAAGCGATTCCATTGGAGAGATGAGATTCCCTGACTAGGAGATTTCTTGATAAGATAACTTCATAGGGAAGTTGAGGATTTCTGAATAAGAGATTTTTGAAGGAAGCTCCGTTGGGGAAAGGATAAATTCTGAATAAGAGATCTTGGACAATGGTCTCTACTGGAGAGATGAAATAAAACTCAACACAAATCAGTTAGGGGAATGAAAATTCCAGAGAACGAGATCTCAATAAAGAAGCTCCATTTGGGAATGAGAAATCTTGGACAAGATATCCTCATAAATAGCCTCCTCTGAGGAAATGAGATGATGCTCCCATGACTTCGCTAAGAAATAGGACAGACTTGAATAGTCTTTACTGGGGATGGTAAAAGATTATTAGCATAACAAACTTCAAACCATGCTTCTGCTATGGAGGGAAATAGAAAATTCTTGAATAAGAAATCTTCATGAAGTGACTTCGTCGGGGAACAGGAGAAATTTCCAAAGGAACTCTCGACTTCGGCTGGGGATGAGAACACTCCACTTCAGGGAATAGACATTTTCTTTTGCTAGGTGATGATGGGAGACAAAGATTTATGCATCCGGAGAACGAGACTCTTTTGATCCGAAATTCCAATTTTCCAATCTTTAAAATTTCTCACTTTGGGAGATTCACTGGGGAGTAATAGAAACTTCAGATCTTCGTAGAAACCCATGGTTAATCTCAAATAGATTTGTTCTTCATGAAGCGACTCCATAAGGGAATAAGAAGATATTCAACCAAATCTTCAGTCAACGTAATGATGCTCTGCTCCGAGGAATATATATTCTCTTACGAACACAAACATGTTAGATTTACGTGGGAAAGGAAAATCCATATCAAAAGATCATAACTTCAATCAAAAGACTTTTTGCTAGGTGATACTGGGAGACAAAGCTTTATACATCCAGAGAACAAGACTCTTTTAATGCAGAATTCCAGTTGGTCATTCTTAAAATTTCTCATTTGGGAAGACTTACTGGGGAGCAATATAACCTTCAGTGTTGCTTCAGAGGAAATGATCCAAGTTAGGGACATCTTAATTATCTTGAAAGATATTGCTCTGGTAATGGAGAATTACACAGATAAGCAAAGCACTTGAAAACTCATGCGAAACAGATCAATGAAAGTGCCTCAGGCATAGTGTGACAACTTTGCTGAAAAAGGTAATTTTGACTTGAGATAATCGACCCCATATTATTCGGGCTCTGGATGATTCTCTGATGCAACAGGTCCATGGAGAGATTCGCTGAATCGCGACGTAACTGCTTTAGGTTGACTAACCTTGGAAAAGAATCGCCTAGAGAGGACTTCCCGAGATCTGTGATGAGGATACCAATCCCGACTTTAGTCGGAAATAAAGATCTCAACTTCTGATGAAGGAACAACAATACCAAGACTTAAAATTCTGATGAGATGAGGATAACCATCCTAACTTCTTGTCATGCTCTCCACCTTCATAAATAGTTTAGCCTGTGACCAAAATTAAACTGATCAACTATGAAATGTGAGAAATCCCCCTGCATAATTCCATGCCCCAGTCTGTATGGCTGTTAAAGAACTTGCCGTGAAAGGACTTCCTGAGATCTGTATCATCCAGATAAATTGCCCCAGTGTTACAAACTTTGAAACACAGCTTCAGACTAATCAAAATTAGAAGTGGCTTCAATAAATCTTGGGTAACAGACCCTGATCACTTGGCACTTTGAGATATTTGTTGAATCTTGACATAAATGCCCCAGATTAACGAGGCTTTGAGACTCAATGGATCTTGACTTGATTTCCCCAGATTAGCAGAATCTTGGAAAACCATCTCCTTAGCTCATGCTCCCAGCAGAATGACAAGTTCATGGAGTTTGGAAGATAACATCTCCTCAGGATAATTGACTTACGTCTTCAAAACAAGCCAGTACACAATCATACTTTTCAACTCGAACTGCTTCGCGCTCAAGAAGATGCTTGAAGAAAGTTGTCCTTCGGGACCAACTGGGAACAATATACCATTTCTCAATCAGAGATTTAGGGCAGAAAAAACTTCCACACAATCATCAAACAAAAAATTCTTGATAAACCTCTCAAACCAGTCTTCTTTAATTCAAAGGAGTAGCTAGAAAGCATGCCCTAAATTAAGATCATTCTTTTCAACAGATTCCTGAAGTATTTCGTCCCTCGGGACAATCAAACTCTTCATTTGATGCTCATTATGAAAGCTTGCTTGATGTTTAAGCACCTTTTCATATGTAAAGAGTATTTTATCCTATGAATGATAAATCTAATGCAAATCATATACTTGTCTTGAAGTTAGAAAACTTTTATTAAAAAGATGCTGAAACATCGGAAAATAATTTGTACAAATATTTTAAAAAGGGAGTGATACCAACTCAAAAAGTTTTATGCAAGTCTCCTAGGAGTCAGGTTACCGTACTTCTCATAACAGCTTTGCTTTCGAATTAACCCATGCTTTAATTAGGAATTTTAAGGGTTGTAATATGGCCTGGTTCACGGTTTTTTAGAAACAAGGATTTAAGGCTAAAAATTATTTGGTGCCCACCCATTCTACATGATGTTCTCCAGTCCTACATTCAGTTAATTCGATACGAGCATTCATCTCTCAAAAGAGTTTATGATGGTTAAGGAACCACAACGATTTCTTGGACACGATAGTGACTTAACCTTTGGTTTTTGGGTGTTCGATCACACGAATTTTCTTTTGATGAGGATTCTTATTGGATAATCCTTTTCTGCCTTTCAGGCTTTTTTTTTCAAATTCTTTTCCGCTTTCCCTAACTTTTTCCTAGACAAATTCTTTTGAATTTCAATTTGGGACTCCAGCGGGATGCCCTAACTTTTACCTAAACCACTTGTTTTCAAGTTTCGACTTAGCGGAGATTTTTTTGTTTCTTTCTTATTCATATTTTCCACTTTGAACAAGTCGTGTGACCCTAAGTCTTTGAACTTTTGGAGGAAAGTGATTGCCTCATTCGTTGGTCGGCGAGGGATAACCTTTGTTGTATCGATTCGATCTCGACCTTAGGATCTTTTGTTTTTTTTCACTGGGTAAATAACTATTGTTGTTTTGATATTTTCCCGACCTCATAATGTGAGGGATAAAATATGGTGATCCCTAAATGGGACACTCCTTCTGAAATTTGAATGCTCGATCAAATCATCTGAACATTTACCCTGCTCCAGGTTTAAAAATAAGGGTTTTTTATCGAACAGAAAAGAAACCCATACTTCGAAGGCTCGGAGGGGTTAACAAGGGTCTATCTCCCTTATATCTCTAGTGTTTGGGGATTGAAACAAGGCTTGTACATCGTCAACAAAGTTTTTACTCGTAAGCATACCATTTGAGTTTCCAGGTAAATTTGCATCATCCTTCCTCCAGAGTCATTGCTTTATTAACAAGACTTGGGTAAAAAAAACATAGTAAAACAAATAAGAGAAATTGTGAATGAATTAATTCAAGACAAACATATTCGATGCTTATAACCAATCATTCAAAAAGATGAGCAAGTTTGCATACAAAAAGTACTGAACAAAACAATTAAGATTGCAAATGAAAATACAAATGAAATTTGAAATTGCCATGTTGAGGAGACTAGTCTCCGTATGGACTGATTGCTTCAAACAATCTTCAGAAACCTTGAGGCTCACCTGGATAAGAGATCCCCCTATGATATGGACATAACTGCCTCTGAATTGATCCAAGATGGATTCTATCTCTGGATGATAAACTGTCTTCGACTAAATAGCTGAGTGCCTCAGGTGATGTTCACAGAAGATTATCTCAAAAGAGAGGGTGAACGCTATACCAGACAAAAAGTTCGAAATTTTCTGTCACCTTAGAAATTAGACTTTGAGAAAGACGTCAAACAAATGTCGGACCTTACTTAAACCAACTTGAAAATTTCAACATCATGGCCAAATGCCCCAGAATGAGAGACACACCTAGCATTTGCATCAAGAGAGAGATTAATCAACTGAATAGTCTCCAAAGTATGAAGCTTAATCAAATGAATTCCCAACAGACAAGGAAGTGCCAGGATGCAAAGCATTGAGACGGTATCAACATACTTCTCAGGCTTCCTCTATCTTTGATTAAAGGCTTTCCCCAATGCATTCACTTGGGAAACAAGCATTGACTGCTAATGAGAAGATTAGGGAGCTCAAAGTTGTGGAGAGTACCCTTGATTGAATAATCGGGTACCCTGGCATGGTAACCACATATGGCGTTGACAATTGGATTTGGAAGAAGATTTGTAGATGATACTGAAGCATGGAGCCTAACCCACTGAAGCTTAAATTAGCGTGGAAACAAATGAGAATAAAGCACTGGGATGGGTTCAAAACCATTCTCTGAACCTATTATGCCCTTGCTGATAAATCATATCCCTTGAATTCAAACAGGAGATGGGAACAATCTGTTGTTAAGATATTTCAAGCACTAAAGACAATGGATGCAATCCATAATGCACTTCATGGTTTGAAAGAAATCCCAAATGACGAGGAGAAAATAATAACTCATGTTGCAACAGTCAGTGTAAGATTGCTGACACTATCATCAAGGCTTCCATAACTTGACTCAGTTGGGTCTCCAACTGATTATCTTCCTTCTCTAAGAGCTCCCAATGATGGGCCAAGGCTTGCATGTACACCACAACCAACCTTATATGAATCTTCATCCCAACCAATACCCTACGAAGTCATTCCATAATTGATATCTGAACATGTGACAATAAGAATTCAAATCTATAACCCTGGAGAGAATACCAAGTCTGAATATGAATTTCAACTTTGAGTACCTATTATGAATGTATGAATATGCATGAGGTGTGTGAGTGGATGCAATGCCATGTTCGATCATTTCCAAGGAACCCACATGCTTTTAATTTTGATTTTAAACCAGTGAAGGTAGAAAAGTGCAACACAAAGCTCACAAGCATGGTTCCTTGGAAATGGAAAGAACATGTGTGTCGAAATAATGTTAACAAATTATGTGTGATAACATAGGAGCAAGGTTCCATAAACATGGAAAATGGTTGCACTATCTCTACACTAAATGATGAATGTCACCAGATCAAAGGTCCGACACCACCTTGGAACACAAAAGAGCCAAGTACCAAGTAGATCAGCAACTACATGAGACCGAAATCTCCCTATAAAAGATAACTTCTGAACTGCCGAAATAAACGGCCATCACAAGGTGAGAAGTTCAGAACAAAACCATGAGGACACGCAGTCATTGAGAGTATCAAGTCACCATCAAAAACCCACAATAACTATCAGAACATGGACGCAAATAGAACTCAAGTCATCAACATAACTAGAGAAAATAATCATCAACAGAATAAATAGTCACCATCTGTACCTATGATAATAATTCCCTCCCCACTCACGGGAAAAGACTAGGTCATGGTAAGGTCAAAGGACAAATCATAGTACAAGAGCTCATCTGTTGATATCATCATATGATAACACCTATGTGAACTATCTCTGAAGTCATGTGTCTCATGGTCAGGTCTACAAGACATCCGCCTCATAGCTGCCATGGCCATTCTATTCCTAGTTCCTATGGCATTCACTCATAGCCTGGGTATGGGGCCTTTTACCTCATGGAACAACCCACCCACCAAGAAAACCAGAATCCAGCACAACAGATAATCAATATGGAAAGCAATAAAATGCAATACAAACATATGCTAAGATAAACATGTATAAATGAATAAACTGAAAGCATGGAAAATAAACACCCAAAGAAAATAAAACAAGTGCTAGGATCGACTCTGAGATAAACCAGCATTTGGTCATAAATCCCCAGTGAAGTCGCCAACTAAAACAACTGGCTGAACCATCATCCAATATAAAAATCAATGAAGTCGCCACCAAACATCTTTTATCCCGCCGAAAGGGAAAGGTAAACATAGAGAAAAACTAAGAAGGATGAAATCACAGTCTTGCGACCGAGTGATTGGATAAGGGAGCTTGTTAGGCAAGGGGAAGGTATTAGCACCCCACACGCCCGTAGTACTCTACGGTATCCACTCTTGTTGTCTAATCTAATGGGTGCATAAAAATCTATATTTAAGTTGTACAAGAAATGTGTTTCACCCTAAAATTTTCCCTCCCATTTTTACTCAAAACATACTCCTAGAGGTCCTCAACTTGCCCAAGGATGCCTAAGGATTGACCAGACAAATCCTCCTCCTAAGACTATGAGCCTCAAACTAGGGTTTCGTTTTCATCAAGATGTTTGAGTTCCAAGGGTCCCAAATGATTTACATTGCCCTAATATGTTCTCAAGATCATCCATGCCAAGTTTCATGCCTTGCACTACAAGTTTGTTCAGTCAACTGCTCAGATGTTTGAAAATCAACTATGTTAGGTCAAAAGTCAACTATGGCCCACATACAGTCAAACTTCAAGATTTTTGGTCAACATCAACATTTTGAAGTAATATTAATCATTTTATCAAGGGTTGATCATGATTCTTCAAGGAATGCCCCAAATTCATCAAAACTCAAAAGTTGCTAAATTAGGGTTTCTATAGGAAAAGTCAACCAAACTTTGACCAGACATAACTTTCTCATACTTTATCAGAAATTTCCCATCCAAGGCTCATTTTGAATAGGATTCAATTCCCTACAACTCATCTTCAGCCCTCAAGTTCAAAAAATGCACTCATGAAAAGATATAAATTTAGACATTATAGGTCATTTCAAAAAGTCAACAAAAACACATTTTGGGTCAAAGCTTCTTACATGAACATGGAAGATCCAATTGAGATGAAATCAAAATGGATACTTAGGGGACATCATAAGCTTTCTAAAAAGTCAAAGAACACCCTCTTAGGGTTAAAATTGAGGGAGATATGTATTGTCAAAGTTGACCAACTTTTGGAAATGTGCATGAAGTCAACATTGATCAAAATGACTTTTTTTCCAAATGGGCCCATGTTTTCTTGTTTGAAACATGTTCCTAAGAGGACCCACGACCCCTGAGCTTATACACCTATTATTTTATTATTTTTATTATTTATTTTAATTTTTTATCCATTTAAATCAAAATAAATCAATTTAAATAGTAGAATAATGAAATAAAATCCAAGATTTGATTTTATGAGCATATTATGAGTCAATGAATAGCTAGCAAATCATCCAAATTGTGCAAGAGCAAACTGATTGGAAAATATCTTAATTTGGTCTATTTTAGAAACAAATCATACAAGGCAAAGAATGAAATCAAATCTCCACAATTATCAAAGGTATGATTAGTTTTTGTTGACCTAAATCATTCTATCATATATACACAACATATCCAAAGCATTAAAACAGGGATTGGGTCGTGAAAACAAGAAAAAAGTTGAAAATTTTGGAAGAAAAATGCAGATCGGATTCTCTTCCATAGACCAATTCAAGCAATTTCAAAGCCAGAAATTCGTTCCTAGACGTGTTCTGAAGCTATTCCAATCATCATCAAGTGACCATAACATTCAGAATCGTAAAATCCATAACTCAGCTCTTCAACTTTTTTTATTTTCGATTACATGCATACATGCGTTTTTCAATGAAATTTAGCCATGTATTTTTGTTTATCATAAGGTTTCGATGCTTTCTGATTTGTTTGATTGAGTTTTAAGTGCAGGAGTCTAAGGATACCATTGCTAGGGTTCCAAGATTCAAATTGGGGCTTTCTGATTTAGACATAATTGGGATAAACCAGTGCCATCATCGTGTTCAGGGGACCAAAACGAGTTGATTCATGGTCTCCATTAGAATTTATATTGCTTGTATTTAATTTTTGAATGACACGGGGTTATAGCTACAAATATCGTCCGTAGGTAAAAGTTCAGGCCTAAAACGACATTTCTGAGGAGGAAGGTGATCACGTGGCAGCCACACACTGGCTCGTTTGAATCTTGGCGCGTTTTCTAGGCATAACGTGTTTTGTTTTCATTATGTTTTATTTGTTCATTATGTTAACAACTAACCATCCCAACACAGATGACAAAGGCGTAGGCTGGTGAACCAAGAGGTTCTGGGTTCGATCCTAGAATCCCATGTTTTCATATTTTGAGTTTTTTGTCCCAGATCCAATACATCTTCCTGCCAGAAAACTACCATGCATCTCCAGATGTCACCCATCAGATTACTACAAGGTCAGATCTAGCACCCTGCAAGCATGTCCCCATGGTGCACCCTCAGACATACTCAGCATTGGATCTCAGGCATGCAATTGGGCTTGTACAAGTCTGGGCTTAGTAAATTGCCACTCACACCCCCAGGCTGGAAACAGTAACATGCCCAATTTATTTCTTTTTTAATTTCTTTTGTTTTAATTATTTGTTTAATTATTTTTACAAAACAAAAATCATTTTTTTATTAAATCAAAAAATTACAAAAACATTAAAATCAGATTTTTTTTCATAAAATATTTTATTTCATTAATTAATTAGATTAATTAGGGCAATTTAAATTCTTTTTTTTTTCATAATTAAAATCAATTAGAAAATTAGGGTTAATTTGCAAATAGTTAATTTTCTCAATAAAAAAATAACAAAAATATTTTCTTTGATTCTCTTTGAATTTGGACTTTGATTCCCGTATTTAATTCTCGCGCGCAATATTTTATTTTTTAATTCCAATTATTCTATTTGCTTCAGGTTTGTAATAGCTTTTAATTAGGGTCTACCGCATATTATTTACTGTTTAATCCCCAATTTTTGGTTATCTAACCCCCTCCCCAAGGCTTTGTAATAGCGTGGATTTACTTTTCCGCTTTTAGTTTCCGCAACTATAAACCGTCTAGATGTATGGATAATAGGCCTGCATGCAAAAGACAAATGAAATTAAAACAGTAGAAAACCTTAATTGTGCAAAGATAATCAATTGAAATCAAACACATGCACATGTTCACTCCTAGGGTTTATCCCACTTCGGTTGCCTTCGGTAAACGGTCATGAAGTATAGGGAGTTTTAGTGATTGCCCTCTAGTCCCAAAAGATAAAAAATGACCCATTCGAATGTTGCCTCAGAAATATCTTTAAGACTATAGGGTAACTAATAAGGTTTCCTAATCATTGTTTATGTGACTGTAATTGTCCCTTCAAATGTCCCTTTAACTCCAACGATGGGGCTACCTATTCCTTAATAGTAGGATAGCGCTGTCTAAAGGAAACGAGAAAATGAACAGTCTTTTTCGATTAGGTAGAAACTGTTAAGTACTTGCTCAAAACAACAAAAACTCTTTCACACAAACACTTTCAAAACAGTTTTTAAAAACAACTTCGTCACACTCTTGAGGACAGATACAAGGGTTACCACGAAGTTAAACAAAAACTTTTCAAAACACACACAAGCAATTTAAAAATGAGCAAGTACCTAAGAGGCCATGGAAAACCATGGATAGAAAGGGTTCTAATACCTTCCCTTTCTATAATCTAATCCCCGTACTGAGAAAACTCTCGAAAAATGTTTTTTCTGTTCTTTTTCCTTTACCTTTGTTGGATGAAATAAAAGTCGATGGTGACTCTTGCTTACCGTACATTTGTGAATACAAAACCCAAACCAGTCTTAACAGTCGGTTCTGCCACCGTATTACAGAACTTGAGACTTTGTTGGGGATAATAAAGTGGGGTATACCTTAGGATCTAGGTCATTTTTTAAAAATTTCTTTCTTGTTTGCCCTGTCTGCTTTATCCTTAAGGGTTTTGTTTGGGTATTATTGAAGATCCTACACCCGAATCTGGGGGGACACTTTTTAGGTAAACAGCAATAAATCGTGGTAACTGTACGGCGTAGATCGATATAGTTTAAGAGATGGATTTATTGGTGTGACACTTTGGTTGGTACTGGTATCCTTAGTATGGAAACGAGGAGAATATGGGGCTGCCACATGGTGTCGTAAAGCACTAACGGACCTTAGAACCTTAGTTGAACAAACTTGGCCATTAGAAAGTAGTGAGATAGCCGACCTCGGTATAAAGCTAAGGATTGGTTGATACTCGATGCTACACTCATTGAGATCATACTTTCGGGATATTTCGGCCGCAAGAAAAGATTTCCTGAGCTGAAACAATGCCCGATAAAGGATGATCTGTGATATTGAGAATCCTTAGAACCCAGTTACTTTTCTAACACAGGTTTGGAACCAACTAAACTTCAAGAGGGTACTGACCTTTAACCTCACGCAAGCCCTTGAACCTAAGGTCTATTGTATGCTTTGCTTGTATGTGATTTACTCCGTTTGAATATAACATCATGCATCATAACATATCATCCTTCTCATTACACTAACCATTTCAAGGACCAAGGGAATTTATCTTTGTTCTATTTTGCAGATCATGGCTTCCACTCGTAGAAACACTATCCGAATCAGCTTTATGAGAATACCTCTCCAACTCAAGGGTTCCTGAAACTTATTCGTTCACTAAGAGACATGGTCGAATTCTCAACCTAATTACTCCGAGCTTTGATGAAAAGATGATAGGGGTACTCTTTCAGTTCTTTGATCCCAAGCATCGCTACTTCACCTTTCCAGACTATCAGTTGGTGCCTACCATGGAAGAGTTCTCTCAGTTATTGGATCTACCTATTCTTGACCAGATGCCTTTCACAGGTTTAGAAGAAGTTCCCAAGTCATAGATCATTGCCTCATCTTTGCATCTAAAATGGGCCGACATGGTATCCAATTTGGAAACAATAAGTGGAGTCAAGGATTTTCTAGCCAAGTTCCTAATAGAGAAAGCCCAGTTGTTTTGGAGTGATTTAGACTTTCAGGCTTTTGAGGAGGTTTTGGCCCTTCTAATTTATGGGTTAATATTGTTCCCTAATCCAGACTTGCTCATAGACGTGAATGCTATCAAGATCTTCCTCTCTCACAACCATGTGCCTACTTTTCTCGGAGATATCTTGCATGCTCTCCACACTCGTACTATGAAGAGAAGAGGGGTTCTTATATGCTGCATGCCATTACTGTCGATGTGGTTTATTTCTCACCTCCCTAAGTTAATGCTGAAGAATGAAGAAGGTTTAGGTTGGTAACAAAGGATAATGTCACTTTCTCACATGGATATTCTCTGGTATTCCCGATCTATGGGAGATATTTCTATTATTGACCGTTGCGGGGAGTTCCCTAATGTCCCACTACTTGGCATTACGGGAGGTATAACTTACAATCCTTGTTTGGCTCTACGACAGTTTGGTTACGCTCGAAGGGATGGTCCTCATGAGATGCTTATCCAGGGAATTGTGTTTAACTATAAGGATGATGTTCAAGGGTATCGCCAGAGGTTCCTACGAGCCTGGGGCATGGTAAACAAATATGATGCCAAGACTTTGGGGCCGAAGAATTCCATTCCTATGGAACCTTATCTCCAATGGGTACGAGCTCGTGCTCAAAAACTTATGATGCCCTATGTAGCCGTCTTACCAGTGATTGTGGAGCCCATTACTGAAGGGGATATTCCATACACGGTTCTTCATCCTGATATGCCCACCAATCTTGAAGAACTACAGAGGTCCTGGATTCAGTTGAAAACGGAGCGGGATACTTATAGGGACCAGTTCTATGCCCAGGAGAAGAAAGTTTTAGAGCTCACAAAGCAGCTTCGTGAGGAAAGAAGCCTTAATGTCTATCTCAGCACGAAGAGGAAGCATCCATGGGAAACTTGGTTTTCTTTTAATTTTTAGAATTTTCAATTGTAACCCCTAAAAGACAGTTGTATTTTGAATTCTACTAATAAAATCTTTATTTCATTTTGGTTCGCAAATTTAAATTTCCCAAAGTCCTTGAAATCATTGCATACACATATCATCCATGACATTGCATAAACAGGTTTCATAACAGGTTTCTCATCGTCTTCGCTGTTTATTTCAGCAATAATGTCTTCTGAACAAAGTATCAAGGACCTCCAGGCACAAAATGTCCAATTTCAACAAATGTTCATAGCCTTGGCTAAAGGGCAGGAAGATATGAAGGACCTTATTCTGAAAGAGAAAAGGAAGAAGAAGAGGAAGACCGTTGGTGTCCTGAATCTGGGCAGAAGATTCAAGGGACCGTTGAAGAAACTGGTTGATCTGACCTCCTCATCCAAAGAAGGGGAGAACCAAGAGGGAGAGACAAGGGAGGAGGACCCTATCCTAGAGGTTTCTGATAATGACACTTATTATAATGATGAACAGTATCCTCCGGCCGAGGATAGATATAAACAGCTAGAGGATCGTCTGAGCGCAACGGAGATCTAAAGAATACCAAGGCTAGATTTTGAAGAGCTGGGCTTGGTATCTGGGGTTGTTATTCCACTGAAGTTCAAGGCTTCGGTATTTGCAAAATATGATAGGGTTTCTTGTCCCAAGCTTCATCTTCATTCTTATGTAAGGAGGATCCAGCCTCACACTGCTGACCGGAAGTTATGGGTCCATTTCTTCCAAGAAAGTTTTTCCGGCACTCAATTGGATTAGTTCTATCAGTTGGAAGGAACCAACATCCATACCTGGGAAGACTTGGCTACTACTTTCTACAAGCAGTGCCAATACAATGCTGACCTGTCACTAACTCGAGTGCAATTGCAGAATATGTCCATAGGCTTGAAAGAAAGGTTCAAGGAATATGCATAAAAGTGGAGGGATCTAGCTGGCAGAGTACAACCTCCTCTGACTGATTGTGAAATGGTAGACATGTTCATGGGCACTCTGACATGACCATTCTTCAATTTTCTAATTGGGAGTTCCTCATCCGGGTTCACAGAGATTGTTCTGACAAGAGAGAGGATCGAAAATGGTATTAGGAACGGGAAGATCCTGATGGCTGCATCTTCTAGTGCTGAGAAGAAGCCATTTGGTGGTAAGAGGGAAGCCAATGTTGTGCACGGCCAGAAGGGGCGTAATAAGGCAGACTACCACCAAACTGTGGGGGAAGTGATGGTCTTTAATTCGACACGTACACAACGACCAAAACAACGGAACAATCAACCAAGGGTAGAAAGACCTCAAAGGCATTTCACCCATATCAACATGCCATTGTCACAAGCATTGCAACACATGTTGAAGATGAATTTGATCACGATGGTAGACCCTCATCCAAACCCTAAGACTTCCTCTCCTAATTACAATCTGGATGCAAGGTGTGCTTATCATTCTGGAAGCCCGGGGCACGATACTAACGATTGTTGGGCGCTGAAATACAAGATTCAGAATATGATTGACGCCAAGGAGATTGAATTCGACCCTTCTGAGACTCCCAACGTGATCACTGCTCCCATGCCAAATCATGGCTAAGATTGAAAGCATTTTTGTTCATTTGAATTCTCAAGTTGTATTTTCTTTGTTTATTCGAACAATTATTGTTATGTCAAAACTTTGTTATTTCATTAATGCATTACACATGTTTTGTCTTGAATTAATTTCTTTTCACTATGCTTAAACTACTTTATACTTCATTTTTGTGATATTCAACTCTCGATTAAAAGCTCTAAGCCTTAGAGGGAGGATGACGAAAATGATACCCCAATCTCTATAGTATGCTTTTGAACAGACCCCGCTGATGATGTACATGCGTTGTTTCAAATCCTAAACAGTGGAGTTATAAGGAAGATAATCCCTAGTCAACCCTTTTGAGCCAAAGAAGTAGGTGTTTTTCTTTTCACACAAAGTAAAACCCTTAATCATAACTGGGGGAAGGT
Organism: Vicia faba; assembly: GCA_948472305.1. Classification (NCBI taxonomy): domain Eukaryota; kingdom Viridiplantae; phylum Streptophyta; class Magnoliopsida; order Fabales; family Fabaceae; genus Vicia; species Vicia faba. The sequence goes on along the minus strand of OX451736.1, from coordinate 1,315,769,700 downwards.
TAGTTTTTCAGTCAATTCAGACGCGCATTCAGTCGCCATCTTCCGCTTCATACACAATGAATGGCATCGAAGACATCCTTCCAAATCAAAAGACGGTGATGGTTCCGTATAATTGTCAAGACAGGAAGTCATTATCTCTCGAAATAAAAGTCCGTTAAGTCAAAACCTATGAAGGAGACTTAAGAAAAAAACTGGAGCATCCCGCTGACTGTAATCAAAATAAGAAACAGTTCAGGCAAAAGAAGGGATAACAAAATCAAAAAAGAAAGAGGTCCTACAAATCCCCAACAGAAAGAAGATTACAAAAAAATTACTGCCTATTCAAAATAAACTTTCAGTATCTGAACCATCACTGGAACATCAAGGAAAGTACTCCAGGACTCAACTGGGATTCTAAACGCGCAATTAACTGAGCATAGGACTGAAGGACATCACAAAGAACGGGTGGGTACAAATAAATTTTAGCCTTTATTCTTTATTTCTTAAACCGTGAACCAGACCACGTTATAATCCTTAAAATTCCTAGCTGAAGCATGGGTTAGTTTGAGAGCATATTGTTATAATGTTAACCTAACTCCTGTAGGACTTGTTATGAATCCTAAGTTGATATCATATTCTTCCAGATTTTGTTTTACTACACAAAACACATTTTCAAAAAAAAACTTTTCAAGGAAGACCTGAGTTTTACATTCTTTAAATGATATTGTTTGCATATGACTAATTGTTTGACAGTAGAGAAATCTGCACAATGGATATTCAATGACCATACATCCGCTCAATGGATAGAATCACCTCAGCGGGAAAGACACTTCCAATAACAGGTCTTCCATAAGCAAGGGGCATGGCATGATGTCTAACACACCTGGGGCAGGCTCTCCAAAAGTGCCAAATAACCAGGGGCAGATCTTCATCTGAATCACTTGGGGAATTACGCACGCATTCCAGCAATGAATCATGTGCCATCAAGAAAACATTTTTTACAGTACTACCATACAACACTATGGACAGTGAGAACTCCCTACATCCTGAGAGCGTGGACATAGTAAAAAAAATACTACGCATGAACAAAGACCTGCTAGGTTGATTGGCGTAGGCAAAAAAATTAGGGATAAAAACAAAAATATGTACACCCGGCAAGTCGAAAACCTGAAAAGGCGACTTGGGCAAAAAAGGGTATCCCGGTGGACTGAAAATCTGAAAAGACAGTCCAGGAAAAAGTTAGGGATTAAAGCGTATGACTATGTCTTGTCATCTTGTCACTTGCCTATCAGTAGAAGACTTATCATTCTGATCGGCAGTTACCAAGCACCTCATGATTTGGGATAACACTCAAGCTATCCACAAAGCCTCCGCAGGTACTTTCTCCAGCAGGTACAGGGGAAGAAAAGTCCTGATGCAAAGTCATTGTCGTATCCTCATCATGTGTCCCAGTAACATATACACTCCCCACAGAGTAGAGGCAACTAAAGCTTTAACATCGGCTTCCCCAAACAGGAGTTACCATCCCCAGCAAAGTTCCTTTAGAGAACCGACATCTATTTTCCCCAGCCAAATTTTGTAATCGCAAGCGGTTCATATAGTTTTCTCCTGAGCAAAGATTATTTCTATGAATACAGGAGCTCAATCCCCAACAAAGTTTATTACTTCAACTACGAAAGTTCACGTTCCAACAGAGTTATTCCCCGCAGAGTTATTTTCAAGCAGAGTCTCTTCCGGACAGAATATTCATAAATAACAAGGAGCAAATCCACGGCATAGTCGCCTCCGTTCACCATCTCCGGTGGAAGTAGAAGAACCACTTTTTCCATGACAGCCAGGAATTCGATTTCCACTAATCTCCAACAGCAGTCAGGGATTTATTTTACCAGACTCAGATATGTCATAATAGCATTTCATATTCATACATCATGATGTGCGTACACATATTGAATACAACATAATCTCATTTATTTTGAGAACATCATTGCACAATGCATTTCATGCATCGTATATAATTAATCATGTACCTTTTCAGGAAAGATAGTTATCATCAACAATTTCCAGCAGGTCCAAGATTAGCTCCTAAAACTAAACAGAGTAATTATTTGCGTGACCAAATTCAGCTTTACACGGGTTCGTCACGAAGCAATCTTACACAGGTTTCTCCTAAATGCAGCTTCACACGAGCTTATCTTGAAAAAATCCCGCACGGGCCCCTTCTCATACATTTCCAAATAAAGTTTCACACGAAATCATCACGAAGTAACCCTACAATCCAGGTTCCTCCTGAAGTTTTACACTGACTTAGCCCAAAGTAACCTTACCCAGGTTCCTTCTGAAGTTTTACACGGACTCATCCTGAAGCAACCCTACCTAGGTTCCTTCTCGGTTCGGATGCAGTTTTACCCAAACTCATCACGAAGCAACCTTACCCAGGTTCTTTCTCGGTTCAGATGCAGTTTTACCCAAGCTTGTCAGGAAGCAACCTTACCTAGGTTCCTTCTCGGTTCAGATACAATTTTACCCAAACTCCTCAAGAAGCAACCTTACCCGGGTTCCTTCTTGGTTCAAATGCAATTTTACCCAAACTCCTTACGAAGCAACCTTACCCATGTTCCTTCTCGGTTCAGATGCAGTTTTACCCAAACTCCTCAGGAAGCAACCTTACCCAGGTTCCTTCTCGGTTCAGATGCAGTGTTACCCAAACTTATCACGAAGCAACCTTACACAGGTTCCCTCTCATAGCCCTACTATCCAGGCTTTCATTTCGAAGTAACCCTACTATCCAAGATCCTTCTCTTTATCTCCAGACAACAATTTACTACATTGTTAAAACCTGGACCCGACCAGATACGGTCAATTTCATATTCCCCAGTAGAGTGGCAGACAACCGAAGCTCCTAACCTCTATTTCCCAGGACATAAATCAACATTCCCCGGTGAAGCCCTCCTCAACGGCAGGTACAGTAATTCTCGTAAAGGAATCTCTTACGTAACCAATAGCTTTCTTGGATGGCATCCTTAAGCCCATCTCCGAAGATCCTCCATCATATTCCAAATGGAATATGTAAGCATATTCCCGATATTATCGATCAACATTCGCTTCATGCGAGTGCAAATTTCTGGGCACTCTAGTGTTCAATCATCTTCCACCCTCAGATCACGAAAGGCAGACAAGCCAATCTACATCCTCAGGTATAAGAAGATTGAACAGGGGCAGCTGTTGCACCCCAAAATTTTTCCTCCCATTTTTACTCAAAACATACTCCTAGAGATCCTCAACTTGCCCAAGGATGCCTAAGGATTGACCAGACAAATCCTCCTCCTAAGACTATGAGCCTCAAACTAGGGTTTCCATTTTCATCAAGATGTTTGAGTTCCAAGGGTCCCAAATGATTTCCATTGCCCTAATATGTTCTCAAGATCATCCATGCCAAGTTTCATGCCTTGCACTACAAGTTTGGTCAGTCAACTGCTCAGATGCCTGAAAATCAACTATGTTAGGTCACAAGTCAATTGTGGCCCACATACAGTCAAACTTCAAGATTTTTGGTAAACATCAACATTTTAAAGTAATATTCATCATTTGATCAAGGGTTGATCATGATTCCTCAAGGAATTCCCCAAATTCATCAAAAAACACAAAAGTTGCTAAATTAGGGTTTCTATAGGAAAAGTCAACCAAACTTTGACTAGACATAACTTTCTCATACTTTATCATAAATTTCCCATCCAAGGCTCATTTTGAAGAGGATTCAACTCCCTACAACTCATCTTCATCCCTCAAGTTCAAAAAATGCACTCATGAAAAGATATAAATTCAGACATTATAGGTCATTTCAAAAAGTCAACAAAAACACCTTTTGGGTCAAAGCTTCTTACATGAACATGGAAGATCCAATTGAGATGAAACCAAAGAGGCTACTTGTAGGACATACTAATATTTCTAAAAAGTCCAAGAACACCCTCTTAGGGTTAAAATTGATGGAGATGTGTATTATCAAAGTTGACCAATTTTTGGAAATGTGCATGAAGTCAACATTGATCAAAATGACTATTTTTCCAAATGGGCCCATGTTTTCTTGTTTGAAACTTGATCCTAAGAGGACCCACAACCCCTGAGCTTATCCACCTATTATTTTATTATTTTTATTTTTTATTTTTATTTTTTATCCATTTAAATTAAAACAAATCAATTTAAATAGTATAATAATGAAATAAAATCCAAGGATTGATTTTATGAGCATATTATGAGTCAATGAACAACTAGCAAATCATCCAAATCGTGCAAGAGCTAATTGATTGGAAAAAATCTTAATTTGGTCTATTTTAGAAACAAATCATACAAGGCAAAGAATGAAATCAAATCTCCATAATTTGCAAAGATATGATTAGTTTTTGTTGACCTAAATCATTCTATCATATATACATAACATATCCAAAGCATAAAAACAGGGATTGCATCGTGAAAACAGAAGAAAAAAAGTTAAAATTTTTGGAATAAAAGTGCATATCAGATTATCTTCCATAGACCAATTCAAGCAATTTCAAAGCCAGAAATCTCTTCCTGGACGTGTTCTGAAGCTATTCCAATCATCCTCAAGTGACCACAACATTCAGAATCGTAAAATCCATAACTCAGTTCTTCAAATTTTTTTGATTTTCAATTTACATGCATACATGCTGTTGTACCCCAAAATTTTCCCTCTCATTTTATTTAAAACATGCTCCTAGAGCTCCTCAACTTGCCCAAGGATGCTTGAGGATTGAACAGACAAATCCTCGTCCTAAGTCTATGAGCCTCAAACTAGGGTTTCCATTTTCATCAAGATGTTTGAGTTCCAAGGGTCCCAATTGGTCTCCATTTCCCTAACATGTTCTCAAGACCATCCATGCAATGTTTCATGCCTTGCACAATAAGTTTGCTCAATCAACTACTCAGATGCCTAAAAATCAATTGTACTAGGTCAAAAGTCAACTGTGGCCCACATACTTATCAAACTTCAAGATTTTGGTCAAGATCAACATTTTGAAGTAGCATCCATCATTTGATCAAGGGTTGATCATGATTCCTCAAGGAATGCCCCAAATTCATCAAAACTCAAAAGTTGCTAAATTAGGGTTTCTATAGAAAAAGTCAACCAAACTTTGACCAGTCATAACTTTCTCATACTTTATCAGAAATTTCCCATCTAAGGCTTATTTTGAAGAGGATGCAATCCCCTATAACAAATCTTCATCCCTCAAGTTCAAAAAATTCACTCATGAAAAGATATGAATTCAGACATTATATGTCATTTCAAAAAGTCAACAAAAACACCTTTTGGGTCAAAGCTTCTTACATGAACATGGAATATCCAATTGAGGTGAAACTAAAAGGATTGTTTAGAGGACATCCTAAGATTTCTAAAAAATCCAAGAACACCCTCTTAGAGTCAAAATTGAGAAAGATGTCCATTGTCAAAGTTGGCCATTTTTGGAAATTTGCACAAAGTCAACTATGCCCAAAATGCATTTTTCTTCAAATGGGCCCAATTGTTTATGCTTGTATCTTGTTCCTAACATGGTCCACGACCCATGAACCACTCCATGCATCATTTTCTTATTTATTTGATTTATTTTGATTTTTAATTATTTAAAATCCAAATTAAATTAAATAAATGATATAAAAATAGTGAAGATTTGTTTTGATTTGATTTTGAAGTAAATCACAATCCAAATATGTTGTATAATGCCAAAAGATTCGTGCAAGCTTGGAAAGGGAGGAAATATACACATTTAGAAATTTTTCAAGATTTGATTTTCCTCTTAAAGCCATGCCTTTATTCCTTGGATTTTTTCCATACATGTTAACCTAAATCAGTCCCATATATGCATACAACGCAGCTAAAGCAAAAAAACAAGGATTGGGTCGTGAAAATCATAAGAGAAAAACTCAAACTTTTGACAAAAAAATGTGGTTCGAATTCTGAGTTAGAGGGAAATTCAAGTTGATTCAAAGCCAACAACCAATTCCTGGGCGTGTATTGAAGCTATTCAAATCGCTCTCAAGTCATCAAGCCTCCAGAATCGTAAGATACAGATCACGGTTTGTCCCCTTATGCTTTCAATTCGTTTTCTTGGTTTTACATGTTTTAAATCAAATTCGTTTGCATAAATGTGTTTATAATCATGCTTGGAATCTGTTTGAATGCCTGGATTTGAGTGCTAGCGCAGGGACAGACATACGCCATTGCTAGGTTTTGAAAGCTTCAAATTAGGGATTCTCTATAGAGGCAAAATTAGGGCAGATCAAGGGTACCAATGAACTGAGGTCACAATTTCTAACTGTCATATGCCCTTAGTTAGGATTGATTCAACTTGTATTGCATTTTTAATTGTTGCAGGTTTGTAGCTATGGATAAAAACTGTCACTATAGCCTTTAGTGACAGTTTTGTCCGTAGGTAAAGGGTTTGGCATCAAAGACGACAGTCTGGGGAGAAGACGGTGATGTGGATGATAACTATTGGATGGTTTGAAAAAGCGCACGCTTCCTGAGGAATATCATTTTATTTCTTTTATAATGTTATTATGTTATTGTCTTAACAAGTAAACAAGCTAGCGCAGTTGGTCAAAGAGGAGAGGTAAAAAGCTAACATCCTGGGTTCGATCCCAGGCGTGAGCTTTTGTATTTTTCCATTATTTCTTTACAGGATCCAGTGCGTGTTTACCCATGAAGACCACCTTGCATCATCCATATCCAGCCATTGGGTCATCCTTGGATCCAAATCCAACGCCTCAAAACATGCAGGCGCATGATGGACGCTCCAGGCACAACACACCATACCCAGCGTTGTATTGGGCCAAATGATCTGGGCCTTGGCAGAAAATCAGCAATGCACCCCCCCCCAGATTGCCAATTGCACACCAGGCCCAATTTGTTCTTTTTCCTATTCTTTTTTTGTTTCATTTACTTGTTTAATCTTTTTTTTACAAAAAAAACAACAAAATTTTATTTATTTATTTAATCATGAAAAATAAAATCACAAAAAATATAGAATTAGGTTTTTTTATTCAATTAATTTTATTGAAAATAAATTAGTTTAATTAGATTAACTTGATTGTTTTTATATTAATTAAAATTAACTAGAAATTAGGTTTCATTTTCAATTAAATCATTTCTCAATAAAAATGCACAAAATATTTTTTTAATTAATTATATTTTTAGGCTTCTAATTTTTTCCCGTATTTAATTCGTCTCGCGCATTTACTTATTTATAATTTCAATTATTGTAACTATTTTGAGGTTTGTAATAGATTAATTAGGGTTTTGATTTCCACATCTTTATTTTCAGTCAAATATTTATGTATCTGCCCAAAAGCCTTGTAATAGTAAGGATATTAGTTTCTCACACTCTTTAATTTCTGCAACTATAAAACTGACTAGATGTATGGATAATAGGATTGTAGGAGGGAGATAAATCAACGATTACAAGGTAGATAACCCTAATTGTACAAAGATAATTAACTGAAATAAAGCACACTTGCACATGCTCACTCCTAGGGTTTACCCCACTTCGGTTGCCTTCGGTAAAAGGTCATGAAGCATAGGGAATTTTAGTGGTCGTCCTCTAGTCCCAAAAGATAAAAAATGACCCATTCAGATGTTTCCTCGGAAAGATCTTTAGGACTTTAGGGTAATTACTAAGGTTTCCTTACCATTGCTTTTGTGGCCATACTTGTCCCTTCGAATGTCCCTTAAAACTCCAACGGTGGGGCTACCTACTCCTTAATAGTAGGATAGCACCGTCTAAAGGAAACGAGAATGAACAGCCTTTTTTGAGTAGGTAGAAACTCTTAAGTACTTGCTCAAAACAGTAAAAAACTCTTTTGCACAAACACTTTCAAAACAGTTTTCAAAAACAACTTCGTCACACTCTTGAGGACAGATACAAGGGTTATCACAACGTTAAACAAAAACTTTTCAAAACGCACACACAAGCAATTTCAAAATTAGCAAGTACCTAAGAGCCCATGGAAAACCATGGATAGAAAGGGTGATAACACCTTCCCTTTCTATAATCTATCCCCCATACTCAGAAATATCTCGAAAAATGTTTTTTCAGTTCTTTTTCCTTTTCCTTTGTTGGATGAAATAAAATTCGGTGGCTGTTCTTGCTTACCGCGACATTTGTGAACAAAAAAAGCAAACCAATATAATAGTCGGTTCTGCCACCGTATCACATATGCGTTTTCAATGAAATTTAGCGATGCATTTTTGTTTATTATAAGGTTTCGATGCTTTCTGATTTGATTGATTGAGTTTTAAGTGCAGGAATAAAAGGATACCATTGCTAGGGTTCCAAGCTTCAAATTGGGGCTTTCTGATTTAGACATAATTGGGTAAAACCAGTGCCATCATCATGTTCAGGGGACTAAAACGAGTTGATTCATGGTCTCCATTAGAATTTATATTGCTTGTATTTAATTTTTCAATGACACAGGGTTATAGCTACAAACATCGTCCGTAGGTAAAAGTTCAGGCCTAAAACGACAGTTTTGAGGAGGAAGGTGATCACGTGGCAGCCACACACTGACTCGTTTGAATCTTGGAGCATTTTCTGGGCATAATGCGTTTTGTTTTCATTATGTTTTATTTGTTCATTATGTTAACAACTAACCATCCCAGCACAGATGGCAAAGGCGTAGGCTGGTGAACCAAGAGGTTCTGGGTTCGATCCTAGAATCCCATGTTTTCATATTTTTTGATTTTTCCGTCCCAGATCCAATACATCTCCCTGCCAGGCAACTACCATGCATCTCCAGATGTCACCCATCAGATTACTACAAGGTTAGATCCAGCACCCTGTAAGCATGTCCCCATGGTGCACCCTCAGGCATACTCAGCATTGGATCTCACGCATGCAATTGGGCTTGTACAAGTCTGGGCTTAGTAAATTGCCACTCACACCCCTAGGCTGGAAACAGTAACAAGCCCAATTTATTTCTTTTTTAATTTTTTTGTTTTAATTATTTTTACAAAACAAAAATCATTTTTTTTATTAAATCAAAAAGTCACAAAAACATTAAAATCAGATTTTTTTCATAAAATATTTTATTTAATTAATTAATTAGATTAATTAGGACAATTTAAATTCTTTTTCTTTCATAATTAAAATCAATTAGAAAATTAGGGTTAATTTGGAAATAGTTAATTTTCTCAATCAAAAAATAACAAAAATATTTTCTTTGATTCCCTTTGAATTTAGACTTTGATTCCCGTATTTAATTCTCGTGCGTAATATTTTATTTTTTAATTACAATTATTGTATTTGCTTCGGGTTTGTAATAGCTTTTAATTAGGGTCTACCGCATATTATTTACTGTTTAATCCCAAGTTTTTGGTTATGTAACCCCCTCCCCAAGGCTTTGTAATAGCGTAGATTTACTTTTCCGCTTTTAGTTTCCGCAACTATAAATCGTCTAGATGTATGGATAATAGGCTTGCATGCAAAAGACAAATGAAATTAAAACAATCAAAAACCCTAATTGTGAAAAGATAATCAACTGAAATCAAACACATGCACATGTTCACTCCTAGGGTTTATCCCACTTCGGTTGCCTTCGGTAAACGGTCATGAAGTATAGGGAGTTTTAGTGATTGCCCTCTAGTCACAAAAGATAAAAAAAATGACCCATTCGAATGTTGCCTCGCAAATATCTTTAAGATTCTAGGGTAACTACTAAGGTTTCCTAATCATTGCTTATGTGATCGCAATTGTCCCTTCGAATGTCCCTTTAACTCCAACGATGGGGCCACCTACTCCTTAATAGTAGGATAGCGCCATCCAAAGGAAACGAGAAAATGAACAGTCTTTTTCGAGTAGGTAGAAACTCTTAAGTACTTTCTCAAAACAACAAAAACTATTTCACATAAACACTTTCAAAACAGTTTTCAAAAACAACTTCGTCACATTCTTGAGGACAGATATAAGGGTTACCACGAAGTTAAACAAAAACTTTTCAAAACACACACAAGCAATTTAAAAATGAGCAAGTACCTAAGAGCCCTCGGAAAACCATAGATAGAAAGGGTGCTAACACCTTCCCTTTCTATAATCTACCCCCGTACTCAGAAAACTCTCGAAAAAGGTTTTTTTCTGTTCCTTTTCCTTTGTTGGATGAAATAAAAGTCGGTGGCGACTCAAGCTTACCGTACATTTGCGAATACAAAATGTAAACCAGTCTTAACAGACGTTTCTGCCACCGTATTACAGAATTCATGCAAAAGAAATGAGAAAATAATGTAGGGAAAATAAAAGTTGTGCTCGCCTAGGCCCTACCCCAATGCCTACGTATCCCTTTTAAGGAATCAGAGCAGCCGTAGTTCGGCTCATATATTTGGTTGGTTTGTGTTTTTTAGTTAAGAAGATAAAAGCAACAATCAAGATGGCAAATCGTCAGATAGAACAACAAAAATTTCAACAATGGTGATAAAATAGCAAAAAGAAATGATAGGACATCGCATGGCAACACAAACTCAGGTAAGGCGTTAAAACTCCAGCATGATAGCAAAATACCAGAAAATATAATGAAACATTACACCAAACAATGATATAAAAAATCAAAGTAGGATAACAAACATGTGCGATGGCGAAACATTAGCTAAGAGATAGGAAGATAACATGACAAAGATGGTGAAACATCAATAAACCAGAGAACAAAACATCACTCTTAACAATGATATTGAGAATCAAGGTAGGATAACAAACATGTGCGATGGCGAAACATCAGATAAAGAATGTGTGATGGTGAAACATCGGCTAAGAAAAAGGAAGATAACATGGCAAAGATGGTGAAACATCAATAAACCAGATGATGAAACATCACACCTAACAACGATATCGAGGACCAAAGTAGGATGACAAACATGTGCGATGGCGAAACATTGGCTAAAATAATGTGCGGTGGCGAAACATCGGCTAAGAAAAAGGAAGATAACATGGAAAAGATGGCGAAACATCAATAAACCAGATGACAAAACATCACCCCTAACAATGATATCGAGGATCAAAGTAGGATACCAAATATGTGCGATGGCGAAACATCAGCTAAGAGATAGGAAGATAACATGGCAAAGATGGAGAAAAATCAATAAATTAGAGAACAAAACATCACACCTAACAATGATATTGAGAATCAAGGTAGGATAACAAACACGTGCAATGGAGAAACATCGAATAAAAGAATGTGCGATGGCGAAACATCGGCTAAGAGGTAGGAAGATAATATGGAAAAGATTTGAAGCAAAGCCAAGAGGCACACAAAGAGATAATATTGGTTTGTATTTTTTACCTTGAAGAAGCATTTAAATTCATTACAGATATTTTATGATTTGCCAAGAAGAAGTTTTAGTCTTAAGATGCAATATGCAAAGAAAAAGAAAACAACTAAGGGAGACTATCCTAATCTCTAGCCCTAATGTTATCATACAATGATTGGCCCTAAGGTTGAAGATGAAAAAGGGAAGTTTCTACCCTATGTTAACATACATTGATTCCTATCTTAAGGTCTACCTCGAGGACTAAACCTACACGAGAAATCCTAAGGGAACATGGTAAAAATGTCACAGATCCTGCGACAAAAACAAGCAAGCAAATGGCGAAACATCTGGACAAACAACAACTCGAGTACCACTCGAATATCAAACACCTACAAGGCGCAAGCCTAGTAGTAGAAATGGAGGTCCCTCCATAGACTAGCAACCAAGCATCAGACCAGGGAAAGCCACAGCCAAGGGGAGCGTATCACCCGAGTCAACAAGCTCTAGAATTATAGGAATGCAAAAGGGTCCTTAACCGTGGTATTAATTACCATGGAAAGAAAGATTTGGGGGAAAAGACATAGTGCATGCGTACACTAAGCATCAGTGTTGGTCAACATGAGCTAAAGAAAGTGTGGGTATACGATTGCGGGAACCCTTTTTACTTGCCTTTAAAGGACTTAAATTCATTCGGATCTTGGGCACATGTTCAGAGCATCTACTTGTAGAAAGTGAGCATGGGAACGACATGGACTGGAATGTGCGGGGGTTGATTACGAACTCTTTCCGCTCGTCTCTTTTGAGGAATTATTACCTGTAATACAATGCGGGCACAAATATAAACACGCGTGCATAATACCTACTTCAAAGGTAGGATTTTAAATAATCACACTTAGCACACCGACAAAATTGTCTTAAACAACTCTTTAAATAAACCAGAGGGACTCCTGACATATATCAGCAACAGAGGTCCCATCATACAATAGAAAGCAATAAAGAGAGGAAACAATAAAAGGGAAATAATACAATACTAAATGGATGACTATCCGTAGCAAATGAGCAAGAAAAAGAAATCCAAAGAACTTCAAGCAAGCTCTTGAGAGAAATAAACTTCAAGTGTATTAAGTCTTCACAAAAATTGGGCAGAATAGCGGTTGTATACAGGTGAATTCCAGATTATAAACAAAGTATGTAATCACAATAACATGCACACAAAACAAACAAACAACCCAACATCTTGAGGTAAACCTCAAGAACTCCAGACAAAATATCAATTAAGGTCACAAGGTCTCCAATATAGGCCAAGGTTTCTATTCCTAAGTCCAAGAAGTCCAATGCTCCATAATGCCAAGGATAGAAACCAAATAGTCCAAGTATCATTAAAGTTTTTTATGGTTTATGTTGATTATTAAGTATCTTCAAAAAGAAAAGAAAAGCTCAAGTGAGCAAAAAAATGAAATGTAAATGCTAAAGTAAATAGTACATAAAGTAAAAGCATAAAATTAAAAGCATAAAGTGAATTCAATTGTTAAGAATTAGTGGTTAGTTTGATGACCATCTTGAAACTTGCATTTGGAACTCATTAAAGGATTGATAGAACCAAAGCCTATCAACAACAAGTTGCATTTGTTTTTTGTCAAGTATATCATCCATTTTAGAATTCTCAAGGCAACATTTAATAATCAACGATGTTAAGTGATCCGCATTGACCAAAATTGATGAAGATCTATTGGAAGATAGGTAGAACCAAACCATTCTAACAATGAATCTCAAGGTTATTAGATAAAAGAGATCAAATTAACATACTTGGGATTTCAAACATAGGTTTGGGCCATGGATGATCATTTTCTCAAATCGGGACAAAATTTAGCGCTATGTTAAGCAATCGTAAGTGGACTTATGTAGAAGTCCCACCTATTTTGAGGCCGGTGAATAGCAATCTATGTAATTCATGTTTGGATAAATGATATAGAGATCATTATCCCATAACATGTAATACAATAAGAAAGGGGAATAAGATGAAGATGGAAGGGACTAGAGTTTCAAATATCATCAATATTATTCGTCCATTTTAGTGGATTTGGTTTATCAATCTATCAACACCCAAGACCCAATGGGATTGAAGAATTTGTCTTACAATATGCCTCAAGTCAGTACCATATTCTATTTCAAGAATCAAACAAGAATCATGTACAAAAGTTTTCAATTTACAAACATTAGTCAAAGGTAAAACCATAGATGCACACCTATGTCGAGAATAGTTTTAAAATATGAAAATCACTTGAAAAATTATGAAATTAAAACCCTAACTTCCTAAAGTCCTATAAAAGTATGAAATAAAATTTGGAGTCCCTGGATTGAGATGGAAGTTTGCTCTAGAAATGCAAACTTGGAAAACTAGCAAGTATAAGCCTTAAACTAGATGGTTTTGGGAAATAATTTATGAAAAATATGAAATCACATTGTAAAATTCCATAAAAATGACTTTTATGGTCTCAACATGTTCAAGCACTCCAAACAACTTTATCTTTAATTTTATTAGGTATAGGAAATTAGAACTTTTAATCAATTAATGTGCATGATCAAGCATAAAACCTAAAAAAAGGAAATTAAGTTCAAAAATTAAACAATTAGATTTAAAGTTTAAATAAATTTGATGTAAAATAACCTAAATGTCAATAAAACTCTAAATATCAGAAAGCATATTTTTATTGAACTTTATCTTAAAAGGAAAAAGAAATAGAAATTATTTAAACAATTCATTAAAAAAAATAAGGAAAAGATGAATATGTCCAATTAAATGATTTAATTTGTAATCCAAATTTTTTATAAAATAAGACAAAAAATATTTTCATGTAATAAGCTCAGAGAGGAGTCCAAAAATATTTTTTAGAGATTTTTTTGACTTAATAGAAATAGGAAAATAAAATTCAAAGTTTTAAAAGAATAATAAAACCCTAATTATTTACAATATTTAATTTAATCAAGAAAAATGAAAAGAAAAAAAAGAAATAAAAAATCAAAATGTGTAAATATATTGAAAAAAGAAAATACAAGTTACAGTAGAGAGAGAAAATAGATTATCTATCTTGCAATGAATTTGGATGAAGCTTGAGCTCAAATAAAGAGCGAGGAAATTTGAGAGAAGTTTGCTTGAATGTACATAGATAATGAGTAGAGAAGGATGCGAGAGAAGCTTGCTTGCTTAACAATTGTAGAAGTCGTTTGACAATGGAGGAGAGAGAGAGAGAGAGAGAGAGAGAGAGAGAGAGAGAGAGAGAGAGAGAGAGGAGAGAGAGAGAGAGAGAGAGAGAGAGAGAGAGAGAGAGAGAGAGAGAGAGAGAGAGAGAGAGAGAGAGAGAGAGAGAGAGAGAGAGAGAGAGAGAGAGAAGAGCTATTGAATTCTATTTTTTTCCATTTTGAATGTTGAATGAATGACTTTATATAGAGTGAAGAAAGAGAGAAATGGAAAGTGAGAGAAAATGAGAGAATGAGATAGCGAATGGCATGTTTCATTTTTGAGTGAGTGAGAGTGAAAATCACGTGCCTTTGGATAAGTGAACAAGGGCTGGAGTGTGAGCTGGAAAATGGAGTTTGTATTTGCACAAAAAATTTCATGCATTTCCATGCAACTTTTCTATTTCAAGATCACCTCTTTAACTCCTTATTTCTATCTCCATAATGCATGAAATGTGACAAGCTTTAAATCAAAAATGTAGAGGACACTTCATACTCCAACTTTCATGTTCAAATTTTTCAAAATGAAGCTTGAATTAATGAGATATCTGCCCATGAACATGTGCTTAAAAACTGTTTGACAAACTGCCTTTCCTGCCTGGGCTTGCTGCATGCGCGTGATGGATTGCTGGGTAGGAAATTCAGCATGCATGGTGCCTACTTCTCACAATTATATCTCAAAATGTATGAAGAATTTGGAGAAACTTTCTGAAGCAACATTGTTCCTCACATTTAGGGCTTGAACTTTGATGTTGGATATTTTTCAAAATAATGAATATTTCACATAGAAAAGTGATGATGAATGCGCGCCCACAACATGTTTAATGAAATGATTGCCTAACGTGTGTGCCTTGCCTTGTGCTGGGCAAAAATTCAGTTTTCAGCTCAAAATCCTAATCATCATATCTTTCTCTACACTTAACCATTTGAGATGATTCTTGAATGAAAAATGAAGAGAAAAATTCAATCTACAACTTTAATGTTTCCAACGTTTTGATTTGAGTCCAAATGGCCATTCAAAAATGGACATGAAGAAGTAAACTTTTTGCATTTTTAACCAAAATTTCACTAAGTGTCAAAATCTTCCAAGCTTCATAACTTGTTTTCCTTTCAATTTTTTGACTTGTGGCCACTCCTACAAAGTTGGAGAATTTTTCATCCTCTTTATAGGCATATAATGTTTGCACATTTTCAATAAAAATTGAGAAAGTTGTAGCCAGTCAAAATTCAGCCCTATGGATACTTAGAAAAATTTCAAAACTTCAAATAACTTCCTTGATAAGTTATCTCCAATTCACACTTCCTCTTGATATTTTTGCCAATATTGACCATGAAGTATGAGAATAGGGATATTGAATTGATGGTTGACCAAAAGTCACTTAGTTAACAGTTGATTTTGACTGTCTTCTGACAAAATGACCAATTTACCCCCTTTTTTATCAATTGAACCCTTTCAAGCCAAAGTTGATGATCAAACTTCTAATGATAGATGCTCATGACTATGTAGAGAATTATGGGATCAAGAATTTCCCAAAAATCCAAATATCTCCTGATTAAAACTCAAACCCTAGTTTTGACTGATGAATCAAAAGGAAGCGATTCTCCTTATAAACAACACAATAATCAATCTTCTAATGATCCAATTAGGTGGATAAGATATCTTGAGATATGTGGTACATTTGGGATTGAAATATCCAGAGGTTTAGATGATAAGGCTCCACTTGAGCAGCTTGTCAACACAATCATTCTTCAAAAGCTTGAGGAAGACTTGATAATCAAAATACCTTGATCCCATCACAATGTATGAGTGCAATGCAACATGATGTTTATGATGAAACATAAGCCTAAATCAAGAGGGTAAATTTTAGGGTGCAACACCTATGAATAGGGATACCCTATATTTATCGGTTAATTATTGATACAAAATGCTTGAGTTTATCATAAATCTCTAAGGACTTAAGATTTAAGATGAATGTTCAAAGGTTTTCCCACTACGGACTTAGGGTAAAGTAAACTTAAGATCTGGTAATTGAATATTGTGAACTTGTTGAAGAAATCATGATTCAAGGTTGCTACATGGAAAATTATACACTTTACCCTAGCATGTTCCTCGTATATGTGAAAAGCCAATTTATATTTATGCTTATTTTTACTTATCATTAAGTGATAATTTCCAAACAAAACCCCGATTTATGTTTTTTGTTCAATTGAACCACGAATTGAACTTGATACTTGTACCCAGTCCTTGAGATCGAAAAATAGCACACTTGTTATTTTTTCGATCACTAACATCTGTAGGGTTACCAGGAGACGTCAATCAAGGGATTGGGAAAATGAACAATCAATATGGTTACTAGCCTCAGTAAGATACTAAGGAACATCAATCAAGTGATTAGAAAATGAACAATCAGTAAGGTTACTGGCATCATTAAGGTTACCGGGAAGCATCAATAAGGTGATTGGAAATTAACAATCATTAAAGTTACTAGCATCAATAAGAGTATCGGGAAACACCAATCAAGTTGTTGGGTGCTAAGAAATGTTGGGCTTTGTAAAAATCAGATTTTATTGTGTGAATGCCAAGTGAGATTGGGCTTTCGGTGGGAAATGCCAAGTGATATTGGGCTTTTGTAGATGTTAGATTAATGATATGGCAATATGAATGAGGTGATATGCATGGTTCAATGCTAGAGCGCAGCGACCTAATGACTGCATGAAAATGATTTATGATAACTTGGATGTTTTTGACTGGTGCCCCTATGGTGGGTCGTGGATGATTAAGACTTGGATCATTTTTTGTGTAACAAGGCTTCTTGTCACACGATGGTATAGTGTTATGCTAGCATGACTTCTTGATACTCGTTTTAACCTCGAAGATTATTGATGTAGGAGAGAGCTTCACTGGAGATTGAGAAAGTACGAAGAGAGATTGCCCCATTGTGCCATGTTTTGCCCCTGTCTGTTGGTATGGTCTTTGAAGAGATTCACCTCAATGTGAGTTTGAAGTAGTTTGGCCATATCGTACATTTGAGATGGACGCCGCCTATTTTGAACCAAGAAACCATGTGTCCTTGATTAATTGACTCTTGGAATAATTTTCCTCTGATGAACCATTTTGAATCAAATTCTTTTGACCGAGCTTTGCAGCGGTCTACCCCCACATTTGTATTTTAAAAGGTATTCCCTAATCTTCAGAGTCTGAAGGAATGTCCTAAGAAGGAACTTGGATCTTACCATGTTGTGATATGGACTTAATAAGTACTTCCCCAACATTTCAGTCTTGAAAAGTATGCCCTTGATTAGTTGGTGCTTAGTTGACCAATTCTTAGAATGATTTCCCCTTGGTCAATAGGATATTCATGTGATCACTAGGATTTATTCTGCTGAGACGGTAGGATCCCTATGTTCTTTTCCCCCTAATTAGGAGCTTCTTGAAATGGATCGTCTTAGACCAATTTTAAGATCTTCTTGATGCTAAGTATTGATTCGTATACAAAATCGTACATTTAGAAAAGTAATTCTAACATGATGTAAATGTCAGTTTTGAAATTAAAATTTGTTATGGAAAATAAATATGGTGAATTTTGACATGGAAAATAGATATGTCATACAATGGATGAGCACAGATGTAGATGTGAAAAATAAATGTGGTTAGCGGTGATTTAACAAATATTATGAGTCAGTTTAAAACAAATTTTGTTGAGTATGCTTTCATAGTGAACCTAGCTTCAATTATTACTTTTGAAGGTTGTAACGTGACTTGGTTCAAATTTTAAGAAACAAATGATATAAGGCTCTAAATTTGAAATTTAACCCACCCCATTCTCCTTCGTGTTCTCCATCCTTAAGTTCAATCAATTCAACAGACGCGTCCAGTCTGCAAGAGAAATTTTGTAGTCACGATGATGATGAGAAGCATTAATAAGCTTCAAGCACTGCTGAGAAACATTGATGATTCTTGAGGTGGCGGTCACAAGCTCATTTTAAATTTTTCTTTCAACCCCTTATTTTTGCATGGACCAATTCTTTTGAATTTTTTGGTCCATAGGGATGCCCTAACTTTTGCATAAGTCAAATTTTTTGGATTTTTATTTTCGACTTAGCAGGCTCTTTTTGGAATAGTTCTTATGAAGTTTTGCTTTTGATACAGAATAGTTGTAACTGCCATGTTGACTTTTGTAAGCTTTATCTTATTTGCTTCCTCAATCATGGATGATGTATGTGAGGAAGAAGATATTGAAAGCTTTATCTTCATTGTTTCCTCGATCTTGAATGATGAATGCAAGGAAGAGGATGTGCTTAAACCTCTTGCTTGAATAGACTGCTTTTTTTGAGATTATAATGCATCATTAATTTAATTGAAAGACTACCCTTCTCCTGGTTAAAATTAAAAGTTTCTTTTGAAAAATAGAAACAACTCCAACTTCTGGCTCGAGGGGGTTGACTAGGATTAACTCCTTATTTCTCCATTGTTTAGGATGTGAGACAATTCCTTACATAATTAGCCAAGTCTTACTATTAAAAATCATATGTCAACATAATTCAGTTATTTTATTTACATCATTCTCCCTCAAAGTTTGTTAAAGGTGAAAGATGAAAATGGAATGGTGAAAAGTGAATATGGAAATATATTGATTTTTTGTACATGGAAAGTGATGTCATAAGAAAGAGTGAATACAAATGGATTAATTCCAAAAACATGAGTGATTATTTTATTAGAATTACTAATAAAATAGTACAATGTTGTATAATAAATAACACTTGGCTACAAAGAAATTACAAGTACAAATGAATAAAGGCCTAATGATTCTATGGGGCTAGCTTCCTTGTTGACCCACTTGACTTTAGGATATGCTTCTGGATGTTCTTACATTGTTGAAGTAAAGGGTGACCTTTTCATTTTCTTCATCTGGGCATACCTGTTTTACTAATAGGGAAATTGCTCTTTATATTGTTACCTTTGATATGTGGAAGCTACCCTTAGTTGTGGTATCTGAGGCATTGTGTAGGCCTATAGTTGTCATGGTGAAGGGATTCCTTCTCTTCTCAATAGGACTTGTATCTCTTGGTTCATTTGATTATTCAATGGTTGACTTCCTCCTCCAATAGTTTAGGACTTTCTTGAGTTCATTTATGAGAATCGAGAAATCAGCTAGCTAGATAAATGTTAGACAAGGGCAAAAATGGAAATGGATATGAGGTTTATGTTATACAAATGTATGTACATGTATGCAAATAAAAATGTATGGGTATGCAAAAAAGATTTTTTTGCGTTAGGGATACGCTAAAATTTTTCATGTAGATACAATGTAATACATATTTAGGATAAATGTAAACCTAGGGACAAAACCATAATGGGTGACAGTTAAAAGAAAATTCCTACAGGTTAGGGATTGTGACCTACAAAAGGAAACTCTTACATGCTAGATATTATGACAGACAAATGGGAAACCCTACAGGCTAGGGAATATGATGCACAAAATGAGATCCCTATAAGCTAGGTATTATGACAGACAAAAGGGAACCCTTACGGGTTTGGGGATAGAGATAGACAAGAGGAAACCCTTAAAAGTTTAGGGATTGTAAAATAATGTCCCTTGCGGGAAGGCTCCCTATAAAGGATATGATGTAAATAAAACATCCTATAGGAGGACTCCTACGGGAGGTTCTCAATTTTTCTACCCAACCCCCACAAGGGTGGCTTCTAAGGGCATCATGGGTAACACCTAAGGGAAAAGTGTAGCAACTGGTTTTTAAATCAAGAGTCGCCACTATTAGTTTTTATCCTAGGGAAGGGAACCTAACAGAAAACCCTAATTCGCAGACAGAGATTCTAGGTTTCAGACTCAAATAGACAAAAGGAAGGTTTTAGGCACCTTTCGTCTACCTTGTTCACAAGGATATTAAGCTCTAGGTTTAGGTTTGGGATAAACAGAGTTTTGAGTTTTAATTAGCAAGACTCGCCACGATTTTAGATTGCGTGCCTACGTATCCTCTTATGAGGAATCAGAGTCCCAATTCGTAGTTCGTATGGGTTGGTGTCTTTTAGGGGTTTACGAACATATTTTGAATCACTTCGCACTCGGTCGGGAGTAGTGACTGCAGAAATTTTGACTGAGTACGCAGTAAGCCAAAATTAGTTCGAAACCCATTTGCGAAAAGGAATTGTTGATTAGCTTAATTTGTTCATGAAAATAGTTTGAAATTTGTTTGTGTTTTTTACCGTATTAATTGCAAAACGTCTTGGTTAATGCATGATTAAAACTTAATGCAATATCAAAAGTATATTCATGAGTCTTAAATAAAATAATTTATATGTGATGATAAATAATAATAATAATGTAAAATAAAATAAAGTATTAAATAAATAATATAAAAATACTATATCAATAATTATTATAACAATAAATAAATAATATACAAGAGAATATAGGAAAAAACAAAAGAAAAATAGAAAAAATAATATGATTATCTAAAGGGGGTGCAATTTTAGTTTATAAGTAAAAGCAGGGGGTCTGTGAAAAGTTAACTGGCTAAGCCCAAAGAAAGTCTGGACAGGGGGGGGGGGTGCTGCTAGCCTTAGTTCAGCAGTTGTATCAAAGGGGGGGTGTGAGGAGAAATTGGGCTGAGCCCAAGCGCATGTTGTGAGAAGCCTGGAAGATCATGTGCTATGCAACGTACCGCCTTAGGGTAAGGCTTGGCCTTATGGCCGCCTGATTGAGATTGGATGGATGAGATTTTAGGTGCATGTTAGTTACTATAAGTGCGACGTATTGGATTAAATTGAAGACTAACACTAACGTTTAACACTCAATTTCATCGCTCAGTATCTTCATTTCACTTACAATAACCCTTTCTCCACTCTCTCGCGCTAGAACCCTTCATCTTCTTCCTCCACCTTACAACCCTAATCTCCACCAACTACTGGTGGCGCTAAACGATCAAACCCCCTCCACCGTAACCATACCCACGACCCTTAATCAACCAGAAAAAAAACAGAAAAAGATACGAACATTACCCCTTTTATAAATCTCGTTCTTACTTTCCAACTTCTGGTTTCGCCTCTGACCCTCTTTATCTGTGTATTTTCAAGTTCCGGCGTTTTAAGGGCGATGGTAGAAGCGGCGGCAACGTCTAAATGTGATTAGGGTTTCCGATTTGGAAACACTAATCACTTCTGTTTTGGGTTTTCAACAGCAAAGGGGTTCTCGATCCTTGGGTTCTACGTCTTCACTCTTTTTTCTGTAAAACAAAAAAACCTCCCTCTCTTCTGTATTCTGTCTGTATATATAGATTAATTTAGATCTAGGTTTTTTGTTGTACGAGTTGCAATTGCTTAGATTTAGGGCTTATTAGATCAATTAGGGATTTCCCAATCAATGTAATTGATTCCCTTTATCTGAGATTTGATTTGTTATAAACTTAGATTGCAACTAGTTCTCTGTGATATGCAATTTTGCAATAATATTTGATTCTGCTGTGATTATTGTAATTGAAGATTTACGATTTTGCAAAGATCTGATGAAGATCTGTTTCTTTTTTGCAGTAGTGACTTGATTCCGTGCTTCTGAGATTGGATTCACTTCAGGGCCTTCACTGTAAATCTTATAATTTGTTTCCAGATTTTGTTTTAGACTCTTAGATCTGTAATCTGTACTGAGATTGGTTTTTTTTAATAAGTTATAGATTTCTGCATTTTTAGTAGATTTGTGTATCGTTTTAGATCTCAATTGAGACATTAAAAGATTTATTTATGTAATGATTTGATTCTGTCATTGATTGAGATATCTGTAATATTGATTCTGGATGTGTATTAATGTTTTGCCATATATTGATTATGTCATTTGGGATTTGTAATAAAAGATTTGGTTCTGTAACTTTCTGGATTGGCTTTAGTTGATATATGCAGATTTGATTTCCTTCAACCTAGATTTCTACAGTACGTGTTTCTAGTATTTGGGCTAGCATAGATTAATTGCAGCAAAAACTTCTTTTCTCAACTGGGCCTAATAATCTTCAAAAAATGATCCAAAATCATCTTTTTTTACAACAAACACTCCCTTTCCTTGGACCGGGCCTAACTGGCTTCTTAAATATTTAGTCCAATAATTTTTTTTCTATCACAACTCTATATTCACCATAAAACATTTATTAAATAATAAATTAATTAATAAAACAGAATCATAATGCCAAAGACAGTAAGGATCAGCTAATCATTTTATCCACAAATGCCAAATGGGTCGACTTTAGAAGCCGCTTAATGGGCTTATTATAATAACTAATTAAAGAATCATCACGGTTTAATCCTCTTGAACTAAAACAGTAACCAGAACATCAAATAGGTTTAGCTAAACTCAATGGTCCTAGACTTTGTAACTATTCCCCCTCCTTGCTATGTGATTACCCAAAATGGTCAAAACTCTAATGGACTTGAAGTTTTCACCTCCTTCTTTTTATTAACAATAATAACACTTAATGAACCCTTATATTATTAATTAACAGTAACTTAAACTTAAGTAGATTTTATAAAATTTTTTAATTGCATGGGCCACAGGCCAACATGCGTCGCGAACAGATTTATGAGTCTTTCTGATTTAGAAAGCCCTTATTAAAATACACCCTTAGTCTTGGGTAAAGATGGGCCATCAGATACTGTTGTACCATCTTTAATTGAGTAATTCTTCAATTTTAATCTCGAAAAATAAAATTATCGAGGTAGGACAAATTTGGGGTATGACATATGCCCCTATTCATTTATCTTTTAATTGAATAGTGTGAGATAACTAGAGTCTTGTGCATTTTGATTGAAAGCTTATAGAATACTTGAAGTATCCCAAAATTTGTCCGATAAACATAAGATTACACTGATGTAGCATACCCTTATAAGTCTCAAGGAAGTAGGCAAAGCTGATGATATATCGCTTACCCGGGTTTGACAACGAGGTAGATAGCGCAATTCTGTATGTACTGGCTTATTCACCTATTTGGAGGGTGAGTATAGAAATGATTGATGATGCATGGCTGCTTGAATACTGAGGCCATGGATTACGTTTGTGAATCGTTGGATGACGTCTGAGGCGATGTTTTGAGCATGAATACATTGCGGCTCAGAGGCTATATATTTGAGTATGAAGAACATATTGCGGCTCATAGGAGATGTGTTGATTTGGATAATACGCATTGCGGCTTAGAGGTAATGTGTTTGGGTTGGATAATACATTGCGGCTTAGAGGAAATGTGTTTGGAGTTTGAAGAAAGCATTGCGGCTTAGAGGCAATATGCTTGAGTTGGAATAACGCATTGCGGCTTAGAGGCAATGTGTTTGAGTTGGAAGAAAGTATTGCGGCTCAGAGGCAATGTGTTGATTTGGGTAATACGCATTGCAGCTTAGAGGCAATGTGTTTGAGTTTAGATAGTACATTGTGGCTTAGAGGAAATGTCCTGAGCTTTGAGGATACATTGCAGCTTAGAGGCAATGTGTTTGAGTTTGAAGAATGCATTGCGTCTTAGGGGAAATGTGTTGAATTGGAAGAATGCATTGCCGCTTAGAGGCAATGTGTTGATTTGGATAATTCATTGTGGCTTAGAGGCAATGTGCTGAGTTTTGAGGATACATTGCAGCTTAGAGGCAATATGCTTGAGTTTTTGCAAATACATTGCAGTTTAGAGGCAATGTGTGGGCTTTGAGAATATGTTGCGGCTTAGAGGCAACATACTGAGTTTTGGGAATACCTTGCGGCTTAGAGGCAATGTAATGGGCTTGGATAATACATTGTGGCTTAGAGGCAACACGCTGATTTTTTGAGGATACATTGCGGTTGGAGGAAATGTAATGAATTTTTGAGGATACATTGCGGCTTAGAGGCAATGTAATGGGTTTTGATAATACGTTGCAGCTTAGAGGCAACATTCTGAGTTTTGCAAATACATTGCGGATTAGAGGCAATGTAGTGAGTTTTGCAAATGCATTGCGGTTTAGAGGCAATGCGATGGGTCTTGAGAATATGTTGCGGCTTAGAGGAAACATACTGAGTTATGGGAACACATTACGGCTTAGAGACAATGTGTTGGCTTGGAAAACACATTGCGGCTTAGAGGCAATGGGTTCGAGTCGGGCGATATATTCCGGCTTAGAGGAAATATACTGATCTGGAGAGATACACTACGGCTTAGAGGCAATGTAGTGGGACTTGTAAGGACTTCACCATTGCAGGAAGACCTAGGTGATGGGATGAATGCGTCACAACATGAAGACTGAGGTGATAAGTTGAATCGTAGGGGAAGTATTGCGTTGGTCGATCCTTAGATAGTTGAATCAAGGATGAAGTCGTTTGTCCGTTTTCTATGTGATTCATGTGTATGCATGCGTATTGAATGTTGTATGTATGCAAAATGTATGGTGTTTTGACATTGATATGGAACCCTGGATGTATGCAAGGATGTTGTATGTATGCTTTAGATATGTGAAATGTACGTGTGAAATGTGTGTAAGATGCACGTATGCCTCGAAATGTTATGCAGACTATTTCCGGCATTCTCTCCTTTTAACCATTTGTTTAGAGTTACCAATTCCTGGCGTTGTCTGTTGTGTCGTCGTAGCATTGGTGAATATAATGCGTTGGATAGAATTTAGCCAAAGTTGAGCATTTATTTTGTATTGCCGGTGTAGACGTAGGTGATGGACTATGCGTAACTTTGTATGCAGGCATAGACATAGACGTGGACGTATGTAGAATTGGCAGGAATACATATGTGCGTTGAAGCGTGCGAACGTCGACCTCGTGTTGCAAGTTATGCATAGGTGCTGACATGGACGTAGCCGTCGCGTAGGGACGCGTAGATATATACATAGACTTTGTATTGTCGAATGTAATCATAGGCGTAACCATGTGTATAGACGTGGGTGTAGATATGCGTAGATACATGCGTAGATAGATTTTTGTGTTACAAGACGTAAGAGTAGCTATGTGTGTGGACGTATACGTGGATCTTCCTTCGTTATTTTTATAACTCAAGCGCTTTTTGATATTTGTCAGATGCTTTTATTCTGTTAATTCCCCGAAATTATTTCACGACAATATTCATGAGTAATAATCGTAGTATTCTATAAACAAATCTGAGAAAGTAATAATATGATTTGACAGATATAATGAAAACAAATGTTTTATTGATATGTCCCAGAGTGGGCGAGAATACAAGGTGCAATTCCTAGGAAGAGGTAATTACAGAAAATCTTAAAACGGTAAATGGTAATAAAAAATGATAATTGTTACTGTCGTTCCCCCATATTTCTTTGATGTTCTTATCCCCTTTGCTTCTGAGTTGTATGATTTCAATCTATCCTTCCCTTCGTGGCTTGTAGTCGTAGCTCCCAGATCGCAATCTTTTTGTCCTTTATTTCTTTATATGAAATCCCTAACTTTTGCTTGGATCGCCCTTTCGGGTTTTCAATCCATCGGGATAAAAAAAATTTGTGTGCCCCTAATTTTTGCCTGAATCGCCCTTTAGGGTTTTCGATCCACCAAGACGCTCCTTTTTTTTGTGCTTAAGTCGTACCTTTTGGAGGTTCGATCTTAGCGAGCTTTTTATACATAGTATTTTTTGACTGCGTCCGTGTTGGTTGGATGATGTAGTTCTTCCCCGTTCATTGTTGTGAGGATGAGACCACCTCCATAGAATGTTATTTTGACTATGAATGGACCTTCGTAGTTAGGTGTCCATTTACCACATGAATCGAGGCGGGGTAGTAAAATCTTTTTGAGCACAAGATCCCCTTCTTTGAATATTCGAGGGCATACCTTCTTATCGAAGGCCCTCTTCATTCTCTTCTGATGTAATTGACTATGACACAAAGGCGTTAATCATTTTTCTTCATTGAGGTTGAGCTGATCGAATCGAACTTGTACCCATTCTTCCTCTTCCAGTTTTGCTTCCCTCAGGACTCGAAGTGATGGTATCTCAATTGCCACCGGAAGTACTGCCTCCATGTCGTACACAAGTGAAAAAGGAGTTGTGCATGTTGATGTGCATACAAAAGTGTGATAACCGTGCAGAGCGAAGGGAAGCATTTCGTGCCAATCTTTGTATGTCTTCACCATTTTCTGGATGATTTTCTTAATATTTTTGTTGGCTGCTTCGAAGGCCCCATTCATCTTTGGCATGTACAGTGAAGAATTGTAATGCTCGATTTTGAAGTCGTCGCATAATTCCTCCATTATCTTGTTGTTTAAATTAGACCCATTATCTGTAATTATCCAGCTTGGGACACCATATCTGCATATGATATTCTGTTTGATAAAGCGTGCAACCACTTGGCTTGTTATGTTGGCGTAGGATGCTGCCTCTACCCACTTGGTAAAGTAATTGATGGCTACTAATATAAAGCGATGTCTGTTTGATGCTTTCGGCTCGATCATACCAATCATATCAATTCCCCACATCGAAAATGGCCAAGGGGAGCTCATGACATTTAAAGGAGTCGGTGGTACATTTATCCTGTCGGCGTAGATCTGACACTTATGGCATGTCTTTATGTTGTGATAGCAATCAGCTTCTATTGTTAACTGGTAATACCCTACTCGCAGAATCTTTCTAGCCATGGTGTGCCCATTTGTATGAGTCTCGAAGGTGCCTTCGTGGATTTCTCTCATGAGTGTATCTGCTTCTTGCTTTTCCATACATCTGAGTAATACCATATCGTGATTTCTTTTGAATACCACTCCATTACTTAGAAAGAACTTGGAAGCTAACTTGCGCAAGGTTCGCTTGTCAATGATAGAGGCATTTTCCGGGTACTCCTGCCTTTCTAAGTACTTCTTGATGTCATAAAACCAAGGTTTGGTGTTGGGTCCTTCCTCAATAGCGAGGCAATGTGCAGGTTCTTTGAAATGTATAATCGTAATACATGGTTCATGATTCGGCCAAGTCACTTTAAACATAGCTGATAGGGTTGCCAGGACGTCTGCCATTTGATTCTCTTCTTGTGGGATATGACCGAAAGTGATTTCTATGAATTCCGCTACTAACTTTAAAACTTGATCCCGATATGGAATCAGTTTAGGGTGTTTAGTATCCCATTCGCCATTAACCTGGTATATGACTAATGCAGAATCCCCGAATACTTCCAGGTGATTTATTCTTAAATCGACGGCAGCTTCTAGTCCTAGTATACAGGCTTTGTATTTGGCGATGTTGTTGGTGCAATCAAAGCATAACCTAGTCATGTAAGGGTGGTGGTGATTCTTGGGAGATGTTAACACTGCCCCTACTCTGTGACCTAGTGCGTTTGAAGCCCCGTCGAACGTGAGTGTCCAACGTGCCCCTGGCTCAGGCCCTTCATCTGGTCCTGATATTTCGTAGTCAGCTATAAATATGACATCTTCGTCGGGAAAGTCGAATTTCATGGGCTGATATTCCGATAGGGGTTGGTGGGCTAGATGATCAGCTAATACACTACCTTTGATGGTTTTTTGTGTGACACATTGGATATCATATTCTGATAATAACATCTGCCATCGTGCGATTCTTCCGGTGAGGGCTGGCTTTTTAAACACGTATTTTAGAGGATCCATTCTTGCTATTAACCATGTAGTATGGGTTAACATATATTTCCTTAACCTCTTGGTAGCCCAAGCCAACACGCAACAAGTCTTCTCCAGGAGTGAGTATCTAGTCTCGCAATCGGTGAATTTCTTACTGAGGTAATAGATTGCTTGCTACTTTCTACCAGTTTTATCCTGTTGTCCCAAAACACAACCCATTGACCCTTCAATTACTGTCAAGTACATGATGAGTGGTCATCCAGGGACTGGTGGTATTAAGACTGGTGGCTCTTGCATATACTATTTTATTGCTTCGAAGGCAGTTTGACAATCGACATTCCATACTCCCGTCTGATTTTTCTGCAACAACCTGAATATTGGTTCGCACGTAGCTGTTAGATGCGATATGAACCTTGAGATGTAGTTCAATCTCCCTAAGAAACCACACACTTCTTTTTCTGTCCTTGGAGCGGGCATCTCTAGTATGGCTTTTACGTTGTCTAGATCCACCTTGATGCCTTGTTGGCTTACGATAAAACCTAACAATTTTCCTGATCTGACGCCGAAGGTGCATTTATTTGGGTTCAACCTTAGTATGAACTTACGTATCTGCTAAAATAACTTTTGCAGATGTGTAACATGTTCCTCCTCCGTATGGGATTTGGCAATCATATCGTTGACGTATACTTCAACTTCCTTGTGGATCATATCATGGAATAACGTGACCATTTCCCTCTGATAAGTTGCCCCTGCGTTCTTGAGACCAAATGGCATTACTTTGTAACAGAAAGTTCCCCAAGGTGTAATGAAGGTAGTCTTTTCCATGTCTTCAGACGCCATTTTGATTTGGTTATAGCCTGAGTAACCGTCCATAAATAAGAATACCGAGGCTTGAGCTGTATTGTCCACTAAGACATCTATGTGAGGAAATGAAAAATCATCTTTAGGGCTTGCCTTGTTTAGGTCTCGGTAATCTATGCACATGCGTACTTTTCCATCCTTCTTGGGTACTGGTACAATTTTAGCTATCCAAGGTGGATAGTCTACCACCACTAGGAACCCTGCGTCAAACTGTTTGAGAACCTCTTCCCTGATTTTGCTGGACATATCTGGACGGGTTCTGCTGAGCTTTTGCCTGACTGGAGAGCAACCTTCTTTGAGAGGTAATCTATGCACCACGATGTCTGTATCCAACCCTGGCATGTCCCTGTAGGACCAAGCGAATATATCCACATACTCGTGCAACAACTTGATTAGCCTATCTTTGACGCTCTGCTCCAACATTGCCCCTAGCTTGATTTCTTTTGGATCCCCTTCTGTGCCCAAGTTAATAGTCTCGATAGGCTCTTGATACGGTTGTATGCTATTAGCCTTTCGCTCTATTTCCCTCGCCATTTCCTCGGAGAGTTCAAGATCTTCATCATCTTCCTCTTCAGCTTGGTGGATAGGAACATCAAAATCATATCGGGTCGTAGCAGTAGTGTTATCGGTAATTTTGGGCATGGATCTACACATTTATCATGTTTTGGTGCATATTTTAGCGCTTGGAATTTGAAAAATGTATATGCAAAGAAAGTATTGCCATTTTTATATTTAATAGATAAATGCAAAAGAAAGACAGGGATCTTAATTGAAAACAGAATATAACTTTATTAATTATAAATATTGTCTGAAATAAGAAACAAAGAAAACTCTTACAAGCAACCCCTAGGCCTCGGGTTTGACATAGGTTCTTTCAAAACAAGAAAAATTACATAGAAAAGAAAGATATCTCGGGAATCTCCACAGTAGTCAATCCTTTAAGCTCCTCTCCTGGGGCGCCCTCTCTGATGAAGTCAGTTTCCCTTTTAGTATTGGTCTTGCTTGATATCATTGCCACGTGTCCGCCATGTTCTATTCCTTTACTGATGAATGTCTCTCGGATTGGAGGAAAACATGCTTTGCCTCTTGGAGTAGCCTTTGACGATTCGTAACCCAAACCAAAGTGATTCTTTTTCTCAGGAATTTCTGGGAGTTTTCCCCAGTGTTTTGAGGCATCCCCCCCATAGTCATTTGCAGATTTCTCCATGATGTCACTTTAGTCTTGTTACCCTTATCAACCGGTAATGTCACCATCGAAGCAATTTCCAAAGCCTGAAATGGGGTAGCTATGCAATCTTCGTCGGCACTAATATATCTGTACGATTCAATATGGCTTACAAAAATGTCTTCTTCTCCATCAATTATGATTAACTTCCCTTCTATTAGGAACTTTAACTTTTGGTGCAGGGTCGAGGTTATTGCCCCTTCCGCATGGATCCAAGGTCTCCCCAGTAAACAACTGTATGCTGGTTCGATGTCCATGACCTGAAAAGTGATTATGAAGACCTGCGGCCCAATCTTGGCTGGAAGGTCCACCTCCCATAGTACCGAGCTTCGAGAGACGTCAAATTCCTTTACTATCGTAGAACTTGGTCTCATTGTCACGTCGTCAATTATTAACTTCACAAGAATTGACTTTGGCAACACATTAAGAGCGGAACCAGTGTCAGTGAGAACCCTGGACAGATGGGTAGTGCCTATCTGCATAGTAATATGGAGTGCCTTGTTATGGGCCCGGCCCTATGGCGGTAGTTCATTGTTGCTGAAACCCAGGTAGGATTCGAACGTGAGGTTTTCTACGGCATTATCAAATTGATTTACTGAAATTTCTTTTGTGACATGAGCTGAATTAACACCTTTATCAAAGAATCTCGGTGCGCTTCAGAGTTGATTAGTAACGAGAGTATGGAGATTTTTTCCGAAGTTTGATGGAGCTGATCCACCACTCTCTAGTCACTTTTTTTGATTATTTTTAGAAACTCCTCTGCCTCTTGATCAATAAAGTCTTTGTTTGGAGATTATGTTTCCTGATTTATATCTACCAATGTTTTCCCTTTGTCCTTTGTTGGAACCAAATCTGTCTTTTTTGTTGGTTTAGCTCCATAGATTCGCCCACTTTGGGTCATACCTCATGTTCCTTCTATGTTCGAAACTGTAGGCCCTTGACTTGCGGATGGCCCGCTCTCCTGCCTTACTCCATTGATGTATGCAGCTGAGTCATAACTCCAAGGTACCGCTTTATCACTCTCGTAAGGGATAGGTGATGGTCCCTTAATTACCATCGTAGCTTTTGGAGTAGTGGGTATTAAGAGGGTCTTCTTAGGTACCCCTCTAGTGACCTCTGCTGATTCTCCCCATGGAATGACTAGAGTCTTCTTGGTAAGGATTAAAGCTTGGCAAGGGATTACTAATGGCTTTTCCCCCCGATTGTGGCTACATATTTTTCTTCAGGGTACAATCCGAATTGGACTATCCCCTGATCCACCAGATTTTCCAAAGTTGTTTCAAAAGCTTTATTGTGCTCTAACAGGAATCCACATTCGAACATATATTCCTTCAACATGTTGATAGGGGTTTTTGTCTTTATAGTTTCCCCAAAGTCGGTGACCACTTTGATTGCATTTATCGTCGGTCCACCATGCAGAGGCATGGGGTTTGACTTGATATTAGGCTTGTCGAAGGTGATGTCTTGAGACTCTAGCAAATCCCGAACCTTATGCTTGAAGGCCCAACATTAGCCTATGGTGTGCCCTAGAGAATTTGCGTGATATTCACACCGAGCGTCAACATTGTATCTTTGTGGGAGTTGTCCGACCGGAGGAGCTAAAGGCTTGATTTTCACCAGGGATGCCTTAACCAAGTGTTGTAATAATTGGCTTGGTGGCATGGGCAATGGATAAAAATTTCTAGCTGGCCTTTTAAACCTGTCTCGTCTTTGTCCTTGCGGGATCACCAATGGCTGTAATGTTCTTTGTTGTGAGGACACAACATTGACTTCTCCCTCCTTCCTTCTTGGGAATTTCGAAGCCAATATTTTTGAATTGTAAGGGGTGCTTGACGACCCCCCTGATATTTTTCCACTCTTCAAACCAGTTTCGATTCTTTCGCCAATAGTTACTAGGTTTGAAAATCCTAACGTGACACTTCCCACCATTTTATCATAATAAAGCCCTTGCAGGGTTCCCATGAACATATCTACGAGTTCTTTTTCAGCAGTGGGGGTAGCACAAGTGATGCCATCTCCCTCCATCTTTGAGCGTACTCTTTGAAGGACTCTTCCTTCTTTTGGGACAGGTTTTGGAGTTGTAGGCGCCATGTCCAAGTTATACTTGTAATGCTTCAAGAAAGCATTAGCGAGATCCACCCAAGTTCGTACATGTGTTCGTTCCAACTGCATGTACGAGTCCAAAGATGCCCCACTTTGACTGTCTTGGAAACAGTGAATCATCAGTTTCTGATCATGGGCGTAGGCATGCATCTTTCTGCAATACATACGAAGGTGATTCCTCGGGCAAGTGAGCCCTTTGTACTTGCCAAAGTCGGGTATTTTGAATTTTGGTGGTATCACTACATCAGGGACTAAACCCATTTCTATAGTGTCTACTTCGAAAGCGTCGAAGCCCTCCACAGCCTTCATTCTTTCTTCTAATTCTTTGTACTGATTTATTACCAGTGGGTTGTCCGCAGTATGAGCTCCAGTTGTCTTCAAGGGTGCCTGGGGAGCATCCTCTAGGTCATGATCTCCGTATTGCAAGTCCGGGTAATTATCTGCATTATTAGTTGGAATTTGTAGGGTATGTGATGCCCCTACTTTCAACGGTGGTGGGATGAATCCTTCGGTTTCAACCTCTTGTTGGGCCATGGCAGTCTTTTGGGGTCCTGCTTCTGGCTCTTTCCTTAGTTGGTGACCGCTCGATGCACCAACGGTTTGGGCTACCTCTTCAAAGGCTCCCTTGGGGATTTGATCCGGCCTGTCGATAATGTTCTTCAAAGCTAGAAAAACCTAGCTCAAATCTCCTTTCATTGAGCTTACGTCACCCTTCACCTGAATAAGATCCTCTTTGGACACAACTTGAGTCTCCTCGATATGTTCCATTGTTTTCTGTTGATGGGCCCTTGTTTGATATGGGGGCCAAGGAGGTGGAGGTCTTCTTTTACCAATGGCTTAACTGGAAAGATTTTTAAAGTAAATGAGTTTTTTCCTTAAAATGACATGCGAGTGTTTTATAAATGCGTGCATGCAAATGGAGGTGCATGATTATGAAATGATTCTTATTTCAACTGTCTTATTCATTAGGGTATATACTTGTATCCAATTATTATTTTTTGGTGACCAGCTTAAAAATAGATACGCCTTCGAGATAGGAAAACAAAATGCCTTTATTAAGAGTAACATAATCCAGATATTGAAAAATATTACACATTGAAATAATCTAGGGCTAAATTTCCTAAGCGCTCCTGCGGATGTATGCTCTGAAGCCATCAACCATTGCCCGACAGAGCTATAGAAAGTCTTCGACGTCCTTCGAAAGAGGAACCATTACATTCTCTACATCTCTTAAACTTCTAGGGATGTCCTCGATGAGATTGTTGGCTAACAATACTAGCTTTTAATGTTTGTCTTTGTAGTGCCTGTATTCTTGGTAAAGATGTGGGATTATTTTATGGTTATTGTGATACGGTGGGAGAACTGACTTGAGTTTTGCGTTTGTATTCGCACTTGTTCGGTTGAGCAAGAGTCGCCATCGACTTTTTATTTTATCCTAAAGGAAAGGTTTAAAAAGCACAGCAAAAACCTTTTGAGATATTTCGTGGGTTCGGGGGGTAGATTATGAAAAGGGAAGGTGTTAGCACCCTTTTCATCCATGGTTATCCATGGGCTCTTAGTTACTTGGTTTTTTAGATCACTTGCCTTGATTTTCGATTGCTTTGAAATTGTGGTGTGTGTGTGTGTGTTTTGAAAATGTTTTTGAAATAGACGCCTTTGTTTCGGCAACCGTTGTAATTGACTCGTGTTTGAGTGTTTTACAAAAGTGTGTATCTTTTCGAAAAAATGTTTCAAATGTTTTTTTGAGAGTTTGTTTTGAAAGTGTGTATGAAGTGTGGTTTTTGAAAAGGAGGCAAGTGTTTTTGCAAGTTGATCTCAAGTAACTAAGAGTTTGGTCTACCCCTTTTGTGCTTAAAGGTTTTCTCTATGTTTTCAACCCCTTTTAACAATTTTGTTCCACCATTGAATTTGGTGGACAATCTCGCGTTTAGGAAGTTTAACGGGACGGGCGCGGGTCATCGTATGGACCATGAATGCAATGGTGCCAAGTGTCTTTGGCAATTTGCTTTGAAGGGACTATGATCATTTTGATAGGCGACTTTCGAAAGCGTCATCGAGGGACTTATGATCATTTGAATGTTTTGCCAAAGAAACTCGACGTGCAAGCATGGCCCATTTTGGAAGGCAACATGTGGGATTACCCTAGGGGGTGCAAGTGTGATTGTGTATTGATTTCATGCATTTGTCTTTGTATTAGGTTATCTAGCGTTCGATTTTATGTACATACAAACCCTAGGTCTAACCATGGTATAATTCGAAAGCGGTAAATTGCGGGAATTTTAAAGTCTACGCTATTACAAATGGTATCCGGGAGTGGGGGTACAAATTCACAAATGGGGATGGGACTTAAATAATTACAACCAAATCGAATCGCAATCAAATATAATCAAGGTATAGCAAAGTATAGCAAATGTATAATGCATCAAAATGTAAAATGTATTGTGTAAGTGTACATGTATGAGAATTGTTTACAAGTTAGGAAAATGTGAATTTGAATGTATTATTAAGTATTTTATTTGTCAAGTATTATTACCTTTTGTTAATATGTACAAAAAGGTATTTTGATTAAGAGAAAAATGTTTTAAATTTTAATTATATTAGGTATATAAAAAAATGTATTTTAATTGATTATGTACAAATTATTTCTAAGAAATTGTATTAACTTAAAGGGAATTTATGTATAAATCAAAATAAAAAAAAATGTTTTAAATAATGTATTTTTATGTATTAATGTACAAATAATATTTTTAAGAAAAGAGAAATATTTAATTCAAAAATTGTTTTTATGTATTACTATTTCTATATACAAAAACTTTATTTAAAAAGAAAATTCAAACTACAACCTATTTTTTTTATGCGTCTTCTATAAATATTTTTAAGTTAAATTTTATGTTAAAAAAAAATTAAAAAAAAAGAGTCTTAATGAAAGAAAAGAAAAAGATTTTAAGTTTTAATTTATTAATGTAAAAAAAAAGCTATGTACAAAGGGAGATGGGCTAAGGGGTTTTGGGCCTAAGTGAAAGAAAACAACAGCCAATGGGGGGGTGTTAATTGGGATTCGTTTGGGGCTTAGGCTGAGAAAGGGGTTAGGCCCAATTTATGCTCACAACAATTTGTAAGGGTTTGTCAATGTTTGTTTCATTTTGGAACGCTAGGGTTACAGGAACGACGCCGTTCTCTTCACTTCACTCGTTCCTCTTCGTCTTTCTCAACGCCAGCTTCTGAGCTTCTTCGCCCAAGCCACCAACGCCATCATCACCTCTTCTCCATGGTTAAGCACGCGATGGCTCGTTCAAGGTTGAATTTCGTTTTTTAATCTCTTTGTTTTTTATGATTTGCATGTTTAGTTTTATGTCACTGATTCTGATCACGCGTTTCTTTTGTTTGAGATGCGAAGAGAAGGATAAAAAGGTTACCTTCGTTGAAGGAGGTGGTTAGGAGGCGTTTGGAGGGCTTTTGACGGCGGAGACGATGCTGAACTGGGTGCTAGCTTTGATTCCGGGTTTGTGTATTCTTTTGCCTCTTTTGTTGCCTTGGTGATGATGATGAAATGAACCACTTTTATATTTTTCTCTTCTTCTCTCTGTGCTGCCTTGGTGATGATGATGAACTGAACCACTTTTATATTTTTTTCTCTTCTTCTCTGCCTCGTTGCTTGCTTAGTGCCTCGCCTTGTGTGCTTCTGTTTGCTTCTTGCTTTTGAGTTGCCTGTTTGATTTGCCTATGAGGAAACTTTTCTGAGGCTTTGTGTTGCCTTGGATAATGTTGGTGTTGAGATTCCTTTCTCTCCTTCTTGTTGGCTCATATGTATGCTTCAGCGTGCTTGGTATGTTGGTTATTGATGCTGTATGCTTGAATACTGGTTTTGGCCTGGTTTTCGGGTTGATGATGATTGGTGAGCTTCTGTTGGATAGGTTAGACAGGTTTAATGGTTTGTTTGTTTCGGATATGGCTTTGGTTTGATAGGTTTGAGCTTGCCGGTTTTTGGCCTTGATGGGTTTGGATTTGCTCAGGCCGGTTTGGATGCTTGTCTGGTTTGCAGGTTGATGCTATTATCTTTGAGTGCAGGTTTTTTTTGGCTTTTGATGAGTTTACTGGTTTAATGGTTAAGGGATTATGCTTCAGTTTTTAGACATGGCCCAGGGGTTTGGACAGTGTGTTGTATGTTTTTCTGGTTTTTGTTTAGCATGGCTGTTGGTTTAAGATTATGCTACAGGTTGTTGAGGCTAAAAGGCTTATGCTTTGAAAGGCTTCAGGTTTTTTGAAAAGGTTGAAAGTTTTTACTGGTTTATGCAGGTTCTTTGAGTGAACTGGTTTTTTAGGCTTGGGAGCTTATGTTTCAGTTTTGTTTGGTTTGTGATATCTATTGAACACAGGTTTTTGCTTTTTGGTTTGAAACTCGTTCTTAGCTTCCTTTTCTTCTTGGACTGTGTTCTTTTCATATATGCTTAGGCTCTTTTTGTTTTGGCGCCTCTGATGTCTTTGAACTATGCAGTTTTGATATCTTTTCTTTTGGTCAAGCTAATGGGCAGGTTTGCAGGGTTTTAAAATAGAAAGATAATTCTGTTACACTTTGTGGGCAGTTTTGTTTGCATGCTAATTCCTTCATACTGCTGCCTTCTGCTTCACTGTTTTATTGCAGTTTCTGTGTTTATATTTTTTATGCCTAAAGCCAAACCAGTAAGCCTACACTTCTCCTCTCTTTTTCTCTCTCTCCAATACTTAAGCATATTATATTGCTTAACATGTATTAGTTCTGAAAAAGCACATTGGCCTGGAAATGATGAACTGAATTTGCTTGCAATAGTAGCCTAACTCTGCATATTTTGTCTTCTTCTTTCCATACTTTGTGCTTCTTGACATCATTGATGATATTTTTGTGTTTTGACATCCTTTGGACAACTTTGACATTGGAACTGAGTTTTGAAATTTAAGCATGCTTTAGGACATTCAGTTTGTAACTTGGACTTTGTTATTTGCCTATGCTGTCTTTGAACTATGCAGTTTTGATAAACTTTGAATTGTGCAATTTTTAACTTGTGCATTCATTTTTAATTTGCAAATATTTTTCATCCCTCTTTGTGAACCGGGAGAAATCCCGTGATTTGCAGAGAGGGTTAACTGATCCCGGCCATTTGCTTTTAATGATGAACCCAAAACTTTAATTGTCTGCTTTTAATTATTTATCTGCTTCTAACTTTTCTTCTTTTCTTTTGCAGATAAAAAATTGAATGGAGAGGATTTAGCAACAGATGAAGAATGAAGAATTGAAGATTTAGAAAAAATTAGGATAGTCTTATTTTAAATTTAATTATTGTAACTATTATTATTATAAATACCGTGTAAATGAGTACTTGTATTTACATAATAATTTGTAACAAATATTTAAAGATGAAATAAAAATTCTTTTTATCCAATTAATTCTTTTTATCCTTTTCAATTATTTATTTTATTATTTATAATTCTAAAATTATAATAAATGGAAATAAATTCCAATTATTTAAACTCAGAATAATAAACAATTAAATAAACAATGTTTCAGCATCGATCAACTAATAAATCTGGTGCTCCACAAATCCAAAGCAAAGCACAGTCAATCAAAACAACTGCCCAGACGTATTTTCCCTTTACTGATTCTAACCAAACATTGCAAATTCAATCCCAATGCATCCTTTCACTGATTTAGCCACGCAATGCGAATTCAATCCAAATGTTTCAATCCACATCTCAGCATAACTTGAAAAACAACTTGTAGAGTTAAACCTTTCTGAGGAACCGCACATAAAAACCCTAATTCCTGGTTAAATGCCAAAGAAACGTTCGCCTGATCAAAGTTGAGCCAAAATCAACCAAAAACCCTAAGCAATTTTAAGAACTGTTCTAAAGCCATGAAAATCAATGAACACCCTAATTTTTGTCTGACTGACGAGAGAAGTCTCTTTGACCGATTCTTGAGCCAGTTTGAAAAATCAGGAAACGCCTGAAGCTGTGATTTCTTGAGGAAAAATGCGAGGGCAAATTTTGGGGTACAACAGTTGCCCCTGTTCAATCTTCTTGGACCTGAAGAGTTAGAAGGGCAAGTTTGCCTTTCGCGACTCGAGGGTAAAAGGAGATTGGACACTAGAGTGCCCGGAAATTTGCACTCGCATGCAGGAGTATCAGCAATGTGATGGCGGGAATGGGCTTATAGATGCCATTTGGAGATAGGATAGATAGGAGGATGGGCTTATAGATGCCATCTGGAAGCGTGACAGAACCTTGTCGGGAATGGGCTTATAGATGCCATTTGGAAGTGTTGATCGCGTAAGAGATTCCTTAGCGAGAATTTGTGTACTTTGAGAAAGGAAGATGTTTCCTGGCTTGTTACAGGTGTTGATCTTTAGTCCCTTCCTACAGATATGCCCTGGCTGGATACAGGAATCGAATCTGGAAAATGTTACTCACAGTTGTGCCCTGGCTGGATACAGGAATCGAATCTAGAAAATGTCTTCAGATGTGCCCTGGCTGGATACAGGAATCGAATCTGGAAAATGTTACTCACAGATGTGCCCTAGCTGGATACAGGAATCGAATCTGGAAGATGCTGTCAACAGATGTGCCCTGGTTGGATACAGGTATCGAATCTGGAATTGTTGTCTTCAGATGTGCCCTGGCTGGATACAGGTATCGAATCTGGAAAATGTTTCTCACAGATGTGCCCTGGCTGGATACAGGAATCGAATCTGGAATTGTTAAAGGTTGGTGGAGATGGCTTTCCTGGCTGGATACAGGGGTAAACCTCTGACCTGAGGATGAAAGATAATTTCCTGGCTTGTTACAGGGGTTGACCTTCATACTCTTTTTGTAGATATGCCCTGGCTAGATACAGGTATCGAATCTACAATCAATCACTCACAGATGTGCCCTGGCTAGATACAGGAATCGAATCTGGATTCGTGATATTTGATAGTAATCATCTTTAGGATTGATCTTTTTCCTGAAAAGGCAAAACATCAGTTGTATGCAATGCCATGATGTATGAAATGCATGATGTCATGATGTTCTCAAGAATAAATGAGATTGTGTGTTTATGATGCGTATATGCATGCGTCATGGTATATGATAATGTGATGTTTATGAATGTATTTTCGTCTAGGAAAATAAATCCTTGACGTGTGCCGGGAGCTTGTTAAATCCTGGGCTGATGTTTGAAGAGTAGAGTTCTTCATTTCCACTGGGGATGATGGTTGCAAGATAAACTGATAGGAGAAGATGACTCCGTTGGGGCATACACTTGTTGGGGAAATCACTCTGAGGAGAAGTACTCCGTGGGAAGAGATAGTTCGCTGAGGCTTTGATGAGAGCTCCGCTGGGGATTCTGCTGATAAATTATGTCGGAGAATTTGATGAACTCCGCTGGGGATTGTTGAGGTAGCTTGGTCATGCTCTTCAGTTGAACCTACCTTGGTACCTTGGCGGACAAAGCAACTAGACCGCTTGGTCACTTTAAAATTGCCCCATGTTTCTGATGTCATCTGTCATTAACCCTTTGTCTCGTATGCAAATATTTATGAGTTAGCAATTTAACGTCAAATGTATATATCAAAAATGAACATTGGACGTTCTTTGCAAAACAAAACAAAAAAGGAAAAGCAATGGATAATTTGTCTGAAAAATCGAACTTGTATTGATTTTGAAATTTGCCTGTAAATAGGCGTTTATGTACAGGGGGCTGACGTCCTAGTAAGAGAACGCCGCCGAACAACATAGAGTTTATAAAATTTTGAAAAGGAAACAAAACAGCTATGTGAAAAACTAATCCCAATGGGTAACGACTCTGCTATCGCCGTTATGTCTTCAAGCGTCTCATCATTTTGCCGCTTAGTTGAAAGTGAAGCTGATTGATCGATGCCGAAGTCTGAGCCCTGATAGTTGATGCCGAATTCCAGATGCAAGGTGATCTAATGAGACATAGTATTACGCTTCATCCCTAACTTTTGCCTGGACTGCCCTTTCGGGTTTCAGTCCATCGGGATACCCATTTTTGCCCAAGCGACCTTTTTAGGTTTTCGACTTGCCGGGTGTACATATTTTTTTTTATTTCATCCCTTATTTTTGCCCGAACCCTTTTGGTTCGTCGGGAAGCCCCTTTTTTTTTTGCCTAGGTGTGTCAACCTAGCGGGTCCTTAGTTCACGCGTAGTATCTTTTTACTATGTCTGCATTAGCGGGGTGAGGAAGATCGTCACCATCCATGGTGGTTAGAATCATGGCTCCTCCTGAGAACACATGTTTAACCACAAATGGCCCTTCGTACGTAGGGGTCCATTTGCCCCTGGGATCACTTTGAGGAAGAATGATGCGCTTGATTACCAGGTCCCCAACTTGATACTCTTGTGGTCGGACTTTCTTGTTAAATGCCCTGATCATCCGTTTTTGATACGTTTGACCATGACAGATGGCAGTGAGTCTCTTTTCGTCAATCAAGTTTAATTGATCAAGTCGAGTCTGGATCCAGTCATCTTCGCTCAAACCTGCATCCTTCATTATCCGGAGAGAAGGTATCTGGACTTCAATCGGCAAGACTGCCTCCATGCCATAGACCAAGGAGAAGGGAGTTGCCCCGGTTGACGTTCTTGCTGAGGTACGGTACCCATGAAGAGCAAACGGTAACATCTCGTGCCAATCTTTATAGGTCACTGTCATCTTCTGCACAATCTTCTTAATATTCTTATTTGCTGCTTCTACAGCCCCATTCATCTTTGGTCGGTAAGGTGAAGAGTTGTGGTGCTGTATCTTGAATTGCTTGCAGAGCTCAGTGATCATTTTGTTGTTAAGATTGGTACCATTGTCCGTAATGATCCTTTCAGGTACACCGTATCGACATATCAGATTGTGTCGAATGAATCGTGCCACGACGCTCTTGGTTACAGTGGCGTAGGAAGCTGCTTCAACCCACTTTGTGAAGTATTCAATCGCTACCAAGATGAAACGATGCCCATTGGATGCCGTAGGTCGGATCTCGCCGATCATATCGATGCCCCACATTGCAAAAGGCCAAGGCGCTGTCAAGACGTTCAGAGGTACCGGAGGGATGTGCACCTTATCCGCGTAGATCTGGCATTTATGACAAGTTCGAGAATGCTGATAACAGTCGGCTTCCATTGTGGACCAGAAATACCCCGCCCGAAGGATTTTCTTCGCCATGGTATGTCCGCTGGAATGTGTTCCAAATGTACCTTCATGTAGTTCTGCCATGATCTTTTCTGCTTCAGTCTTGTCCACACAACGCAGTAAAGTTGAATCATGGTTTCGCTTGTAGAGAACGCCATTACTGAGAAAGAACTTTTCCGCAAACCTTCTCAAGAATTTCTTGTCATTAACAGATGCGTCTTCGGGGTATTCTTGAGCTTCCAAGTACCTCTTTACTTCATGATACTAGGGTTTCTCTGTTACCTCTTCGGCCTCGAGATCACAGCAATATGCAGGTTCGTCCAACTTCCAGATAATGATCTGGGGCGCTTCGTTGTCCCACTTGACTTTGAACATAGAAGACATTGTAGCCAACGCATCCGCCAACTGATTCTCTTCTCTTGGGAAGTGTACAAAAGTTATCTATTCGAAGTGGGGAAGCAATGTCAGCACATACTCCTTGTAAGGAATAAGATTTGGGTGTTTCGTATCCCACTCGCCTTTGACTTGATTGATCACGAGAGCGGAATCTCCGAATACACTCAGAAACTTGATCCTTAAGTCGATTGCAGCTTGAAGACCCATGATACATGCCTCATACTCCGCCATGTTGTTGGTGCAGTTAAAACATAGTCGGGAAGTGAGTGGAGTATGAGTGCCTTTAGGGGATATGATCACAGCGCCAATACCATTACCTAAAGCGTTTGAGGCTCCATCAAAGTGCATAGACCACCGGGATCCTTCCTCAGGTCCTTCATCCGGTCCAGGCACTTCACAATCAGTTACCACCATGATATCTTCGTCCGGAAATTCAAAGTTCAACGACTGGTAATCGTCCACAGGTTGGTGTGCCGAATGGTCTGCCAATACACTTCCTTTGATTGCTTTTTGAGTTGTGTACTGGATGTCATATTCTGTCAAGATCATTTGCCATCTTGCTATTCTTCCGGACATAGCAGGCTTTTCGAATATGTACTTGATTGGATCCATTTTTGAAATCAACAGAGTAGTGTGAATCAACATATACTGTCTCAGCCGGCGAGCAGCCCATACCAGAGCGCAGCAAGTTTTCTCGAGCAGTGAGTACCGAGTCTCACAGTCGGTAAACTTTTTGCTCAGGTAATAAATAGCGTGCTCTTTTCGGCCAGACTCGTCATGCTGCCCCAGCACACACCCCATTGAGTTGTCAAGCACTGTCAAGTATAGGATTAGAGGTCTCCCTTCCACTGGTGGCATGAGGATGGGTGGTTCTTGGAGATACTCTTTTATCTTTTCAAAAGCGGTCTGACATTCATCGTTCCAACGTACTACCTGATCTTTCTTCAGCAGCTTGAAGATTGGTTCACAAGTAGCAGTTAGGTGCGAGATGAATCGGGCGATGTAATTCAGACGTCCTAGAAAGCCTCTGACTTCTTTCTCTGTCTTGGGAGTCGGAATTTCTTGAATGGCTTTAACCTTGGAAGGGTCCACTTGAATACCTTTGTCGCTTACAATGAAGCCTAGCAATTTTCCAGACCTCACCCCAAAGGTGCACTTGTTTGGGTTCAACCTTAGCTTGTACAACTTCAGACGGTCAAACAGTTTCTACAGATGGTCAAGGTGTTCCTCCTCAGTTTGAGACCTTGCAATCATATCGTCGACGTACACTTCTATCTCGTGATGGATCATGTCATGAAATAGAGCGACCATGGCACGTTGGTAGGTTGCCCCAGCATTTTTCAACCCAAATGGCATGACCTTGTAGCAAAAGGTGCCCCACTGAGTAACGAAGGTAGTCTTTTCCATGTCTTCAGGAGCCATCTTGATCTGATTATAACCTGAGAACCCATCCATGAAAGAGAACAACTTGTGCTGAGCAGTATTGTCAACAAGAACGTCAATGTGAGGTAGGGGGAAGTCATCCTTGGGGCTGGCCCTGTTCAGATCCCTGTAATCAACACACATTCGGACTTTACCATCCTTCTTCGGTACCAGCACCACATTGGCAACCCACTGAGGGTAAGAAGTCATTGCAAGAAAAACGGTGTCAAATTGTTTCATAACCTCGGCTTTGATTTTCTCGGACATCTCTGGACGCATGCGGCGAACCTTCTATTTTACCGGAGGGCAATCTTCCTTGGTAGGCAGGTGGTGAACCACGATGTCGGCACCCAAACCAGGCATGTCTTTGTAAGACCAAGCAAAGATTTCCATGTAGTCATGCAACATCTGAATCAATCGTTGTTTCACGCTGATCTCCAGATTGGCACCAATCTTGACTTCCTTTCTATCTGTCTCAGTACCCAGATTTACCGTTTCCACTGGCTCTTCATGCGGCTGAATGGCCCTCTCTTCCTGGAGTAGCAGTCTTGCAAGTTCACCAGGCACTTCGCAATGATCTTCACCTTCGTCTTCGGCTAAGTTGATCGGATTTTCGAAGTCATAACTGGAAGTAGCAGAGTTGTTACC
This sequence comes from Vicia faba, assembly GCA_948472305.1. NCBI lineage: Eukaryota > Viridiplantae > Streptophyta > Magnoliopsida > Fabales > Fabaceae > Vicia > Vicia faba. Next base: position 1,315,725,835 of record OX451736.1, on the reverse strand, counting down.
AGTGAGATCCAGAGTGGATTGAAACCTGTATAAGTGAGTGTGTGTAAATATAGCTGTTTCGCAATATATGATAAAGAAAGAAAAAGAGAACAAGATTTGAAATGCAACAAACGTCCAATGTTTTGATTAATGATATATGAAATGTCATACAAAAATCCCTCACAAATGGAGCCACGGTGCCCCGGGTAGGACACCGCGCTATAAAAGTTTCAACATATTGTTTGTTACAAATAGAAGACAAAAAAGTTCATTACTGAGTGACAAAAGTAATAGGTGTAAAATATTTTGCCGTCCAGTTGCTTGGTCCATTGTCAGTCATCGGGTAGATCCAGCTATCAAATTCCGCTTCCTCTACATCGTCCTCAATAGCATTCACTCCTGGGTTGGTGATGAATACCGGAGGTTTTCCGATCCTTGCTTTGCGAACAGTCCTCTGAGCCTCTGCAGTGAAGCCTAGCCCAAACTTGTTGGTCTTTGGAGTGAAGTCAGGAAGCCGACCCCATTTTGCACACTCGCCTTTCTCAATTACAGCCCGGGCATCCTTCAAGGAAGCCATCTTCAAAGGAAAATCTTCTTCAATCACTGCCTCAGCTGACGCCAATGTTGGAGGTACCTCTTCAAAATGTTGAAAGGGGGTCTCAATAAACTCCCCGTCCATTTCAATATACCGGAAGGAATTCAGATGACTAACCATGTATTCCTCTTCCCCCTGCACAGTAACAATCTTCCCTCTGACAGGGTATTTGAGCTTCTAGTGTAGAGTGGAGGTCACAACCCCCGCTTTGTGAATCCAAGGTCGTCCCAGCAAACAGGAATAAGATGGACGAATATCCATCACATAGAACGTTGAGTCAAAGACTTGGGAACCCACACGAATAGGAATGTCTACCTCACCATGCACCATCCTCTTAGAACCGTCGAAGGCTCTAACAATGATGTTACTAGGCTTCAATTCCAGGCCCTCACAATCCAACAGGTCTAAGGCCTTCTTGGGAAATACATTCAGGGAAGAATCGGTGTCCACCAACACGTGTGCCCGAGTAGTGCCCCTGCATTCTATGGAGACATGCAGGGCATCATTGTGGTTCTTTCCCTTGGCGGTAAGATCAGCATCCGAGAAACCCAAACCATTGTCAGCTGTCAAATTGGCCACACAGTCAGTGAATTGATCTGCAGATGTCTCTTGTGGCACATGGGCCGTCTTCAAAAATGAAATCAGGGCCTTGGCATGGGCCTCTGAGCATAGCAACAATGATAACATAGAGATCTTGGAGGGGGTATGCCCCAACTGTTCAACGACGTTGAAGTCGCTCTTCTTAATAATCTTGAGGATTTCCTCCATTTCTTGCTGGGAGGCTTCAACGTTCACAGTCTTTGGTGCCTCCATCCGGGCAGGCTCATCAGTAGCAACTTCTTTGCCCCGGGCATCAGAGGACTCGGCGGCAGGAGTAGACACAAGAACTTGATTTGGAAGGGAAACATGAACACTTGCGGGTGTGATGATAAGAGGTCGGATAACTGGTGGTGCAATGTCAGGCGAGAAGAGCCTGCCACTGCGAGTAACTTTGGCGGGACCAGTGATGTTACTGATACTGGTATCGGTGTTGAACTCCTGCTTCACTCCAAGCACATACACATCTGCCCAGTAGTGCCATGGGACAGCCTTATCAGACTTGTAGGGGATTGGCCCCGGAACAGTAATGGTTATAGGTGCAACAAACATAATTTTGACTGGCTTCCTCGGGGGAGCCTTGGTAGGATTGTTGAAAATTATGACGACAGATACTTCTTCAGCAGGAACAAAAGGAACAGCGGTCTTCTTGAACAGAATCTCTTTGCTATCCATCAGGCTTTAGATACCTGACTTCAGCAGCGGATAACCGGTAGGGATAACAGCACACAGGAGGCAACCCTTGCTACAACCCGGAAATAAACCGGCTAGCAACAGGTTCCTCTTAACAGTCAATAGAGGGGTAGCAACATCATTCACAGAAACTGCATACAAGTCTTCATCAACAACATTTACTCTATGCTGGGGCATAGGAGCAGTCACAACATTTGTCCTCTCGGGCGCCTCGAATTGTATTTCCTTGGCATCGATAAGGTGTTGAACCTTATTTCTCAGGGCCCAGCAATCATCAGTAGAATGCCCCGGGCTATCGGAGTGATAAGCACAACGTGCATTTGGATTATACTTAAGAGATGCAGTATTCACGACCTTCAGAGCCTCTCTGATAGTCACCAAGTTGGTCGATAGCAGTTGCGGCAAGATTTGTGACAAGGTCATGCTCAGTCGAGTGTACTGCCTTTTGGGCCTCTCACCCCTTTGTTGATTGTATTGCTGAGGAGCAGCAACAGGCTTTGAAATGACCAATGCATTGACGGCTTGGCGGCGTTCCGGCTTAACTTGTCTTCTAGGACCATAAACCGCACTAGCTTCCTTCTTGAAAGGCTTCTTCTCAGTACTCGCGGAGGCACCTTTATGTATCTTCCCTGACTTGATGCCAGCTTCTATCCTTTCACCGATCAAGATCAAATATGTAAGCCCAGCAGAGGAATTACCGATCAGATGATTGAAGAATGGACCAGACAGGGTCCCTAGAAACATGTCAACAAGTTCACGGTCAGTCAAAGGAGGCTGCACCCTGCCAGCCAAGTCTCTCCACTTTTGCGCATATTCTTTGAATCCTTCGTCCGTTCCCAGTGACATACCCTGAAGTTGGGTACGTGTGGGAGCGAGGTCAGAATTGTATTGATACTGTCTATAAAACGCAGCAGCCAAGTCCTCCCAGCTTCGGATACTGGCTCCGTCTAACTGATAGAACCATTCGAGTTGAGACCCCGAAAGGCTATCTTGAAAGAAATGGATCCAAAGGTTCTTGTCCGCAGTGTAAGGTTGGATCTTCCTTACATATGATCGGAGATGCAGCTTGGGACAGGAAGCCCCGTCGTATTTTGCAAAGGCAGGCGCCTTGAACTTGTGTGGGATCACCACCCCAGAAGATAACCCTAAATCTCCGAAATCCAACCCCGACACCTTTTGAATCTCCATGGCACTTAAACGGTCCTCTAGTTCTTTGTATCTGTCAGCAGCAGGAGGGTACTGTTCGTCATTGTAATCCGTCTCGTTGTCGGAGACTGCAGGACTAGGAGCCCTTCCCCCTTGGGGACTGTCCTTCTCTGCAGAGGAATTAGTTGGATCAGCCTCGTTATGGAGTGTATTCCCAAACCTGCATCCCGTGTTGAACAATGCAGTCCTCTTCTTCTTCTTCTTCTTCTTCAGGAGCAGAGCCTTCAACTCTTGTTGGCCTTGGGCTAGGCTCATGACCATCTCTTGAAACTAGGCATTCTGGGCCTGGAGGGCCTTGATAGCTTGCTCGGTGGTAGGCTCGGAAGACATGATGCTTGAGTGCTGAAATAAACAGCGAAGAAGATTAAGCAACCTGTAGAAGAAGGGTACCTGTTATGCACATGATGCAATGGAATGCGTATGATTTATGTTTTCAAAGACAAACGAGATTCAACTTTGTAGACAAAAGGGAAACACACTTCATTAGATTCAAACTTTAAACTGTTCAACAATTGGCCCTTAGGCATTACAAGAATGAAAATACTGAAAAGAAAATAAAAGCTGTAAAAGAAACATCCAAAGCCCATCAATGCTCCCATGGCCTCCTCTTCTCAGTGCGAATATAGTCATTCAGGGTCCGCTCTTCCTCCAATTGCTTAGTCAGCTTCTGGATCTTCCGTTCCTGTTCGTTGAACTTTTCCCGATAAAAATCTCGTTCTTCCTTTAGCTGCGCCCAAGATCTCTTCAGTGTATCAACATCAGCGGGTATCTGAGGAGGGAGGACAGTTGGAGGAACCCCATCTTCATCAGGAGATTCAAGAATGACAGGTCTGACAGCTTCATACGGCATACCTAACTTCTGAGCACGGATGCGGACCCATCTGCAATAGGGTTCCATTGGTAGAGAAGTCTTCGGTCCCAACTCATGTGGGTCAGCTTTGTGAATTCTGCCCCAAGCCTTAATGAATCCACAGCGTAGTTCGTCACTGTCTACCTGAAATTCAAAATGGAAGTGAGGAACCAACATCTCATGAGGCCCTGCTCTTCTAGCTCTTCCGAATTGACGGAGAGCTAAACATGGATTATAAGAAGTTCCTCCCTGAATGCCGATCAAGGGAACATTAGGGTATTCTCCACAACGATCAATAACAGCTACCTCATCCAAACCTCTGAGAGTCCAAGTGATGTCGTTATCAGTGAGAGACATTAACCTATGAGCCCAACCCTTTCCTTCTTCATTCTTCAGCATGAACTTAGGAAGGTGCGAAATAAACCACCTCACTAGCAAAGGAGCACAACACCACGGAGTTCCCCATCTTCGGGCAGTACGAGCATAGAGTTGTTGTAGGATATCACCCAAAAGAGTGGGTACAGGATTCCGAGACATGAAGATCCTTATGGCATAGATACTGATAAAGGTGTCAGGATTTGGAAACAACACTAGACCATAGATCAAAAGAGCCAGAATGTCTTCGTACGCCTTGAAGTCTAAGTCATTCCAGAAATCATTAGCTTTGCCAACCAGGAACTTAACCAAAAAGCCCTTAACTCCACTTCTAGTTTCCCAGTTAGCCATTACCTCCTCTTTGGTCAAGGGCAGAACTGTAGCAATCTCTTCAGGCCTAAGAGTCTTCTCCCAACCAGTGAATGGGGTTTGCTCCAAAACAGGGATACCAAGCAAGTCAGAGAATTCTTCCAGGGTAGGGACCAGTTGGAAGTCTTGAAAGGTGAAGCAATGATACAGGGGATCATAAAACTGGGTCAGGACACTTATCAGTTGTTGGTCCCACTTTGAAGTGATCAAACCGAGGAGAGAACCATGCCTCTTGATGAAGGAAGTAGTGTTTGGAATCCTACCAACCAAATCCTTGAGCAAAGTTGGTGGTTGAACAAAGTTGAGCCGAATAGTATTCCTACACACGGGCATCATGATGTCCTACAAAACAGCGTAAAGATGAAACCCTCTTGTCTTTGAAATGGGTCAGTCCTTATACAGGATGCATGCAATGGCATGATGGTATGATGCTATGATGAAACACACCACAAGTATTCACAATGATAAGGCACACAAGTCACACAAGACAACCCTTAAGTTTTAGGCCAGCATGTAGTTTAGGCATTACCCTCTTTTAGTTTCGTTGGTTAGAACCTGTCCTATCAAAAGTAACCGGGTTCTAGAGGATCTCAAATCCTTGACTACCCTCAATCGGTCATAACTACAGCATCGCAATCTTTTCTTGCGGCCAGAACCATCGCGAGAGTTTAGCCTCAATGAGTGTAGCATATTGCTACTGTTCTATGGCCAAGTTTGGTCAATTTAGGGTTCTAAGGTCGGTTGGTGTTTGATGACTCCTTAGAAGACCCGTATTCTCCTCGTTGCAACACAAGGGATATTGGTACAGACTAAGGTGCCACACCAATGTAGCCACTGCTTCACCCATGTCGGTCTACGCCGGACAGGTCCCTCACAGATTCTGCTACCTAAAAGGGTATTCCCCAGATCCGGGTTAGGATCTATGAAACTCTGATGCAAAGCCCACAAATGTAAAAGCAAACAAAGCAACCAATTGAAAACAAAGGTGATTTAAACCCTAAGGTAACCCCACTTTTTAAGAATCCCCAGCAGAGTCGCCAGTTCTGTGATACGGTGGGAGAACTGACTTGAGTTTTGCGTTTGTATTCGCACTTGTTCGGTTGAGCAAGAGTCGCCACCGACTTTTTATTTTATCCTAAAGGAAAGGTTTAAAAAGCACAGCAAAAACCTTTTGAGATATTTCGTGGGTTCGGGGGGTAGATTATGAAAAGGGAAGGTGTTAGCACCCTTTTCATCCATGGTTATCCATGGGCTCTTAGTTACTTGGTTTTTTAGATCACTTGCCTTGATTTTCGATTGCTTTGAAATTGTGGTGTGTGTGTGTTTTGAAAATGTTTTTGAAATAGACGCCTTTGTTTCGGCAACCGTTGTAATTGACTCGTGTTTGAGTGTTTTACAAAAGTGTGTATCTTTTCGAAAAAATGTTTCAAATGTTTTTTTGAGAGTTTGTTTTGAAAGTGTGTATGAAGTGCGGTTTTTGAAAAGGAGGCAAGTGTTTTTGCAAGTTGATCTCAAGTAACTAAGAGTTTGGTCTACCCCTTTTGTGCTCAAAGGTTTTCTCTATGTTTTCAACCCCTTTTAACAATTTTGTTCCACCATTGAATTTGGTGGACAATCTCGCGTTTAGGAAGTTTAACGGGACGGGCGTGGGTCATCGTATGGACCATGAATGCAATGGTGCCAAGTGTCTTTGGCAATTTGCTTTGAAGGGACTATGATCATTTTGATAGGCGACTTTCGAAAGCGTCATCGAGGGACTTATGATCATTTGAATTTTTTGCCAAAGAAACTCGACGTGCAAGCATGGCCCATTTTGGAAGGCAACATGTGGGATTACCCTAGGGGGTGCAAGTGTGATTGTGTATTGATTTCATGCATTTGTCTTTGTATTAGGTTATCTAGCGTTCGATTTTATGTACATACAAACCCTAGGTCTAACCATGGTATAATTCGAAAGCGGTAAATTGCGGGAATTTTAAAGTCTACGCTATTACAAATGGTATCCGGGAGTGGGGGGTACAAATTCACAAATAGGGATGGGACTTAAATAATTACTACCAAATCGAATCGCAATCAAATATAATCAAGGTATAGCAAAGTATAGCAAATGTATAATGCATCAAAATGTAAAATGTATTGTGTAAGTGTACATGTATGAGAATTGTTTACAAGTTAGGAAAATGTGAATTTGAATGTATTATTAAGTATTTTATTTGTCAAGTATTATTACCTTTTGTTAATATGTACAAAAAGGTATTTTGATTAAGAGAAAAATGTTTTAAATTTTAATTATATTAGGTATATAAAAAAATGTATTTTAATTGATTATGTACAAATTATTTCTAAGAAATTGTATTAACTTAAAGGGAATTTATGTATAAATCAAAATAAAAAAAATGTTTTAAATAATGTATTTTTATGTATTAATGTACAAATAATATTTTTAAGAAAAGAGAAATATTTAATTCAAAAATTGTTTTTATGTATTACTATTTCTATATACAAAAACTTTATTTAAAAAGAAAATTCAAACTACAACCTATTTTTTTATGCGTCTTCTATAAATATTTTTAAGTTAAATTTTATGTTAAAAAAAAAAAAAAAAAAAGAGTCTTAATGAAAGAAAAGAAAAAGATTTTAAGTTTTAATTTATTAATGTAAAAAAAAAGCTATGTACAAAGGGAGATGGGCTAAGGGGTTTTGGGCCTAAGTGAAAGAAAACAACAGCCAATGGGGGGGTGTTAATTGGGATTCGTTTGGGGCTTAGGCTGAGAAAGGGGTTAGGCCCAATTTATGCTCACAACAATTTGTAAGGGTTTGTCAATGTTTGTTTCATTTTGGAACGCTAGGGTTACAGGAACGACGCCGTTCTCTTCACTTCACTCGTTCCTCTTCGTCTTTCTCAACGCCAGCTTCTGAGCTTCTTCGCCCAAGCCACCAACGCCATCATCACCTCTTCTCCATGGTTAAGCACGCGATGGCTCGTTCAAGGTTGAATTTCGTTTTTTAATCTCTTTGTTTTTTATGATTTGCATGTTTAGTTTTATGTCACTGATTCTGATCACGCGTTTCTTTTGTTTGAGATGCGAAGAGAAGGATAAAAAGGTTACCTTCGTTGGAGGAGGTGGTTAGGAGGCGTTTGGAGGGCTTTTGACGGCGGAGACGATGCTGAACTGGGTGCTAGCTTTGATTCCGGGTTTGTGTATTCTTTTGCCTCTTTTGTTGCCTTGGTGATGATGATGAAATGAACCACTTTTATATTTTTCTCTTCTTCTCTCTGTGCTGCCTTGGTGATGATGATGAACTGAACCACTTTTATATTTTTTTTTCTCTTCTTCTCTGCCTCGTTGCTTGCTTAGTGCCTCGCCTTGTGTGCTTCTGTTTGCTTCTTGCTTTTGAGTTGCCTGTTTGATTTGCCTATGAGGAAACTTTTCTGAGGCTTTTTGTTGCCTTGGATAATGTTGCTGTTGAGATTCCTTTCTCTCCTTCTTGTTGGCTCATATGTATGCTTCAGCGTGCTTGGTATGTTGGTTATTGATGCTGTATGCTTGAATACTGGTTTTGGCCTGGTTTTCGGGTTGATGATGATTGGTGAGCTTCTGTTGGATAGGTTAGACAGGTTTAATGGTTTGTTTGTTTCGGATATGGCTTTGGCTTGATAGGTTTCAGCTTTCCGGTTTTTGGCCTTGATGGGTTTGGATTTGCTCAGGCCGGTTTGGATGCTTGTCTGGTTTGCAGGTTGATGCTATTATCTTTGAGTGCAGGTTTTTTTTTGGCTTTTGATGAGTTTACTGGTTTAATGGTTAAGGGATTATGCTTCAGTTTTTAGACATGGCCCAGGGGTTTGGACAGTGGGTTGTATGTTTTTATGGTTTTTGTTTAGCATGGCTGTTGGTTTAAGATTATGCTACAGGTTGTTGAGGCTAAAAGGCTTATGCTTTGAAAGGCTTCAGGTTTTTTTGAAAAGGTTGAAAGTTTTTACTGGTTTATGCAGGTTCTTTGAGTGAACTGGTTTTTTAGGCTTGGGAGCTTATGTTTCAGTTTTGTTTGGTTTGTGATATCTATTGAACACAGGTTTTTGCTTTTTGGTTTGAAACTCGTTCTTAGCTTCCTTTTCTTCTTGGACTGTGTTCTTTTCATATATGCTTAGGCTCTTTTTGTTTTGGCGCCTCTGATGTCTTTGAACTATGCAGTTTTGATATCTTTTCTTTTGGTCAAGCTAATGGGCAGGTTTGCAGGGTTTTAAAATGGAAAGATAATTCTGTTACACTTTGTGGGCAGTTTTGTTTGCATGCTAATTCCTTCATACTGCTGCCTTCTGCTTCACTGTTTTATTGCAGTTTCTGTGTTTATATTTTTTATGCCTAAAGCCAAACCAGTAAGCCTACACTTCTCCTCTCTTTTTCTCTCTCTCCAATACTTAAGCATATTATATTGCTTAACATGTATTAGTTCTGAAAAAGCACATTGGCCTGGAAATGATGAACTGAATTTGCTTGCAATAGTAGCCTAACTCTGCATATTTTGTCTTCTTCTTTCCATACTTTGTGCTTCTTGACATCATTGATGATATTTTTGTGTTTTGACATCCTTTGGACAGCTTTGACATTGGAACTGTGTTTTGAAATTTAAGCATGCTTTAGGACATTCAGTTTGTAACTTGGACTTTGTTATTTGCCTATGATGTCTTTGAACTATGCAGTTTTGACAAACTTTGAATTGTGCAATTTTTAACTTGTGCATTCATTTTTAATTTGCAAATATTTTTCATCCCTCTTTGTGAACCGGGAGAAATCCCGTGATTTGCAGAGAGGGTTAACTGATCCCGGCCATTTGCTTTTAATGATGAACCAAAAACTTTAATTGTCTGCTTTTAATTATTTATCTGCTTCTAACTTTTCTTCTTTTCTTTTGCAGATAAAAAATTGAATGGAGAGGATTTAGCAACAGATGAAGAATGAAGAATTGAAGATTTAGAAAAAATTAGGATAGTCTTATTTTAAATTTAATTATTGTAACTATTATTATTATAAATACCGTGTAAATGAATACTTGTATTTACATAATAATTTGTAACAAATATTTAAAGATGAAATAAAAATTCTTTTTATCCAATTAATTCTTTTTATCCTTTTCAATTATTTATTTTATTATTTATAATTCTAAAATTATAATAAATGGAAATAAATTCCAATTATTTAAACTCAGAATAATAAACTATTAAATAAACAATGTTTCAGCATCGATCAACTAATAAATCTGGTGCTCCACAAATCCAAAGCAAAGCACAGTCAATCAAAACAACTGCCCAGACGTATTTTCCCTTTACTGATTCTAACCAAACATTGCAAATTCAATCCCAATGCATCCTTTCACTGATTTAGCCACGCAATGCGAATTCAATCCAAATGTTTCAATCCACATCTCAGCATAACTTGAAAAACAACTTGTAGAGTTAAACCTTTCTGAGGAACCGCGCATAAAAACCCTAATTCCTGGTTAAATGCCAAAGAAACGTTCGCCTGATCAAAGTTGAGCCAAAATCAACCAAAAACCCTAAGCAATTGTAAGAACTGTTCTAAAGCCATGAAAATCAATGAACACCCTAATTTTTGTCTGACTGACGAGAGAAGTCTCTTTGACCGATTCTTGAGCCAGTTTGAAAAATCAGGAAACGCCTGAAGCTGTGATTTCTTGAGGAAAAATGCGAGGGCAAATTTTGGGGTACAACAATTATCCCTCCCTGCTTGGGCGACCTTAGTGTACTGCTCTTCCCAATACATCTTTTCACCCCTCATTTATGTGTAAAGCATCAGTTGGATGAGAAAATCCTTTTGAAGCCTGCAACTCTAAACATACATGTTCATATTCTCGAGTCCTCTAAGTCAACAGTTTCTCTGTTTCTATCCTCTCAAGGCGTGCATTGACCTCTGATTCATGGTTGTCTTAGAGTTCGGTGGCGAGATACTTTATTTTCTCTTCTTGATCTAAGGAAGCTTGTCCCAGACTTTGGATTTGGGCTCTCAAATTTTCCTCTATCACCTTTTTGTCATGTGTCGCCTTTTCATACCACCTAGTTAACCTCTTGATTTTAGCAGCGGCCTCTTCTAACCTTTGGTTGTGGGAATCTAGGTTGAACGTTGCACTTAACAACCCTTCAGTTGTACGCTTTCGTTTGAGACTTTCTTTCTCTAGGTCCTTTTGACTTTTATCAATTTTCTCGTCCTTTTACTTAAGTATAAGCTGCATCTGTTTCTTTTCTTTGGTCAAGTTGAGGAGGTCGACTTCCAGTGCTTCTTTCTCTCTTTGAGCTTGTTTTAAGGTATTTTTCAGATTGTCGACTTCTTCCAAAGATATAGGTGTTATCTCTGGGACCTCTGACTTGTACTCTGGATCTTTCTCGAATGGCAGCTTGATAATTCGTACCTTATCTTGGACCCATTTGGTGTAGGGCTCTCTTGCTATGGCATTCTTTCTTTCAGCCTTCCTTTTGTTAACCTTATTCCAGTCCCGAATAACCTTGTTGAGCAACCCTTGATCTTCTATACCAATATTGTGGATGATAAATGGTCGGAGTTGTTCGTCCAAAGGTTTGCCTTCTAAAGGATACCCTAGCTATCGTAGGGCTAGAGTAGGGTTGTAGTTAATACAGCCTCGTGATACAATCAAAGGGATGTTAGGAAAATCCCCACAGCTAATAGTGATGTCACCAATATCCAACTTTCTTGCATACCATAATATTAAGTTTGCAGTGAGAGACCTTAATTTATGTGGCCACTCGCACCTTGTCAGTTCTGGGATCATATAGTCTTCCTTGTAGAGATGAGTCATGAATCAAGTATATAGAAGCAGGATACAACAATTTAGCGTACCTCTTCTTTTTTCATACATCATATGCAAAGTGTAATAAATTTCGGCAAGCAAGGCAGGAGTAGGATCCGTATTAAAGACTTTCGCTCCCCAAAATATGCTAATGGCTACGGGGTCAATATAGTCCACAGTCCAAGGAAATAAGATTACACCAAATACCAACAGCCCTAAACAGTCAACACAAGATTCCCACTCCTTATAATTAGAAAACTCTAGTGTCTTAGCTTCCAGGTATATTCTTTTGATTCCTTGTATCAGACCTTCTCTTTGATAAATTTGCATCAACTCAGGATATGGGATCCCTATGCCTTTTCTTTGGAGAAATTCAAGATTCTGTCAAATTCTTCCAGAGCCGGTGCTAGCTGGAAGTCTTGGAAAGTGAAACATCTCAATGGAGGGTCATAAAACTGAATTAGGGCAGAGACTGCATCCATCTGTACTTCTACTTTAGTTAAATCAAGGGTATCCCCATAACGGTGAATGTACAACTTCAGAGCTCTTTCGGACAATTTACCTTTTATGGTTTTGATTTCAGAAAGGTCAGGCTTGCAAGCATTGATGCGGACAAGTTGTTTCCCTTTGGCATCCATTTTTAAGACACTCACCAAAAATCTTGATTTTGTTATGTTTTATTTTGTACCCTGTGAATAAGACAGATAAAAGGAACAAATGATGAACATGAGATATACATGAATGCATGAATGTATAAGTAACGGGATTTTGTGACATGTTTTTGTGATGGATACCCCTATGAGGTAGGCCCCTTAATTTTGACCTACGGCAAGTCTACCCTCCCAAAAGGTGGATTCCTTAAGGGCGTCATGAATAACACCAGAGGGACGAGGCACAAGGGCCTCCCTTAGGTGGAGCCTCTTTACAGACTGAAACTCTCGTCTCAAAGTCGTGAAAGGTCTCGTCATGAGATTATGGGTTAAGGTCGTTACAAAGAGTCATGGGTGACCTTCCAAAGTCCTAATCATCAAGAGGATATCTCTTGATAAGTATTCCTTTTTCGTAAGTTCACCGACTCTAGGTGAAGTCGTCACATAAACTCGCAGGGATGATATACCCCCTAAGCTAATAGACGAACCTTCTTTTAAGGTTTATTGGAAATATTTATTTTTTTTAGATAAAAACCCGCCACATAGCAAATACATAAAAAATAGACAAGAAAAAAATATAAAATGCAATAAATAAATTAATACAAATAAACAAAAATAAAACCCAAAAGAGGCCTAAAACCTAGGGTTTAAGGAGAGTCCCCAGCAGAGTCGCCAGCTATAGCGAATGGTTTTGAAATCAAGAGCCGCCACTATTAGTTTTTATCCTAGGGAAGGGAACCTAACAAAAAACCCAAATTCGCAGACAGAGATTCTAGGTGTCGAACTCAAATAGACAAAAGGAAGGTGTTAGGCACCTTTCGTATACCTTGTTCACAAGGATATTAAGCTCTAGGTTTAGGTTTGGAATAAACAGGGTTTTAAGTTTTAATTAGCAAGACTCGCCGCGATTTTAGATCGCGTGCCTATGTATCCTCTTATGAGGAATTAGAGTCCCAATTCGTAGTTTGTATGGTTTGGTGTCTTTTAGGGGTTTACGAACATATTTTGAATCACTTTGCACTCGGTCGGGAGTAGTGACTGCGGAAATTTTGACTGAGTACGCAGTAAGCCAAAATTAGTTCGAAACTCATTTGCGAAAAGGAACTGTTAATTAGCTTAATTTGTTCGCGAAAATAGTTTGATATTTGTTTGTGTTTTTTACCATTTTAATTGCAAAACGTCTTGGTTAATGCATGATTAAAAACTTAATGCAATATCAAAAGTATATTCATGAGTCTTAAATAAAATAATTTATATGTGATGATAAATAATAATAATAATAATGTAAAATAAAATAAAGTATTAAATAAATAATATAAAAATACTATATCAATAATTATTATAACAATAAATAAATAATATACAAGAGAATATAGGAAAAAACAAAAGAAAAATAGAAAAAATAATATGATTATCTAAAGGGGGTGCAGTTTTAGTTTATAAGTAAAAGCAGGGGGGGTGTGAAAAGTTAACTGGCTAAGCCCAAAGAAAGTCTGGACAGGGGGGTGGGGTGCTGCTAGCCTTAGTTCAGCAGTTGTATCAAAGGGGTGTGTGAGGAGAAATTGGGCTGAGCCCAAGCGCATGTTGTGAGAAGCCTGGAAGATCATGTGCTATGCAGCGTACCGCCTTAGGGTAAGGCTTGGCCTTATGGCCGCCTAATTGAGATCGAATGGATGAGATTTTAGGTGCACGTTAGTTACTATAGGAGAGGCGTATTAGATTAAATTGAAGACTAACACTAATGTTTAACACTCAATTTCATCATTCATTATCTTCATTTCACTTACAGTAACCCTTTCTCCTCTCTCTCACGCTAGAACCCTTTATCTTCTTCCTCTACCTTATAACCCTAATCTCCACCAACTACCGGCGGCGCTAAACGATCAAACCCCTTCCACCACAACCATACCTACGACCCTTAATCAACCAGAAAAAAAAATAGAAAAAGCTACGAACATTACCCCTTTTTGCGATCTCATTCTTACTTTCCAACTTCTGGTTTCGCCTCTGACCCTCTTTATATGTGTATTTGCAGGTTCCGGTGTTTTAAGGGCGATGGTAGAAGCGGCGGCGACGTCTAAAGGTGATTAGGGTTTCCGATTTGGAAACTCTAATCAATTTTGTTTTGGGTTTTCAATAGCAAAGGGGTTCTCGGTCCTTGGGCTCTCCGTCTTCACTCTTTTTTCTGTAAAACAAAAAAACCTCCCTCTCTTCTGTATTTTGTCTGTATATATAGATTAATATAGATCTAGGGTTTTTGTTGTACGAGTTGCAATTGCTTAGATTTAGGGCTTATTAGATCAATTAGGGATTTCCCAATCAATGTAATTGATTCCCTTTTTCTGATATTTGATTTGTTATAAACTTAGATTGCAACTAGTTCTCTGTGATATGCGATTTTGCAATAATATTTGACTCTGTTGTGATTATTGTAATCGAAGATTTACGATTTTGCAAAGATCTGATTAAGATCCGTTTCTTTTTTGCAGTAGTGACTTGATTTCGTGCTTCTGAGATTGGATTCGCTTCAGGGCCTGCACTGTAAATCTTATAATTTGTTTCCAGATTTTGTTTTAGATTCTTAGATATGTAATATGTACTGAGATTGGTTTTCTATAATAAGTTATAGATTTATGCATTTTTAGCAGATTCGTGTATCATTTTGGATCTCAATTGTGACATTAAAAGATTTATTTGTGTAATGATTTGATTCTATCATTGATTGAGATATATGTAATATTGATTCCGGATTTGTATTAATGTTTTGCCATATAATGATTCTGTCATTTGGGATTTGTAATAAAATATTTGGTTCTGTAACTTTCTGGATTGACTTTAGTTGATATATGCAGATTTGATTTCCTTCAACTTAGATTTCTACAGTACGTGTTTCTAGTATTTGGGCCATCATAGATTAATTGTAGAAAAAACTTCTTTTCTCAATTGGGCCTAATTATCTTCAAAAAATGATCCAAAATCATCTTTGTTTACAACAAACACTCCATTTCCTTGGTCCGAGCCTAACTGGCTTCTTAAATATTTAGTCCAATAATTTTTTTCTATCACAAGTCTATATGCACCATAAAACATTTTATTAAATAATAAATTAATTAATAAAACAGAATCATAATGCTAAAGACAGTAGCAATTATTAATTAATAGTAACTTAAACTTAAGTAGACTTTATAATTTTATTATTTTTTTAATTGCATGGGCCACATGCCAACATGCGTCGTGAACAGATTTATGAGTCTTTCTGATTTAGAAAGCCCTTATTAAAGTACACCCCTAGTCTTGGGTAAAGATGGGCCATCAGATACTGTTGTACCATCTTTAATTGAGTACTTCTTCAATTTTAATCTCGAAAAATAAAATTATCGAGGTAGGACAAATTTGGGGTATGACACAAAGGCACAAGGGTCTCCCTTAAGTGGAGCCTCTATGTAAACTAAGACTTTCGTCTTGTAGGTCATACAAGGTCTCACCATGAGATTTTTTTTTTAATATTCATACAGTCATTGGTCAAATCCAAAGTCCTATCTCCAAGATAGGCTATCCCTCTTAGGATGTTTCTCGGAATTTGACCCACTCTACGAGAAGTTGTCTCAAAAACTCATAAGAATGTTAAACACCCTTGGTCAATTGACAACCCCTTATCTAAGGTTTATTACATATGAATCAAATTCCACCAATAAACACATGAAAATATGATGACACACAAAGTAATAAATAACATAATAAATAAAACAAAAGAAAATAAGGAAATAAAAAATATTATAAATAAAAACCCTGAAAATTATAGACCTAAAGGTAGGGTAAACTCTAACTTAAGGATTGTGTCCCCGGCAAAGTCGCCAGCTATCGTAACCGGCAAAAGATACAAGAGTCGCCATCATTACTTGTTGTCCTAAGGATGAGAAAAGAACGAATAATCTTAAATTTTCAGTGATCTCTAGGATTACAAGTTGGTTAGATAAAAGGAATATGTTAGACACCCTATATCTCCCTTATTCTCAAGGGGACCCTATTTAACTTTAGGACTTATGGGGACTATTTCTTTATTTACTCATATTATCATATATAGTAAAACAAGGGAAAATTAAGTTTTTAGTTAGTGGACTCGTCTTGGTTTTTCAACTGTGTGCCTATGTAACTTCCTAAGAAGAAATCTGAGTCTTTCGTAGTTCGAAGGTGTTTGGTTAGTTTTTTTTATAGGATTGTGTGCAATTGCTTTCAAATGGTCTTTTGAAATTTGTTTGGGTTTGAATATTTGAGTAATCATAGACTCAATTCGAAGTTTAATTTAGAAGCAATTTGACAGTCCTTTTTTTGAAAATAATCTTGAATTTTTGTTATCTTAGTGAAAATAATAATTTTATGGGTTAGATATTTTAATATTTGATGTAATTTCGAAAATAGAAGTGAAAATATGCATAATTGAATAAGTAAATTAACGTTGAAGTTAGTAAAATGTTTTGTTAAAAAGAAAGATAACTACGTGATTAATGCTTGGAAAAATAATGGTTAGTAATTTAGAAAAAAAAATAACTTAGAAAATAAATAATAATAGTTATTACTAATGGTGTAAAAGAAAAAGTTTATTAGTTTTATAAGGAAAATATATAACATGGTTACAAGATAAAATAAATATATATTAGAAAAAATATTTGTTATTTAATAAAATAAATTATAAAGTAATTAAGAAAATAAATAAAGAAAAATGAATAAATAAATCAAATAAATAAATAAAATTTATAAATCAATAAACAGGGGATGTATTTTTATTCAGTTAAGTAATCAGGGTGTGTAATTAGTATTGGGGTAAGCCCAAAATATTGTGAAGCCCAAAGCGTAGGGGTGTGGTATTAGTTGAGGTAAGCAATCCCGGGGTGGATTTAGTAGTAGGCTTGGGCCAGAACAAAAATTTGAGTCCGTTTTTACTCTGTGAGGGGGACCCTATGCGTTATGGTGTGCCAGTTCGATCAGGGACGTTAAATTTTATTCAGATAGTCTCCATAAATTAATTATGGGACGCTGATTAAAAGTATGATGAATGGAGGGCCAGGATATGTTGCTAACTAAGCTGCATGGTAAAGGGACACGCATGAAGCTGGTTAACAGTATCCATATCCTGTGGTCATCAAGTGACCTCATGGTACTCATCGGTGCAGGGATGGAGGGAGTATTTAAACAAAATATCTTCATATTTTTTTAATTTTCTCCTCTTCGCACTCTCTCTCTCTCTCTCTCTCTCTCTCTCTCTCTCTCTCTCTCTCTCTCTCTCTCTCTCTCTCTCTCTCTCTCTCTCTCTCTCTCTCTACACTCAGAACTCTATTTCCTTCTTCTATCTACACCATAACCAAATGCTCCCCCTTCTCTCTAAAACGTCATGCGATCAGAAGTCACCCCACCGGCCAAAAATCACTTTCGTTGGTGGCTCTACTCTTAACCACCATGTAAGCCACCACCAAACCCAATTCCAGGTTGAACTTCAATCGAGATCTTCATACCTTCATCATTCAAACCCAGATCTTTGAAGAACCCTAGGTATAACCTTAGAACCCTAAGAATAAATGAACCCTAACCAATAACCCTAGGAGTAACCACTGCGGGCGGCCTTCCGCCGTTTAAGATAAATGTTCTCCAGGAACATCATGTTGTGCCTAAAAACCCACTAAAACTCTAGCAATTTAGGAACCATAGCCCTAATTAGGATGAACTCTAACCCTATGTTAGAAGAACCCTAACCCTAACAAATTTCCAAAAATCCCCAAGTTAAACCCCAATTCCAAAAATTTAACAATCACAATAACAAAAAAAAACCCTAAGCTAAGTTTTTTAGGCTTACCTCTCCTGCCGTGAAACTTTTCATATATATATATATATATATATATATATATATATATATATATATATATATATATATATATATATATATATATATATATATATATATATATATATATATATATATATATATATATATATATATATATATATATATATATATATATATATATATATATATATATATATATATATATATATATATATATATATATATATATATATATATATATATATATATATATATATATATATATATATATATATATATATATATATATATATATATATATATATATATATATATATATATATATTCCTCTTCTAATCTCTTTTCCTTTCTCTGTTTTGCAGGTACTTAGATCTGAACGAGGCGTAGTAAGGGTTTTAAGCTTTGACTCCTTCTTCTTCAAAAAATCTGGTCCTTAATTTTGTTTAGGTCTAGGGTTTAAATAGGTTTTTGAATAGATTGAATTAGGAAATTATTTTATTACTGATAGTTGTTACAAATTAGAATTAGGGATTGATTGACTCTGATTTGTAATTTTATTTAGATTTAGTTAGAAAATAGATTTAGGGTTTTCTATTTCGGTAATGAATCTGAACGAGTTCTATGCATGGATTCATGCTTCCTGTAATATAATCATATCCAATATTTGATTTTAATTGATTTGATATGAAATTATGGAATTTTGGGATTTTTGTTATAACTTAGGGCAACTTACATCAAGATAAAGTCTTCAAATTCAAAAATGATTAACATAGAATTTGTAGAGGACATCTTAAGCTTACCAAAAAGTCAAAGATCACCTTCATATGATAAAAATTGAGAGATTTATGATTGATGCAAGTTGGGAAATTTTGAGAAAATGCATGAAAATTAAATTGAGAAAACTTGGAATTTTGGGCTAGTGGGCTGATCTTTCAAGGTCCATGCGTGTTATAGGCCTCAATGTGAACCTCAGAACTTATCCATGCACCCCTTGGGCTTTTATTCTATTTATCTTGATTTTTATTTATTTAAATTCAAAATTAAATAAGATAAAATTAAGGCCTTTCATACAAGGTCCAATCCCACCCTTGTTTGACCTAATTCTGCTCAATATAACTTTATTATTTCAGACATAACAGAAACACGAGAAAAAAAACCTTGCAAGATCACCATTCCAAAATTCCAAAAATTATTAAAAATTAGGGCAAACACAAAACCCTATTGGCAGCCTCCTTTAATCGAAACCAAGCATTCAAGCATACTCCTGAAGATCTCAGGAGTCGTTCCCACTCATACAACAAGCTTGAGGCATCCCAGAACATGCTCCCTCAAGAACACCGGTTGGGTAATTTTTCCAAGACTTTAAAGTTCTATTCTTTGCATTATTAACTAATCTTGTATATCCATATGTGTTTATGATGAAGTTTAGAATAGGTTGCAACCATCACATAGAATTTATAATGTAAAAATCATGGTTTGTCATTATTGAACCGAACTAAGGTTTTTCCTTCGAAGCTCATGATCCAAGCCATTTTAGCCAAAACTAAGCCCATATTTGGATTTAGGACCCTCGATTTAGAGGGGTAGGTCCTATTTATTCCCTAACATACTCTATTTTGCAGGCTGATAAGAGATACTCATCGGAGAAGACGACCGAAGCTAGGGCTCCGACACTTCTCTGATCATCATGATTTTATTTTTAATATATGTTTTATTTCGATAAAATAAATGGATGTATGGCCACCCCAGTGGTAGAAGCACGCGCGTTAAGGTGGTACTATATCAGGGCGTGAGTTTGATCCCTGCCTTTTAGCGTTTTTTAATATTTTTTCAATATTTGCAGTTGTTTTCATATATTTGATGCAGCGCCCATTCTTTGGACACCAGCAGCAGCTTAGTGTAGTGGCAAAGAGAGTATGCTGTAACCCCAGGGGCGTGGGTTCAACACCCATCCCCAACATTCTTTTTCTTGTTTTTTCACTAACCCTTATTTTCTTATTCTTTTTTCTAATTATTTTCTTTTTTAAATTAATTAATCCTAATCCTTTTAATTAAAACCCTAACTTAATATTTTTCTAACACTAATTAAATTAGGTTTAAGCTTTTATAACAATTTTTTATTTTAATTAAACTTTGTTTAAAACATTAAAATTAATTATAATTTAGGTTTTAATTATTATTATCATTTAAAATTATTTTCCATACAAAATCACAAAAAATTCTTTTACATTCAATTTTCTATTTTTTTTTATTTCTATTTTCTTAGATCGAGTGTATAGGGCCGCGTTCTAATGTAATAATTTAGATTAACTTTTTTTCACATTTTTTTATTATTATGTGTCATACCCCAATTTTCGATCTAAGATCCCACCCTCCATTTGCATCATTGCATAACAAGTGTTCACGAGTGGTTTGACCTATTTTTGTTAATTTTTGAGTTAGATTTCAAAAATTTATAACTTCCTCAAATTTTGACATTTTTGAGCGGTTCTTTTTGCATATGATTCTCCTTGACACCATCTACAATTTTCTTTATAAGTCAAGAGCTGATTGTGCTTTGAAAAGTCACGAAAAAAGAAAAACGTTAGAAGTCGTTTATGAATTTAGTGGAATTTGATTTTTATTGTATTTTATTCATGATTTCTTTTTCATTTAAAAAAATCACAAAAAATGTACTTAGCATCATGTTATTTTTTTATTTACTACTTTTACCTCTTTAATAAAATATTATAAAAAATTATTCTTTTATTAATTTAAATTTATATATTGGTATCATTTATTTTTTAAAAATCTACAAAAATTTATATAAGTCATTTTACTTTCTTATATGTATTTAATTTTTTATCTTTTATTTTGCACTTATATTTTCATTTCTTTTAATTCAAGAGAAAAAATTATAAATAATTAATTTAATGTCTCTTTTATTTTCTATTTTGTATTTATTATGATTACTAACACTTTTAGTTTTTAATATTATTATTATTACTTTGTCCTTTTGTTTTTTTGTGTCAATAAAGAAAAATTGAGACCACTATAATGTAGTACAAACACTTCACATAGATTGTCAATTTGTACTAATCAACGACCAAGAATCATTCTCACACTTCACATGGATTGCCAACTTGGACTTATCAATAGCCAAGAACCATTCTCATAAAGTCACATGGATTTCCACATCAACACTCCCACCCCATTCACCCTATAAATAAGAGCTTTATTTCTTTCATTTGGAAAAACAATACCACGAATCATTCACTAACCTAAGCCAAAACTCTCTTCTTTTTTTCTTCATTTTCTTTCAAGTCACTTCTTCCTTTTATTGAATAGATAGGCTATTATATTTGTTCTTTATTTAATTTTATTGCATTTTTACTCTTTATTTATTTATTTATTTATTTATTTATTTAGTATCATAATTATCACCATTTTGCAAGGAAACTCCATTGATTCAAAATCAAGAGTTGAAAAGTGTTCTTGGACCTCCAAAAGCAAAACTAACTTATTGTTGTTTAATTTTCATTTTTTTTCTGTAATTTTTTGTTGTTTATTTACTTATTTTGAGCATGGGTCCTTGGTCGTGATATTGAGTAGATAAACTTTCATTATTCATTTGTTTAATTTCATGAAAAATTGAGAAAGTTATGACATTTATATTATTTTTATTATAGACTTCATCTTATTCTTCTTTATCTATTTTATTTTAATTTTTATTTGAATCAATTTGGAAAGTATTTGAGCTTTTTTTAGTTCATCTAAGCTTGTCGGATATTTGATAAACTTTTATCATTTCCAATCTATCTCTAAATGGTCCTTTCATCATTCAAGGTACTTGGGATTGATGATAAGGTTGTCATAATGTATCTTCCTTGACTTTGTCTTGATCCCCCATGTTTGTTAATTGTACTACATATATAAGAGAATGAACTTCAAAGTGTCATTTATCTAACATGTATGGGTACATACATTCTATGCTCTATATGAAGTTACACATATTCCAAATCAGATTATTAACTTTATATTGTGTTAACTTTACTTTAATATTATTTATATTTACACACTTTATATTTTCTTCTCTTTACTTTTATGCTATTTATCATCTATAGTAATTTATTTTCTTTACTTTATGAATTTTTTTCTTTGCTCACTTGAGCATTTATCTTCTCTTTGCTCACTTGAGCTTCTTATTTTCTTTTGCTTGTTATAAGCCACTTAATAAAGGAAAAAACCTAAAATTGGTTCTTTTATCCTTGGACTATGGTCACTATCCATTTTTATATGATGCATGGTTCTTGTTTTGTTTTCATATGATTATTATCTTTGTGTTTGAATCCAAGGAAAATGATTATCTTGTTGACTTCATGTCATTGTGTATCATTGTGCATCCTTACATGTTTCTTTTGTCTATCTTGTTTGTTATATCTATTTTTGTTATTAATTCTTGTTTGCTTGTATGTGTTATTTTATGGTTTCTTTGGGTGTTGATTACAACGAACAAGTCCTATACCCAGACTAAGTACACTTAAGATAGGACAGGAGGTATAGTAATGTTAACTTTGAGAGAGTAATCCCGAAAAAGGAGGCATGAGATCCCTCAATCAGTGGAGGTCCCTTTGACTGTAGTATTTGTTTACCGAGTAATCAGGAAGACATTGCTACTCTCGACTTGGGATCCAGAGAATCTGAGAGCCGTAGAACCCCTAACCCACCTTGGCCTTTTTAGATGTAGTGCAGAGACTATGACAGAGTAATCCATAAGTAGTTGTCACGCGATGCTGCATTCAGACGATTTTTTCATGCGAACATTACTAACTATCGAGTAATTGGGACGTTGGTAATATACGAAGGAAAGATGTAGACTCTGGGAATCTTTTAGAACCATGTTCGGCAGGTGATAAACCCTTAGTACATACCTTGCGGGTTGATTCTCACCCTTTGGCTCCATGCTCATGATGTTAAACCTTTGAGCCTTGTATGTATTTGTTGCATAGCCATACATTCATGCATTCATAAACATCATGACATGTTTGTGACATACATGGTCATTTCATTTTTAGGGAACTTTATCTTTGATTCTTGTATCAAGCTCATTACTCGTAAATGGACAGTAGAAAGAGGAGTACCATCAGTTACAATGTTTGGACGCCAGTTCAAGTTAAGGTCACGAAGTCTGAAGATGGAGATCAACAAGAAGATTTTTACGGCCTTCAGCTTCAAGAATAGGTTGATCATCTGGAAAGCATTATCAATAGAAGGGATGTATTCATTAAGGATCTAATTGATAGATAAAAGATCTAGGCAACGAAGGAGATCTTTAGAAGGGCTCAAGAGGGGAGTAATGAGAATCTAGTTTGGGATACCCTTACTAATGTAGAGTTTGGGGAAACATCTTAGGTTTTATGATTTATATTTTTGATGATCACCATCAGGTTTGTTGATTGGGATCTCTTGGATTTGTATTTTGTAGCCTTTAGTCTCTTAACTTTGTACTAAACTCGTTTGTCACATTTTGTTGTTAATTATTTCTCGCTTGAAGCTTGAATCAATATTTGAGGTCCTTAGAAATAAATTGAACTTATCATTTGCATAATCATGCATCATTCTACATTTTTGTTTCACCTTCGAAAGTAATTCTCGAGTCTTATTTTCCCTTTGGTCCCAGAGTACAACGCTCGCGCTAAGAGGAAGATGGAAAATTTTACGCAAGAAATTTATGAACTCCGCGAGGAGGTAACTACTTTGAAGGCTGGTATGAAGTATCTAACTGCTTTGGTTGAAACTTTGGTTGCTTCCTAAGTCAATCCTTCTAGAAAGGAAGAAGAGATGGAAAAGGTCTTCACATAAATTCTAAAATCATTATTTCATGAGAGGGTGATAGTCAATACACTCAGTGATTTCCCTAAAAAAGGTGAATGTGGGAGTGCTTCTGGAAGAAGATGCCTGAGAGGAACGTTTGTCTGAAAATGGTAACTCGACAGGTAATGCAAAGAAGTATGGTGATAGCTTCGCCAAGAAAGGAGAGAAAGACTTCATTTATACTTTGAAATGAGGGAAAAGGAAACCTATATGTAGAAAAAGGAGTTACCAGCATCCACAAGTTCCTATTGTTATGCCATTGGTTAATCAAACTCTTACAAATCATCTGCGACTGCAGCGAGGACCAAGGAGACCCTAAAGAAGGGAAGATCATCATTAGCAACAACGTGTTTTTCCTGTCACACCTATGGTAAATACAACTTCTGAAGCTCCCAACCAGCAAGTTCCTAATCAGAGAAAAACTCAGTTTGATCCAATTCTAACTACCTATACATAGTTGTTCCCTGTCCTGATGCAGAGGAATTTGGTTCAGACCCGATCTCCACTGAAGATTACTGAGAAGATGCAGTGGTACTACAAAGTTGATTTGACTTGTGCCTTTCATCAAGGTTCTCCTGGGCACGACTTGGAGGGTTGCTTTTCTTTGAAGATTTAGGTTCAGAAGTTAGTCAGAAGTTGTATTTTATCATTTAAAGACGACGGTCCTAACATTCAAGTCAACCCCTTTGCTAAAGCATGAGTGAATCTCTTTTGGTTTTGGCCTTGAAGTTTAGGAGAGGTTTCCTTCAGCACAAGTCTTGGTGGAGAGCCTTCCCAGATTATTAACTCATTTATGCTTTTTGTAATTTTTCTTGTTTATCAATGCATTGTTTGCATGTAAGAATTTGTTTTCATTTGAATGATTATCTTAATACAATGAATATATCTATCTTGAAGAAATCCATTCGTTTCACTCGTATTTTTTTTTCAATTTAAAATTGCTTTTTGCATTATGATACCAACTTGTTACCTATTCTCTTTCCTAGGCAAAGATTGGAGGGAGGATGATGATATTAAGACGCAAAATTTCTGGTTTTATGCTTTTAGATACAACCATGTTGATGATGTACAGTCATTGTTTCAAATTCCCAAACACCGGAGATATAAGGGAGTGAAACCCTCGTTAACCCCTTTGAGCCTTGAAGTAGGAGTTTCTTTTTTATTCAGAAAAAACCCTCATTTTTTAACCCGGTGTTTACCGTGGTTATTGGTAAACAACCGCTGATCTTCCAAATGGTTACTTATTTGGTTACTCGCAGGATCGATCAGATTGATCCTAAGACATAGGTTGATTTTGAGGTTTTGATTAAGTTGGATAATGGTTAAATGACAAGAAAATAAAGAGGCTTTAAGTAAATTGCATGAAGAAACGGGCTTGATAAAATAAATGAAGGCTTGAAATAAAGGGCTTCGACAGGAAAAGTAAAGAAGAAAGCAAGTAAAGTTTCTGGAAAGTAAATGACTTTGATTAATAAAAGTGGTGTTTCACACATACATTCTCAACAATTCTTTCTCACACGCTGGGTACTCGAATCTATATGAGTGACTTTGTATATAACTGTGAACACACGCGAGAAACTGCGTGACCTACTACTATTTATACTAAAACATCCCAAGTAACCGTCGGGCAGTTACACTGCTTCGAGATGACTCCACTTGGCACGTTCTCAGCGTTCGACGCTCCAGATCTTTGCACGTTGCACTTGGTAACCGCTGGAAACCGTTTTCCCTCCAAACGCTTGAATTTCAAACTGTTCCACTCTGAACCATCGAACACCTTCGTCGAGAAGCATCTTCGACGAGAAACACCTTCGACGTCGAAGGCAACCAACTTCTCCCTTGGAAGAAATCCTCTAAGTACATTGCCACCTTTCGATGGGCATTTCGACAGACCCAGCTGGTCGAAAACATCCTTCAGCTTTAATGGCTGATATTAATAAAACAAGGGTGTCGAATTTAGGAGCCAACAAATTGCCCCCCAAGAATGCCTTATTTCGACTCTGAAAGAAAAAGGCATTCTTTGAAATGCCATTCGACACCTGTCTTTTCATTCTTAGTCACAAATTAAATTGTGCACCTTTTTTTGTCTTCTACCAACCACTGATAATCCCAAGGAAAAGCCATCATTTCATCCGTACCTAAGACGTCACTTCAGTACGGCGTGCAGCGTGACAAACGTCTTTTCACAAATTGTCATCATGACAATTCCCAAAAACGAGGGCGCTCGCTGCACCCTTTCATTTCTGCAGAACGACTACAACAACAGGGAGACGCCACGTGTCCCACTAACTTCTGCAACATTAAATGGCATTTAATGTCCTCGAATTTGGGGATTTCCCCAACTACTATAAATAGAGGTAAGTACCCATTGTGGGACTTTTTCATGCTACCTTGCTTTCAGATATCCCTTATTGCACACAAACTCTTGCAACCTTTGCAAACCACCTGTTCTCCACTTCATCTTCAAACTTAGTATCAACAATGGCATCTGGTTCTTCCAACGCTCCTAGCGCCAACACTCCCTCTGGAAATGTCAAACCTAGGATTTTCTCCACCGCTCCCGTAGTGACTCGCACGGGCCAACGAAGGGTCCCTGAGCCTTTGGACATTGCTGTACGTGATGCTTATTCACGCCACCTCATGATTCCGGTTGGATATTCCAACCAAATCTTTGCCATGTCTGGCCCATTATACCCAAGCATTGCTGAAGCCATGAAGATCAAAAGTTACTTTCCGGTACTTGAGAGACTCAAACCGGTTGGATGCTCCAAGAAAGATGCAGAGGATAATGAAGATCCTGCTAAGGAGAAAATCGACCTCCGTTTCTTCAATAGAGGTGTTAGGGCTTTCAGGTCTGGCCCTAGCCTCACTCCTGATTATAGTGCTTGGCTGGAAAAAATGGAGAAACGCCAGGCTTCGATCTGGAAAGACATGGGGATATTCGACCTGGTTATGCTGTCGAAGACAGGTCTTAACTATTCCCCAGAGATGTTGATAGCTTCTTTACTCTTCTGGGATTACACCCATTTCACCTTCCATCTTCCCTGTGGAATGCTGACTCCCACGCTCTTTGACGTGGCCGCCATCACTGGCCTTCGACCCACTGAGGACTACTTCGACCCGGAGGAAATGTCGGAGGATCAGATTGGATTCTCTGCCACAAAACCAACCTACACCACCTTCATCAATCACTACCACGATAAGTCGACGGACGCTGTGTCGGACGTAGAACATATCGCGTTTCTAGCCTTATGGCTGACACGCTTTGTGTTTTGCACCAAGTCTCTACAGGTGACCAAGAAGATGGTCACTCTCGCCACTCAACTCCACCATGGCCAAAATATCTGTTTGGCAGAATTGATTTTGGCGAGTCTGTACGAGTCAATTAGCAACGGAGCGACTCTTCTGAAGATCATCGAGAACAGAGCCAGTCTGCTGCTTGCTGGACCTTTTTGGCTGCTTCAGCTGTGGCTCAATGCCACCTTCGAGTCTTTCTTGCCTCAGAAGACTCAAATAAATGAGCAGGCTCCAGAAATAGCAAATAGACGCGTCGAAGGCACCAGGTTGGCTCTGTTGACTCCAACGGAAGATGGGCTGGAGCTTCAACAAACTTTTACAAACTTCGTCTTGATGTTTGCTAAAAGGAAAGAGTTTGCTTCGACCATGGCTCCGTTTGCTCGACGAAAGGTTGGCCCAGAGTGGTTCACAAGGCCACATCCTACGGCGTCGAGTGGTCCTCAGGTCGACGAACATACAACAGTGTGGGAGGCATTTCTCACACCAAGAATAATGCCCCTGCGATTCAAGAGCTCCAAGACTCACTTGAGTCTAATCGCGTATCAACCAAACCTGGTGTCTCGCTAGTTTGGTATTATTCAAACACTACCTTCTCCAATTTTTCCCAGGGAGAAGTCTATGTTATACTTCTACAACGACTACACTGAAGATGCTGCCACTAAGCATATCGGCAGATATGCTGGTCGAACAGTTCTTTCGTTGTTTGACTATCAGCTTAACTTTCTCTGCTCACCATCCTTCGAGGAGTGGTGGAAAAGTTACTACACTGAGGAGTTTTTCAACGAGAAGGACTTCGTGGAAGAACTTCAGAAGTCTTTTGTCCTTGTCTTGGACAAAATAAAGAAATGTAAGTTCATCTTTCCAAATTACTTTGTCTTTCCATTTCGACTGGTAGCCTGTTAATTATTTTATCTACTTTCAGTTGTTCGAAAGCCTGCGGCCAAGAAGGCTGCAGAAGGCCAACAGGGAAGAGGCCCCTTAACAAAACCTCCACCACCGGCGAAGACTATAGCGCCGGCGAAGACCACAACAAACCAACAGGGGGAAGGCCCTTCGAAAAAGCCTTCTGCATCGGTAACCAGAATTTCATTATTTTCTTCTGGCTTTAACTTTCTGACTTTCGATGCAACTTCTAAATCGAACTCCAATTGGTTTTTTAGGCACCTTCACCCAAGAAACGGCCAGCACTGACGGTCGAATCTGGGAGTGACGAAGAGGATGATTCTCCCCCTGCTCCTCTTAAAAGACGAAAGCTGAAGAAGGACGTTCCTCTTCCTGAGGCTCGAACAATCAGGATAAAGGTTGCTGGGAGAAAGCCCAGGCCACCTCCAGTAATCATTGAAGAGCCAACGGAGGAGGAACTAAATGTTCTTCTTAATAAACCTGTCGAAAGCGACAATTCCAGCCCTGGGGCTGAAGCTCCTTTGCAGGTAATCTCTTTGATCCCTTTGTAACTCAGGTGTCGATACCCATGTTCGATTATGTCTCTTTCGAATTTAGAATATTCTTCTTCTTTTCTTTTCAGGACACCACTGAAAGCTCAGCGCCAAGGACTTCTGAAACATTGGATTCTGCTGAACTCAGCAGGCCACAAGAAAAAGACTTGGCGAACGATGAAGCCAATACTGAAATAAATGAAGCCAATGCTGAGACAGCAGAACAACCAACAGGAGATCCACAAACAGAAGAGCAACAACCAAAAGAGATTCAGGTGGTTGATCTGTCGGAAGAAAATCGTGACGAAGGGGACCATGGTGACGCTGGCGAAGAGGATCAAGGTGACGCTGGCGAAGGGAACCATGATGACGCTGGTACTGCCGCAGTCCGAGTCGAAGAGAGTCAAGTCGAGGCAAATGCTACTCAACAGCCTCAAACCCAAGACAACGCTGTTGCAAAGGCTGTCACCTCAACAAAGCATAGGTCGAAAGAAGACTTAGAACTCTTGAAGCAAACTGATCATGTTGGCTATCTGAACGCCATCATCGAGAGCAAGGGAAGTTCGTCTGATGCTAGTCAGGAGGTTCCTACTCTGTCGGGGAAGTCCACTGAAACTTCTCCTCTCGATGAGGCTTTGACGAAGGTTAAGGCTCAGTTTTTCAAGAAGGACTTGATGAAAGCTCTGGAGGGGGACCCTACTGCTCCATCATATTTGGGGGCTGTTTTGAATGCCGTAGACTTGCTAGCTGTGCCTCCGGAAGTTTCAGGCTTTATCATGGAGTTACACTCCATTATTGACCAAGTCTCAGCAGATTATCAGCGACAAAGGGGCTTTAATAGCCAGCTTGAAGTGTTGTATGGCAAAAGCTCTTCTGCATGGACTGCTGTAGCAGAGACAACTTCTCGAATTGCGGAGTTGTCGAAGCAAAAAGCATCTAAACAAGAAGAAGTTGATGCCATCGATCGAGAGAATGCTTCCATCAAGGCGCAAATCGAAGAATTAGAGGCTAAGATGAATGCCAATACTAAGCGCAAGGAGGAACTTCTCTCGACTGTTCCAGACACCGAAAGTCAAACTGAAATCACACAAGGCCTAGAATTTGCTGAGAAAGCTCAAGCCTTCGACGATCAAATTGCCAAGCTTGCCCAGGCGAATGCCTTGTGCAACAAAATATTGGAGTTGCAGCAAGCTAAATACCTTCGACTCAAGGACTCCATCCCCTTCTGATTGATTCAGCCCTTTAACCAATATTGTAATATGTATTCGACAATATTGCCATTTTGGCTAATTTATAAAAATTTTCCATTTTGGCTTATTTATGGTTAATTTAATCGTTACTTGTTATTTATTTTTATCTCTTGGAGTATAGGTTTATACTTTTTCAAATATTTACCATTTACTCTCAAGAGCCTTTTATCTTCACCTAGCTCTTCGACTTCATAAGCTCCACCAGAAAAAGTCTGGATAACTCTGAATGGTCCTTCCCATTTGGGTGACCATTTACCCATGCTTCGATCCCTTCGATCCATGGGAAGAATCACCTTCCAGACTAGTTCCCCAGGCGAAAATGCCTTAGGTTTCACCTTTTTATTATAAGAGTCTTCTACTATTTTCTTCTGAAGCCTGAGTAGGTCAAGAGCGCGCAATCTTTCTTCGTCTAACTCCACTAGTTCGTCTAACATCATATCCCAATAAATTTCAGAGGGAATATCGTAATGTCTCTGAACCCTTGCAGATTGAAGACAAATTTCTGCTGGCAACACTGCGTCATGGCCAAAAGTTAGCCTATATGGCGTTGTACCTATGGCTTCTTTTGGGGACGTTCGACAGGCCCACAAAATCTGGTCTAACGTCTTGTGCCAATTTTTTGGCTTCTTCCCAACATGCTTTTTTATCAAGCCAATCACTACTTTGTTCGCTGCTTCGACTTGACCATTTTCCTGTGCATAATAAGGTGTTGATGTTAGGAGTTTAAAACCTGTTTCCTGAGCGAATTCCTGCATCTTTCGACCGGTGAAAACTGATCCTTGATCAGTTGTTATAGTCTCAGGGATTCCATATCTAAAGATAATGTTCTTTTGAATAAATTCAATGACATTTTCTTGGTCCACATTGACTAAAGGGATAGCTTCGATCCACTTAGTAAAATAATCAATGCCTACCAATATATACTTCTGGCTCTTTGATGATGCTGGTCGAATCTCTCCAATGAGGTCCAACGCCCATCCTCTAAAAGGCCAAGGTTTCACTATCGAGTGAAGTTCGCTTGCTGGTACATGTTGGATGCCTGTATGGACTTGACATTCTTGGCAACCTTTAGCGAACTCGACACAATCTTTCAACATGGTGGGCCAGTATAGTCCTTGTCGAAACAACAACCATTTCATCTTATGGCCTACTTGGTGAGCCCCACATGCTCTAGCGTGCGTAGTCGAAAGGGCTATGTATGCCTCAGCTTCACTTAAACATTTTAGCAATACCCCTTCAGGCGTCTTTTTAAATAATTCATTACCCATGAGTACATAACTCAACGCCCTGTACTTTGTTTTTCGTTCTGTCGAAGCTCCTGGATTTTGAAGATAATTCACAATGGGCTTCCTCCAATCTTGCTCTGACAAATTATCTATGAACGAAATTTCGAAGTTACTTTGATCAGCATATCCTAGTCTTGTCGATTCCAAGTCTGTTGGTGATAGACAAGTTGCTTTTATCTTTTCTCGAACTTCGATTGCTCTTTGTAATCTCGTTTTTGAAATCTTGTATCCAGATGCAATTTGTGCCAAGTCGTTGGCTATTTGATTTTCCAATCTGGGTATGTGTCGAATATTGACCATTTCAAATTTTTTCAATAAACGATTTGCTATCACAAAGTACATAATGAGATTTTCTCTTATGCATTTATATTCTTTTGTGACTTGCTTAATGACTAACTCTGAGTCTCCCATTATTTCGACTCGAGTTGCCCCCAATTCCAACAATATTTCAAGGCCAGTAATTAGAGCTTCATACTCAGCCTCATTGTTCGAACAAGAACCTGATATCTCGTACTTGAATGTTGTTGGAATTTTTTCTGGAGAAATAATCAAGATTCCTACTCCTGTTCCATCTTTATGGCTGGATCCATCGAAGTAGAATTTCCAAGGTTCTATCTCCACATAATTAATATCCTCAACTTGAATTGAGTGGTCGACTATAAAGTCTGCAACCACTTGTCCTTTCACTGCCTTAAGAGGCATAAAGGTCAAGGAGTATTCAGTTAATGCTAGTGCCCACTTGCCAATTCGACTGTGCAAGATGGGTTTCGACAACATGTACTTGAAAACATCAAAATGAGACGAAACATACACATCAACTGGTTTTATATATTGCTTGAGTTTTGTACAAGAGAAATACAGACATAGACACAATTTTTCAACTTCGCTATATCTAGTTTCTGCATCGTTCAAAACTCTACTAAGATAGTAAATGGGTCTTTCGACTCCATTCTCATCTTCTTGGGCTAACATGCTTCCCAAAGTTTTGTCGGATGCAGCTATGTACAATCTCATACTCCTATTGCTACAAGGAGGCACCAAAATAGGTGGCTTGGTGAGGTACCCTTTGATTTTGTCGAAGGCATCTTGTTGCTCTTGCCTCCATTCGAATCCCTCTTTATTCAGTCGAAGTAAGGGTGAAAAGGCTTGAGCTTTCCCACTTAGGTTAGATATAAATCTCCTTAAGAAATTTATCTTGCCTAACAGAGATTGCAGTTCCTTCTTATTCGATGGCGCTTTCGCTTCCAGAATAGCCTTCGTCTTGTTCTGGTTGATTTCGATTCCTTTCTTGTGGACAACGAAGCCCAAGAAATCTCCAGCTTTCACACAGAATGCACACTTCAAAGGGTTCATCTTCAGACCATGTTCTCTCATTCTTTCGAATGATTTTCGAAGGTGGTCAATATGATTCTTCCTGGAAACAGATTTTATAACAATGTCATCAATATATACTTGCATAAAAGTGTTAATAAAATCATGGAAGATAGAATTCATTGCTCGCTGGTATGTTGCCCCAGCGTTCTTTAGGCCGAAAGGCATCACTACCCATTCGTAAGTGCCTAGAGCCCCAGGGCATCGAAAAGCTGTTTTCGACACATCCTCTTCAGCAATGAATATTTGATTATATCCTGAATAACCATCGAGCATGCTCAGGTATTCATAGCCAGCGGCAGAATCGACTAGCATTTCCGCCACAGGCATAGGATATTCATCTTTGGGCGTAGCAGCATTCAAATCTCTGAAATCTATGCACACCCTTAATGTACCATTTTTCTTAATTACTGGCACAATGTTTGCAATCCATTCGACATACCTTGTAACGCGTATGAATTTGCACTTCAGCAGTCTTTCGACTTCCGTTTTGATCTTCGACAGTATTTCTGGAGCGAAGCGTCTTGGACTTTGCTTGATTGGCTTCTTCCCAGGTTTGATTGGCAACTGAAGTTCTACCAATCCTCTGTCGAGACCAGGCATTTCGTCGTAATCCCATGCAAAATAGTCCTTGAACTCTTTCAACAATTGGATTACTTCCAACCTAAGTTCTGGGTCAATTTTGGCGCTGATGTAAGTTGGCTTTTTCTCTGACCCTTCGCCTAAGTTGATTTCTTCTAAAGGATCTTGCGCTAACATTTTAATGTTGTTCGCCAAGGGGTCCTTTTCGAAGCCCAAAGGCTCATCGTCATAGATGGCATCGAGCCTCTGTTCCTGCATTCCTTCTGGCATGATATCAGGAGGTTCTGGATCGAAATCCTTTCCTGGACCTGCAGCAGATAACTGTTGATCATTGGCCTGTGTGGCCATGTACTTTACTTCGGCTTCGAGATCCGTGATCATCTTTGTTTCGGCTACATAAGCCGAAATTCGCTTCAATGATTGTGACTCAGTCATTATCACTGAATTCACTTCCCCAACCAGTTGGTTGGATATCAGTTAACCCACTGAAGTCTATGTGGGACAAGTCTTCTCTGTCCCATTGAAAACCATGCTCAGGGTGCAGGTATAGGGAACAAAAATTATTTGGCGCTGGCGCCAAGTCGAAGTCAGGTGTTGGACATGGCCCTATGTGAGCCAAGTTCTTGTCGAAATCTGCCAGCCCTAGGTGATTCACTTCGCCCAGGTAATAGCTTTGATCTGCTTCTATGTTTTCGACCATCCCATCTGGACGCCATAGCAGCAACCTCTGGTGCATTGATGATGGCACAGCTCCAACACCATGAATCCATTCACGGCCCAACAAGAGATTATAGTTAGGTTTGGCCGATATGACCATAAACATTGTTGGTCGAAGGATAGATCCTACCTTGATATCCAGTTAGATCACTCCCATAGTGGTCCCTATGCCGCCCTCATAGTTCGACAGGACCATGTTGTGAGGCTTGATGTCCTCATCCCTTTTGCCAATTTTCCTTAGCATAAAGTGAGGAATAATGTTGATGGTTTCCCCACAATCCACCAAGATTTTATTCACTGTAGTTTCTTCGAGTTTAGCCCTTATAAATAAAGGCTTGAGGTGATTTTTCATCGCCTCTGTAGGTGGTTCGAAGAACCCATTTTGTTCCTCAGTAGTGCCGTTGTCCATGACGAAATAGCACACTGGCCTATGTTTGGCCATTTCTTGCTCCACTTCCCAATCACTTGTTTCGACCTTAACCTGTCGGTTGAACTCTCTGGGCAGCACTGAGACTATATTCACCATGATGTCCAAAGTATCATCAGACTCAGAACCATCTTCGTCCTCAATTTCACCTTGGTTAGGCCAAACTAGCCTGTTGGTTACTGGCTCTCTTTCCAGAGGTTTCCTTTGCTTCCTTAGAGGAACATTTGAACTGGTTTCTACCTTTGGTTCATTGGCAGCCTCCCTCTCAGCTTTTCGTCGCCTCTGGTATCTCCTCCATTGAGATCGAGACATGGGATTTTTCCCTTTGTAGTTGCTTGACACCTGTGCAACTTTAGGGGCAGCGACTTGAGGCTCTTTCTTTTGTGTTAAAGATGAACCCCTTGGCACATCGAAAGAGTGCCATTTCTCCTTGCTTGGCCTCTTTCGACCAGATGTCTTGTACCAGGTATCTACCGGCACATTAGTTGGAGGCCTGAAAGTCAATGGCCTCTTTTCTTGGTTTGAACCTCTTTGGGAGGCTCTTCTGGGGTCATGTCGAAGATCAACATTTTCCCTTCTCTTATTTGCTGCTCTTACGCCTTGAATATGTCCAGCAACTTTTTTGTCAAAGATCGAACTGCATCTTGGACACAGCATCACTTCTGACTTCTTCTTCTGGCATCTTTGCAGGAAATCTGCCAGATTTTCATTTTCCCGAGGGAAAGCAGTCTTGTTAGCTTGTTCTTGCCTCATGGCCTCCTCTGATGCTTTTGGGTCAGAGACTTCGACCATGTTGACATTCATGGTATCTTTGTTGGCAAGAGTCAACTGCTTCATTTGGATCTCCAAGTCCTCTGTCTGGCCTTGAACTGTGGCCAATTGAGAACTGGGTTTTGGTCCAGTTTTTTGGGCTCCAACTGTCTCCAGCTTTGGGCTTTCGACCGCTTTCTGAACCTCTTCAATTGTCTTTCTGGATAAATTCCCAGAAAAACTGCCAAAGATTGGCATGTTGACATGGTCCTTTGAGACTTCGACCATTGTGATTCCTGGCCTTTTCGACTGGCTTCTGGATGCCTCGATCACGTTCACCTCTGAAGGTTCAGCATAGTGGGCTTCAGCCTGCAACGGATTAGAGTCCACAGCCATGGGGGTCTTGTCAGCAAACTTCAACCTCCCTTCTTCGATAGCGTCTTGCACAAGATTCCTGAAAAGAAAACATTGAGACGTTTTATGGCCCAGAAAATTATGATATTTACAAAAGCCTCTCTTCTTTCTTTGATCAAGAGGAGGCACTTTTACCCTTGGGGGTATTATCATTTGGCCATCTTTTACAAGCAAGTCAAAGATCTCATCACATTTTGTAATATCAAAACTATAAGTCTTTTTGGGGAACCTATCGTTGGTCCTTTCTGGACCAATGGGATTTTTCCCGCTTGAGGGGACTAACAGTTTACAAGAGTATGGTGGCCCTTGTTTTAGTTCCGCTAAATCGACTTCTCCTTCTTCGACAGTTATAGTATCGTCGAAGGATTCTGGATCTTCGTCATCCATCTCAACATACGCTATCCTCTCTCTCTTATGAGTTTTCGTTGCCTTTGCTTTTTCAGCTTTGAGGCGTTCTACCTGTCGAACTCTATCGGCCAGTTGGGCCATGTCTCTCAGGTATTGAGTGTCTAACTTCTTCCTAATGGAATAATCTAAACCGCCTGCGGCTATTTCGACTAACTCATGTTCCGGCACTTGTGTAAAACATCTTGCCTTGAGCAACCTAAACCTATTTAGATACTCGTCTATAGGTTCAGTGAAACGTCTCTTTACACTGGCCAATTCTTTCAGGCTTATCTTGGTTTGCCCAATGTAGAATTGCTCGTGGAACAATCTTTCCAACTGGGTCCAATGATGGATCGAATTGGGGGGGAGAGTTGTAAACCAAGTAAAAGCGTTCTTTATTAAAGAACTTGGGAAGTACTTGATCCTCAGGTTTTCGTTGTTCGAAATATCTCCTGCTTCGATCAAGTATCTCGCCACATGTTCGACAGTAGATTCTGCCGTGTCCCCAGAGAACTTAGTGAATTTAGGGACTTTACATCTAGGAGGTAAGTCTGTTTGTAACACGTATTCTGACAGCGGGGATGTAAAGTTGGGCCTTCGAAAGCCCATGTTCATCCCATTTTGAGTCATGATCCTTTCGATCATGGTTGCCAGATTATTTTCCAAACCCATGTTTTGGTATTGGATCTGCTGAACTACTTCGTCAGCATTTTGGTTTCTGTTAACTAACCTTACCTCTGGGGTTATTACCCTAGGTTCCTCGACAGGTTGCTCCAATCGTGCCCTAAGGTTTTCTTCGACAGGCTGTTGGACTTGGTTGATAGTGGTTTCTTCCTCTAAGAATACACCCTGGTTTCCCCTTATTTGCGCCCTTTGGGGCTGTCAAATAGGTTGGGGTACTCCAAAGAAATCAGCCAAACGCGTCATTTGCGCTGTCATCTGCTGATTCGGTTGAGTAGTGTTTTGTATTAGAGGGTTCAACACTGTACTTAAAGTTTGTGCCAACATTTGAACCATATCATGGTTGCTTTCGTCCATTTGTTGCCTCAAGACTGCTGTCGAGGCATTTGTAAGGCCATGTGCTACTTGGGACGTTCCTCCTAAGAGTTGGGTCCTATTTCTATTCGCCATACCTACTCCAGAACCTTGGAGTGGCGAAGAGACACTCACTAAAGGGTCTGAAAAAGTGGACGCAGCGTTCGTCAGGCTAGCCAAGTCAGAAGTTGGCATGCCATAGAGTGGTTCTCGATTATGACCGCCTGTCATAAATCCTGGGGGAACATAAGGCCTTGTGCCTAAATTTCCCCTTGGTGGGGGAGTTCCCAAAGGCACTCTGGGGCCTGTGAACGGAGGTAATGGCCCCGTTGTTGTGACCGTTACTGCTGGTGTTGAACCAGCGGTTATCGCTTCACTTACGGTCGGGATAACCGTTGCTCCCACATTCGTTTGTGGGATTTCGTTATTGTTTGGCGGATTCGCCATCTCTTCTCTTCTTCTGGCAGTATTGGTATCGTTAGTGTATATTCTACCACTTCTCAATAACATACAACACTCCTCGAGAAAGATGAGATTATGTTTAAAAGGGGTTAAACTTCAACAATCAACACACAGTCCCACCAGGTGTGCCAATTTGTTTACCGTGGTTATTGGTAAACAACCGCTGATCTTCCAAATGGTTACTTATTTGGTTACTCGCAGGATCGATCAGATTGATCCTAAGACATAGGTTGATTTTGAGGTTTTGATTAAGTTGGATAATGGTTAAATGACAAGAAAATAAAGAGGCTTTAAGTAAATTGCATGAAGAAACGGGCTTGATAAAATAAATGAAGGCTTGAAATAAAGGGCTTCGACAGGAAAAGTAAAGAAGAAAGTAAGTAAAGTTTCTGGAAAGTAAATGACTTTGATTAATAAAAGTGGTGTTTCACACATACATTCTCAACAATTCTTTCTCACACGCTGGATACTCGAATCTATATGAGTGACTTTGTATATAATTGTGAACACACGCGAGAAACTGCGTGACCTACTACTATTTATACTAAAACATCCCAAGTAACCGTCGGGCAGTTACACTGCTTCAAGATGACTCCACTTGGCACGTTCTCAGCGTTCGACGCTCCAGATCTTTGCACGTTGCACTTGGTAACCGCTGGAAACCGTTTTCCCTCCAAATGCTTGAATTGCAAACCGTTCCACTCTGAACCATCGAACACCTTCGTCGAGAAGCATCTTCGACGAGAAACACCTTCGACGTCGAAGGCAACCAACTTCTCCCTTGGAAGAAATCCTCTAAGTACATTGCCACCTTTCGATGGGCATTTCGACAGACCCAGCTGGTCGAAAACATCCTTCAGCTTTAATGGCTGATATTAATAAAACAAGGGTGTCGAATTTAGAAGCCAACACCCGGGGCATGGTAGTGTTCAGTTAATATGATTGAGTCTTCAAATATCATCAAGAGTGCGCGTCTAAAGATACAATAATGGTTATCCTTCAAAAGGATGAGAAAAGTCAAAATCACAATGGTAAATCTTCGCCTATCAGTAGTGTGCATCAAAACAAGATGATATCCCAATGGGTATCTCTCGTACATCAGGAGATCAACAAGATGATGA
Organism: Vicia faba; assembly: GCA_948472305.1. Lineage (NCBI taxonomy): Eukaryota > Viridiplantae > Streptophyta > Magnoliopsida > Fabales > Fabaceae > Vicia > Vicia faba. The sequence goes on along the minus strand of OX451736.1, from coordinate 1,315,687,472 downwards.
TACCACAACTCTTATCCCTCATCCGTCAAGAAGCAAGGTGTGATACGGTGGGAGAACTGACTATGGTTTTGCGTTTGTATTCGCAAATGTTTCGGTTGAGCAAGAGTCGCCACCGACTTTTTATTTTATCCTAAGGAAAGGTTTAAAAAGCACAGCAAAAACCTTTGAGATATTTTCTTGGGTTCGGGGAGTAGATTATAGAAAGGGAATGTATTAGCACCCTTTCTATCCATGGTTATCCATGGGCTCTTAGGTACTTGCTTAGATCAACTTGCCTTGGTTTTCAATTGTTTGAAATGGTGCTTTGTGTGTGGTTTTGAAAATGTTTTGAAAAAGATGCCTTGTCTAGGCTACCCTTGTAACAATTCTTTACTCGAATGTTTTACAAAAGGTGTTTGTCTTTTTGAAAAGATGTTTCAAGGTTTTTTGAAAGTTTGTTTTGAAAGTGTGGTTTGAAAAATAGGCAAGTGTTTTTGTTTTGCAAGTTGACAAGTACTTAAGAGCTATCTACCCTAAAGTTCTCAAAGATTTTTGCTATGTTTTAACCCTTTTAACAATTTTGTTCCACCATTGCATTTGGTGGACAATCTTGTGTTAGGATGTGAAAGGGACGGGCGCGGGTCATCGTTTAGACCATAGTTGCAATGGTGCCAAGTATCTTTGGGCAATGTTTTCTTTAAGGGACTTGATCATTTTTTAGGCAACTTCCGAAAGCGTCATCAGGGACTATGATCATTTGATTGAGTTTGTTTTGCCCAAAGAGACCTAACATGCAATATGGCCCATTTATTGAAGGCAACAAGTGGAATACCCTAGGGGTGCAAGTGTGATTAGTGTTGTCCATTTTCATGCTTGATTATCTTGAAATTAGGTCAAACTATTTTGTTGTTTTTATTTGCATACAAACCCTAATTCTAACATGGTATATTTAGAAAGCAATAAAGTGCGAAAAATAAAGTCCTAAACTATTACAACACAATATATGGGAAGGGGGATACAAATGTTCAAATGGGGGTATTTTGACAAGGAATTTAAACCTAGACTATTACATCAATATTAAATTATTTACAAGATATTTAATTGCACAAATTAAATAGAAATAAAATAAATATGCAAGATGCAAAAAGGCTTTTTATATGTATGAAAAAAATATTTTTATATATCAAATAAACAAAAATAAAAGTATTATTTTTTTGGAGTTTTTTATGTTTAGGGCAAAACCCTAATTTTATTAAATAAAAGTATTAATTATTTAATATATACAAATATTTAATAATTATGTATAAGAATAAAATAAAAATGAAGTATATTTGTAAAAAAGGTATTTTTAATATTAAATATTAATAAAAAATAAAAGTGTGTATATTTTTGTATTGTTTACTAAATATTCTAATAAATATATATATATATTTGTATTAATTTCTAAATATGTATTATATATACAAAAATAACAATATTTAATATTTATAAAAAAAAAGTATATTTTATATAAAATATTTTCAGAAGATAAAATAAAATAAAAATTAGAAAATAAATGTGTTTGCCTTATTTTTTTCTAGTTATTCTAAATAATAGTATTTATATATTGTTTATGTACAAAACCTATTTAAACAAACAAATGCCTAATAAATTCAAAAATGGTGCAAAAAATATTTTTTATATTTTTAATATTATAAGAGAAAATAAATAAGTCAGAACAAAAAAGAAAAAGTCAAAAAATCATGAAAATAGGCATAATGGGCCAAAGAGGTGTGAAAGTAAAAACATGGTGTGAAAAGAAATAGCAAAACAGGCCCAGCCCACGTGGAGCTTCTTCAACCTCCAGCCAGAAACTTTGTCAAAAACGCGCGCCTGTACACTGATTCAAACATCTGGATTCCTTGACTTTTTGCACAAATTGTTCAGTTGGAATCGTGTCTGGCAATGGAGGAGCTTTCAGGGCAAGATGAAGATTTGTACAGCTTGCCTGAAGTGTAGTGATGCTATTCCAATGCTTGGTGTGTTTTGAATCGTGCCAAATCAAGCTGCAGAAGTCCACCTGCAAGATAGAAAAATGGAAATGGCAAATGGTGCTATGGCTGTTACAGTCTCAGTTCAAGGTTTGGAATAGTTTATATGGATATTATGGAATGTGTTTGAAGTGTTTTTAGCAAGAATGCATGGAAGGTTTGAGCTATGGAACTCAAACTGCGGGGATGCCCTGTTTTGGGCAGTTCAATGGTGATTCTGTGAATGAGAGGGTGCTGGGGATGGTTGGCTCGTGTTTCAGCTTGGGTTTGATGATTAGAAAGTGTTTGACAAGTTTGCTTAAGCTTGGTTTACAGGAAATGAGAGTTGTTGTACAAAATGCAAGCTTTCTTACACTTTAAGCAAGAGATGGCAAGTTGGTGTTCTAGACAGGTAGAGGCCCCCAATCTATGCTTCACAACTTAGTCTTGATCAGTGAAATTAGTCCATAAACTTGTGCCAAAGAGATCTTAACTGTACTTGCTTGGATTTGCTTTAGACATAAAGTTCACTTTTGCCAAAATGGATATAATGCTTTTTCCAATTTGGGACTAAACCTTTAGGCAATGCTTGAACACATAGAATATGGTCTTGGCACAAAGAGTTTGCATTAAATTTATGAGTGTAAAAAGGATTTAGGGCCTGTAATCAAGAAATGCATGCTGATTTGAAAATTGCCTAAGTGTATGAACATGGAAATTGGCCAAAACAAAAGTGAGTTTTTCCCATATTGCCAAATTCGATCCTCTCTAACCATGAGGTTGTTGATGAGTTCTTGGACATTTTGGAAAGCTTGGAATGTGTACTTCAATCCATCTTTGAAATGCAAATTGAAATTCCAAGTGGAAGTATGTGAAAAACGGTCTTGAAGTTAGGCAAAAATCCTGCCTAAAATAGGTCAAATTTTCTCTAAGTTAAGAATGGTTTGGTACCCTTGTTCCAAAATTTGTAACTTGATATACAAGCTTATTTTGGGAAAACTTTGTGAATAAAAGTTGTAGATTTTGCAATAGGCTACAACTTTCATGTTTTGACTTTTGCTTGAATCCAAATGAATCTTGGTGAGAAAGTGGGGCAAAGTTAGGAAAAAATTAGGGTTTTTCATAACTTAGAAAAATTCTAAGTTATGAAAAACCTTCATTTCAAACCCTAATTTGCAATTCTTGATTTCTTGATGAACAAGTTTCATGATTTGGCATGTTTTGATGAAAAATGAATCTTGACACTTGATTTTGACCAAAAAGTCAAAGTTTGACTTTTCAGTATACAGTCAAAATTGATCAATTGACTGGGAAATTCAACTGTCAATCTTGTGTATTTGGGATCTTTTGAACTTGTTGAGCATGTCAAGACAATTCCATGGGGTCCTTGAGTCCATATGTGAGCTTGGTTTGCCATTGGCTAGGTCAAACAGTCAAAAATTGTCTTTGTGCAGTCAAAACCCTAAAAATGACCATTTTGCCCTTTTGGTGATCTGATCAAATTTCTTGTGGAATTGTGATCTAAACTTGATCAAATGGTCCATGTGAGTTCATAATGTTGATATGGGTCAATTTTCATGAGATTTGACTATCAATTGGCCACAATTGACTTTTTCCCCAATACAGCTGATTTCTAGGTCAACTGTCCAATTGACTGGGCAAAGTTTGGAATCAGGGCTTGAAACTTGATGTGGACAAACTTGGGAGTCCAATATGAAGCATGAAAGTCATCTTAGGCATTTTAGGTCAAAATATCTTTGTTCAAACACAAACCCTAATTTGGGTCAACTGTGCAAGGGGAAGTCTTGAGTAGAGGAAACCCTAACTGGATCTTGAGCTCCAAGGGCTTAGTGATGAGAAATCAATGAGAAATGGGAGGGCAAATTTTGGGGTACAACAGTTGCCCCTGTTCAATCTTCTTGAATCCGAAGAGTTAGATAGGCAAGTTTGCCTTTCGTGACTCGAGGGTAAAAGGAGATTGGACACTAGAGTGCCCTTAAATTTGCACTCGTCAAAGCAATGGATGGGGGAATGGGCTTAGAGATGCCATTTGGTGATGGGCTTAAAGATGCCATCTGGAAGAGTGACAGAAACTTGTCGGGGATGGGCTTAAAGATGCCATCTGGAATGAGTATCAGCAAGGTGTCCATGTTTAGGACCATCTCTGAACTGGGGGTCTGAACAAGCAATAGATTGACATCCGTATCTGGAGACATCCGTAAACTGTCTTCAAAAGTTGAGAAGAGTCTGAACAAGCGATAGATTAACATCCGTTGTTGGGAAGAATCTGTAAACTGTTTTCAGAAGTCTTGAGAAGAAACTAAACAAGCGATAGGTTAACATCCGTTACTGGGGAACCCGTGAACTGTTTTCAGAAGTTGAGAAGAGTCTGAACAAGCGATAGATTAACATCCGTTGTTGGGAAGGATCTGTAAACTATTTTCAGAAGTCTTGAGAAGAAACTGAACGAGCGATAGGTTAACATCCGTTACTGGGGAACCCGTGAACTGTTTTCAGAAATCTTGAAGTTGAATAAGCAATAGAGCAGCATCCGTTGTTGGGAAGCGTCCGTAAACTCTTTTCAAAAGTTGCATCTGAACAAGCGATAGATTAACATCCGTTGTTGGGAAGAATCCATAAACTGTTTTCAGAAGTCTTGAGAAGAATCTGAACAAGCGATAGGTTAACATCCGTTACTTGGAGAACCCGTGAACTGTTTTCAGAAATCTTGAAGTTTGAGGAGGAACCGGTGTAGGGTTTCCTGATGATGAGCTCGTGTACAACTGCATCTGGATGAATCTGGAATAAGCATCAGAATGTTGCCATGTCTGGGTCACATCTGAACTATTCCTGGAAAGAATCTCGGAAGATAATGATTTTTTGTCTGTCGACTGATCTTACCTGCAAAGGTAAAGAGTTAGTTATATGCAATGTCATGATGCATGATACAATGTATGTTATATGATATGAATGTAAATGGATGCGCATGTAAGCTGGAGAGCTGTCTTGCAAAGGATAGATGAATCCGAGATGGCTGAAGATAAAAGTGTCTTGACTGCTGCCGGGAAGAATAATTCCTTGGCTGTTGCTGGGGAATAAGGAGCATGGGTTGTGTTGTACCCCAAATTTTGACCTAAGATACCATCTCCCATCTGCATCATTACATTACAAGTGTTTTGATCTATTGATTTTAAAAATTCATAACTTTTTTCAGGCCGAGAGCTATTTATTTTGAACACTAAATTATTTAATCGATTCATGCTAAAACAATGTTTATTAATTATTTATTATCTTAAATTTAAATAATTGGAATTTGTTTTCCATTATTATATAATTTAAAGATGTATAGATAATAAAATAAATATTAGAGAAGAGGTGTATTAATCATGCAGACAATGTTTATTTATTATTCACTATCTTAAATTTAAATAATTGGAATTTATTCTCAGTTATTACATAATTTAAAGATTTACGAATAATATAATAAGTATTTGAAAAAAAGTTTATTAATTGGTCAATAATGATTATTTAATTATTTATCATTCTAAGTTAAATAATTGAAATTCTATTTTTAATTATTATAATTTAGAAAGTTATGAATAATGAATTAAATAATTGAAACTATTAATTGATCAATGATATTATTTATTTATTTGTTTATTTCTGAATTTAGGTAATTGAAATTTATTTTCAATTATTGTACGATTTAAAGAATTGTAAACGATAAAATAAATAATTAGAGAGGGAAGAAATTAATTGGCAAATATTGGAATTTTATTCATTTTCTTCTAATTGTACAATTATTGTGTAAATATTGTATTTATTACAACGAATTTACAATAATAATTTTACAAAGTTAAAATGAAATAAAAACTAATCTAATGTTTTCTAATTCTAAATCTTCTATCCAATGCCTTTTTGTCTGCTCACTTGATGTTACCTGCAAAAATTAAAAGAAAAATTAGATTTGAACAAATAATTAAAAGCAAAAAATTATTTAATGTTCATCATTAAAAGCAATGGCTGGAATCAGTTTACCCTTTTTTGCAAATCACGGGATTTCTCCCGGTTCACAAAAAAGAGAGGAATTTTTATAAATGAATGCACAAATTCATTTTTGTCAAAAATTGCATTTTTCAAATCAATTGCATTTTTAAAAGCCCACTGCATAGTTCAAAACAATATGCATCAATTCAAATGTTTGACCATAGCATACAAAAAAATCAACAGCATATGCACTTTCAAAGCCAAGTTGCAACGTAAACATGCCCATATAGGAAGAGGCCAAACATACAAAGAGGCTCCCACAGTGCCATGCAGTAGACAAGTTAAAATATGCAGTTTGAACAAATTTGCAAGCAATGTAACATTCCCTTTTCATCATATTCCAGCACTTTTGCAATTTCAGAAAATAAAGCAGTACATCATTTAAATGTCAAAATGGTACTTATGAGAGAGAAGAGAGATAGAAGTGTGGTTTTGCAGGTTTGGTTTAGGCAGGAAGAGATACAAGACAAACTGCAGTAACACAGTCAGTAGGAAGTAAAAACATGAAATAGGAATAGAGACAAACCATATGGAGCAGTAAGGGTGCAGAAGTAAAGAAATATTAAAAAATATACCAAGCCTTCAACGTAAACCTGAAGGAAGAGAAAGACTGTTATAACATAACAAAATCACACACATATCAGAATCAATCTATCTCCAAGCAAAACTATCAAAAAAGCAAAAGTTTTTCTCAAGCCCTCATAAACCTGTTACTGCATAAAACTGCAATCTGCACAGAACCATTGGAGAATCGGACCACAACATGGCCTAAACCTCAACAATTTGTTTAAACCATAGAAAACCTCACCGAAACTGATTGAGCCCTCAAGCCAATATCACCATAAACCTGTCAAAAACCAATATGTCCTGAACCTTGGCCTAAACCTGCCTACCATATCATCAAAACCATATATCAAAAACCATTGATACCATATAGCCTACTGCATAAACCAAAACCATGTCAAAACTTGTCATGGCCTAAAACCAGTAAAACCAGTAAATTCAAGGCCAAACCTGCCTACTGTGATAAACCATAAGCTTGCATATTACCAAAACCTTATGGCCTAACAACGAAAACCCATTCCCCTGTTTTCATCAACCATCACAAAACCTATTCCAAAACCAGTTTCCATCAACAAACACAAAACCAGTAAGGCCTCAAAAAACATTATCATAGGCCAACAAATAGCATACAGAAGCACAGTTGAGAAGAAAAGAAAAGCTAGTCAAAAACAACCTTTCAACAGTAGCATCAACGTCCAAAGCAAAAGCATACAGAATACCAAAGCAAGAAGAAGAAGGACACAAATACACAAACCAGGGTCCAGTAGTCCGAAGCAAGCTCACGCCTGTCCTTCCTTGCCGTGGCCTCCGTCGCACCCAACTGTTCCTCCTCCATCTCCGCCTCTAGGTAACGATTTCCTTTCTCCCTTTTACTTTCATAACACCTCACACAAACAATAAAACGAAATCAGAATCAAAGTGGATCAAAAATTACAACATGCGTTTGCAATATAAAACCCTAAAACGAGTGATAGAATGAACTTGTACCATAGAATCCGTAGCCCCTTTAACGTTTGGCTGGAGGGAAGAGGACAGTGGGAGCTGGTGGCCATTAGACAGGAGGAGTTTTCAGTAGCGATTGAAGAGGATAACGCGCGAGGACGAAGAGGACGATTGGAGAAGAAGACGAACGAGAGGGTGAGCGCCGTTTCGGCCAAGACCTTAACCCTAATTGGATTTCCCTAACTTTGTTTAACCCCTAAAAGAAACAAATTAAGTTATGTTTGGACCTCAACCTAAATGCCCTAAGCCCAACGAATTTGTTTGTACACCCCCCGTTTCTGCCTTCTTCTTAATCAGATTTGGACTCTCCCTCAAATCCCCTAGCCCACTTTGATCTTTTATTTTATTCCCTTTAATTTTGATCCATTTTTATTTTATTTGATTTCTTTAGCCCATTTAGAATTTTTATTGATTTAGTTTCAACCATAAGTTTAGTTAAGTAGAAATAATTCAATCAAAACATCCTTAAATAAATTAGCCTTTTTATTAAGTTAAACTTTAGGTTTGAGTTAATATTGTTTTTATATATATCCCTTTTAATTAGGTTTAAATTAATAATTCTTAAGTCCTAACTTTGCTTAATTATTTAATAACTATTAAAATAATACCTTTTATATTAAAAAAAAGAAAAACATATTAAATGTGGAACGTATGGAAATAAAAAATATTTTAATTAATTCACTCGTTTTAGTTAATATTAATACAAAATATATAAAATATAGAGACTTAAAAAACTAAAAAATATTTTGACTCCTTTGAATTAATTCTCATTTTTACTTTTATCCATTTTTAAAATGCGTAAAATTGAAAACTATTAAAAAATACTTTCTTCTCATTAATATTAAACAAAAATCATAAAAATGAATTATTCACATCATTTATCATTTAATTATTGTTATTTAATCATTATCCGCATAATTTTTCTGTTCATTTATTTCATATTTATTTGTTTATTCTATTTACGTTTAAATCCAAAGGAAAAAACGATAAATTTGGTGACTTCATGTCCTCAAGTCTAATCGCGCGAATATTTGCATTTTCATTAAAACTTAGGATAATTTTCCTTCAAGTATTCAATCTTTTCAAAACTTATACCCTTTAAGCAAAAACTTCGACGTTAGGTCGTCGTATCTTCAAAAACCCGTCCGTATCCATTTTCGGCCAAAACGATTTATTTTTAATCAAACAATCAATTTTAAATAAACAGATATTTCAAAAGGTTCCTATAGAGTACTATAGATATATTGGGTGCTAATACCTTCCCTTTGTATAACCAACCCCCGAACCATAGATCTCTTTTCAAAAACGCCTTGTATTTTCATTACTTTTAAAAAGTATTATTTACATTGCATATTTAGGGTTTTATTTCGCTCTTTTCCCTTTTCCTTTGGAAACAATAAAGCGCGGTGGCGACTCTTGCTTTTGTGAGACGAATTAATCAATAATTCGATCTCCGATTTACCCCACTACATTTTTTATCGCTACAGAAATTGGCGACTCTGCTGGGGAAAGATTGACCTCTTGCTGGTCCATCCCTAAGTGGGTTAAGCCTAATTTGTCTTATCTATTTTACTATTACTTGATTTGCTTGATTATATGTTTAAATTGGTGTGTTTGGGTTTTTTTTGCAAAGGACGAATCATATACCCGGATTAAGTAACACTTAAGGAATAGGACGGGCGGTATAGTCATGTTAACTTTGAGGGAGTAATCCCGAAGAAGGAGGCATGAGATCCCCCACTCAATGGAAGGCCCTCTTGAACTTAATATTTGTTTACCGAGTAATCGGGAAGACATTATTATTTTCGACCTAGGAGCCCGAGAAGTTGAGGACCGTAGAACCCTAACCCCTCTTGGCCTTTTTAGGTGTAGCGCGGAGACTATAACAGAGTAATTCAGAAGTAGTTGTTACGCGATGCTACGCTCGGACGAGTTTCTCTTGAGAATATTGCTAATTATTGAGTAATCAAGACGTTGGTAACATCCGAAGGAGGAATATAGACTCTGGGAACTCTTAGAACCATGTCTTACATGTGTGATTGAACCGTTAGTACATACCTTTGGGTGGGATTTACCCTCGACTCCATGCTGAACGTTGAACCTTTGAACCCCATGTTTGCAAGCTTGTGTGTGACTGTTGCATTATCATTCATTCATGCATTCATCAACATCTTTGTAAAAAACTTGTTTTTCAAGGAACTTCAGAATGATTTTTGCAGACATCTCAGGTTATTATGGAACTTGGAAGGAGAAATACTCGAAGCTTTAGTTTCAAGGAGCCCGAGATTGAAGAACTGAAGAGTTTGATTCCGAAGATCGAGAGTCTGACGGATTTTCAGAAGAAATATGGGTCCATCGTACCGCTCATGAAGCGCAAGATGAAGAAAGGCATCCTCAACATGTTGGTTCAGTTCTATGATCCCTTGTACCGATGTTTCACCTTTCCGGATTACCAGTTGATGCCCACTTTAGAGGAGTACTCCTATATTCTTCGTTTGCCGATCGCCGACCGTGTTCCTTTCTTTGGATTAGAAGAGGAGCCCAAATCTCACGAGATAGCAGCCATCACCCACTTAAAGAAGTCAGAGGTAGAGGAGAACATGACTACGAAAGGGGGAATCCGGGGTTTGCTGGCGCAGTTTTTATTGAAGAAAGCTCGTCATTTTGCTGAGACAAAGGATACTGTTGCCTTCGAAGACGTGTTTGCTTTACTCGCATATGGTCTATTCTTATTCCCTAACGTTGATAAATTTGTGGATATCAACGCCATCAGAATTTTCCTGATTGGAAATCCGGTCCCTACGCTGCTAGGAGATACATACTACTCCATCCATCTTCGAAACTCTTATCAAGGAGGGATGATTATTTGTTGTGTACCGTTGTTGTATCAGTGGTACGTCTCGCATCTACCTGGGTCTGATGTTTTCTGGGATCTCGAGAAGGAACCGCGTTGGGCGCCAAAGATTATGGCTCTCACTCATTTCGACATTGACTGGTATAATCAAGTTTACCACGACGTGGAGATCATTGATAGTTGTGGTGCTTTTCCTAACGTACCTCTTCTCGGTACGAGGGGTGGAATCAACTATAACCCTGTTCTCGCGCGTCGTCAGTTCGGGTACCCGATGAGAGATAAACCAAACAACATCCATGTGAGTGGTTTCTTTCTTCAGGAAGGACAAGATCATCAGGCTGCTAAGAGGGAGATCGAAGGAGCTTGGCGCCACATCCATAGAAAAGGGAGAGATATGTTGGGACATAGAGGTGTCGTTTCTTTGGAGCCTTACTTACAGTGGGTCCGTGCTAGGGCTTGTGCTCTCAAGATGCCCTATAAACTTGAGAAGCCTTTATTCCCTGCCATTGCACCATCATCTGTTGTTATCCCTATCGCGGATATAGGAGAGTACCAAGGAAATTTGGCTAGGATGAAGTCCGAGAGGGATGCTTGGAAGGAAAAGTACCATATGTCTGAATATGAGAATCGAGTCCTGACTCGACAGTTAAAGGAAAAGGAGGAGTTGTTGTTTATTCAAGACGGCCGGTTCATTGATCACGATGAGCAGCTTCGTCAAAAGGATGCCTTGCTGAAGAAGTATGCGAGTGAAAGGAAGAGAAAGAGGGAAGGATCGGTAAGCGTGGCTCTCGTTCCTAATTCGCAGAAGGAAGTCATTGATCGACTGATAGCTGAGAAGAGAGAAATGGAAGACTTTTATGAAGAGAAGATCAAGAAGCTCCAGTTACAGTTGGTGTTTGGTCCTTCATCTGGGGATTCTGAGTGATCTTTAGCTTTTAGTTTGTTTTATTGATGTCATTTTGTAAAACTATGTAAAAGGGCTTCATGCTCCAGAGTTGTAATTTATTGTTTTATTATGGGCTTCATGCTCCAAAGTTGTAATTTATTGCTTTATTTTAGATTTCATGTTTTAAAATTGTAATTTATCACTTTATTATGGATTTCATGTTTCGAAGTTGTAATTTATTTCTTTCATTATTGGATTTGTTATCCCAGAGTTGTAATTTACTGTTTTGATATTCCAAATTGTAAGTTGTAATTTATCGCTTTCGATTAATGGAGTGAGTTTTTGTTGTTCCAAATTCCTTTACCATTGATGTATGCAAAATTATTAAAGTTCCTTGAAAGACTTTTAAAATGAATCATCATTTGCATCGCACATCATGCATCATTCCACATTCCACTTCACATGTTTTCTAGAGTCTTATCCTTGTTCTTTTTCCACTCCCAAAGGTTGTCAAGCTGTCTCACCGATACGACACTCGGGCCAATTGTCAGAGGAAAATGGAAGATTTGGAACAGGAAAATCATGAGCTTCGTGGGGAAGTTACTACACTTCGTGTCGAGATGGAAAAGTTAACTGCGTTAGTGGAAAGTTTGGTGGCTGTTCAGAATCATCCATCGACTACAGCTGCCGAGATTCAGACTTCAACTCTAGTGGTTTCCGAGATTGTCACCGTTCCTGCATCCGTAACTCAAATCAACTCTCCGCTTCAACATCAGATGCCGAAAGGTTTTCCGTGGGGAATGCCTTACAATTTTGTGCCAGAGGGGTATCAGCCTGCCGTACAACCTTTGTTTCAACCTGCTTTGTCTCTTCCTCAGCCAGAGACAACTGCTATGCCGCCAGTAATTCCGTCTGTAACACCTTTTCCGCAACCGATTATGACAATCGTTGCTCCTGTGGTCCACTCCGTGCCATACTTGAATGAACCTACTTACCCTGCCGAGCCTGCTGAAAGTTTGGGTCTTTTGATAGAATGGAAGAGTTTCAGGATCAGTTCCAGGAAATGCAGAAGGAGCTTAGAGCATTGAAGGGGAAGGATTTGTTTGGGAAAAACACGCATGACCTTTGTTTAGTTCCGAATGTCAAGATTCCAGCAAAATTCAAAGTGCCAGACTTTGAGAGATATAAGGGTGATTCGTGTCCTAGAAGTTATTTGACAATGTACGTGAGAAAGATGTCTACGTATTCCGATGATCATGACTTGTTGATTCATTATTTTCAAGATAGTTTGACGGGTGCTGCTCTAAAGTGGTATATGGGTTTAGACAACATTCGGATCCGCAACTTCAACGATCTTAGTGAAGCCTTTGTCCATCAGTACAAGTACAACGTTGACATGGCGCCGGACAAGGATCAACTCCGGGCGATGTCGAAGAGAGCCCGGGAATCTTTTAAGGAGTACGCCCAGAGGTGGCGTGAAATTGCTGCTCAAATCTATCCACCTCTTGAGGAGAAAGAGATGACGAAGATATTTTTGAAGACTTTAGGGTCCTTTTACTATGAAAGAATGATAGCCAGCGCACCCAGTGACTTCACCGAAATGGTAAGCATGGGTATGCGATTAGAGGAAGGGATTCGCGAGGGGCGTTTGGTTAAAGAAGGGAGTCCGTCTAGCAGTGCGAAGAAGTTTGGAAGTGTTTTCCCGAAAAGAAAAGAGCAGGATGTCAGTGCTTTGTTTCCAGGTAGACCTAGGAGAGGTTACTCTCACGTTGCGGCAGTCACTCCGGCTGTCCGCCCAACTTTGATGACCCCAGCTCATCAAACTCCACCAACTCAACAACGGCCATTTCAGCAGCAGCCTCGACAACAGGCTTATCCATTCAACAATCCGAACCGTTCACCCAGAAAACCGCAGTTCGATGCCATTCCTATGACTTATACTGAATTGTTCCCTGATCTTATCAGAAAGAATCTCATCACGATAAAGCCTCCTCCTGTCGCACCGAACAGTGCTTCTCCGTGGTACAAGGCGGATCAGTTTTGTGAATATCATCAAGGGTCGCCAGGGCACAACCTTGAGAATTGCTTTACTCTGAAGGCGGACGTGCAGAGATTGATTAAGAATGGTATCTTGTCTTTCAAGGATGTTAATCCAAATGTCAGAGATAATCCTTTGCCTCGACATGGGGTAGCTTCAGTGAATATGGTGGAAGGTTGTCCGGGGAAGTTTCGAGTTTTTCAAGTTGAACATATAAGAGAGTCGTTGATCAGGTTACATCAGATTTTGAGAAGACTTGCCTTTGTTAGGCACCAGCATGATTATGATGTTTGTGAATTTTGTTCAAGAGAGGATGATTGTCCTATTGTGAAGGAGGATATTCAGAAGTTGCTAGATCAGAGAGTTATCACTATTACGTACGACAGAAATCCGGAGGATGAAGTGAATGTTATCATACCACAATTCAATTTGCCTGAATCAGTAGAGATTGCTTACGACAGTCAGACTGCACCTGTTGATCCTTTGATTATTTACCCACCTGGTCCTGTGCCTTACAACTCGGACCAAGCTGTACCGTATAAGTATAATGCCACAATGATTGAGAATGGGGTAGAAGTCCCTATACCAACAAGACCGTCTTTCGTTAACATTGCTGATGTGAGTAGAGTTACGAGGAGTGGACGTGTTTTTGCAGCAGTACCTTTGAGGAGACCAGAAGTTCAAGTTAGGAGGTCCATACCGGCGGAGATTCCAGTAAGAAATGTTGAACCAAGGGTTGAGATAGGCCGATCCAGTGAACCTATCCCTCACCCCGAGGATGATGAGATCCTGAAGCTTATCAAGAGAAGTGAATATAAGATTGTGGACCAACTTTTGCAAACTCCTTCCAAGATTTCCTTGCTTGCTTTACTGAGAGATTCTGGTGCCCATAGAGAAGCTTTGATGAAGGTCTTGGACCAGGCGTTCGTGGATCATGATGTGACGGTTGACCAGTTCGATGGAATTGTGGGAAATATAACTTCGTGTAACAATCTTGGTTTCAGTGGTGAAGAACTCCCGGAGGAGGGAAGAAACCATAATATGGCTTTGCACATCTCAGTAAGTTGCGGAAATGATACCTTATCAAGTGTGTTGGTGGATACAGGTTCGTCGTTGAATGTGATGCCCAAGACTACATTATCTCGGCTTTCATATCCAGGTGCTCCTATGAGACCCAGTGGAGTAATTGTTAAAGCGTTTGATGGTTCTAGGAAGACAGTCATTGGTGAAGTGGATCTTCCTATAGTGATCGGTCCCCACACTTTTCAAATCACTTTCCAAGTGATGGATATCCGTGCTGCCTACAGTTGTTTATTGGGTCGTCCCTGGATCCATGATGCCGGGGCAGTCACCTCTACGCTCCATCAGAGACTAAAGTTTGTAAGGCATGGGAAGCTAGTGATGATTGGGGGAGAGCAAGCTATGGTGGTAAGCCATTTATCATCATTCTTTTTTATTGAGGCGGACGAGGATGTTGGAACCCAGTTCCAAGGTCTTTCTGTTGCTAAGAATGCAGTGAAGAAGCAAGGGGAATCCATCTCTTCTTTTGAGGATGCGCGGCGAGTGGTGGAAAGTGGTTCGGCCGAAGGATGGGGCCAGGTGTTGACGTTACCTGAGAACAAGTCGGGGGAAGGTCTGGGTTTTCATCCGGTATCTGCAAGAGTCAAGAAAGAGGTGGTTGTTCGTCTGATTCAAGAGGTTTTCCGAAGTGCAGGGTTTGTACATCCTGAGGTTGATGCTATCATAGATGATGATTCCGAGGGGGATTTGCCCGTTTTTGTGACGCATGGATTGGCTTGCCAAAACTAGATAGCTGTTGATGTTCCTGTTGTTATGCACATTTCCGAGTAATGTTTTGTTTTGTTTGTCTTTGAAAAAACTCGCTCTGCCCAAGGCGAAACGTATTTTGTGTCGGGCTATGAGAAATAATTCCTTTTGCTCTGCCCAAGGCAAAAGAAGAATGTCTGGGCTCGTTTCAAATATTTCCCTTTAATGAATAAAAATGTTATTTTGTCCACTACTGTTTTATTTTTCACCTTTTGGGAAATAGTAATGAAATTAATTAATAACCTTTTGTTTTACTTGCACAAATCGATTTCTAAAATAAAGCATAATCATATGTGCAGATTAATCCATGACTTAACCATCGAAAACAATGATCCTATGCCCTCTCCCAACTTTGAATTCCCTGTGTTCAGAGCCGAAGAAGAGGAGGATGAAGAGATTCCTGTTGAGATTTCCCGTTTGCTCGAGCATGATGAGAAGGTTATTCAACCATTTGAAGAACCTTTAGAGTTGGTCAATTTGGGTGATGAAGAAGATAGGAAGGAAGTCAAAGTCGGAGCATTGCTTATTCCGGAAGTTAAGGAGAAGATGTTGGAGCTTCTCAAGGAGTATGTTGATGTGTTTGCTTGGTCCTACCAAGATATGCCAGGGTTGGACAATGACATTGTGGAGCATCATTTACCGTTGAGACCCGAGTGTCCGCCAATCAAGCAGAAGTTGAGAAGGACTCGTCCCGACATGGCTGACAAGATCAAAGAGGAGGTTCAGAAACAGATCAACGCAGGTTTCCTTGTTACGTCGGTCTATCCTCAGTGGTTAGCCAACATAGTGCCTGTCGCAAAGAAAGATGGCAAAGTTCGGATGTGTGTAGACTACAGAGATCTGAATAGAGCTAGTCCGAAGGATGACTTCCCATTACCTCATATTGACGTATTGGTCGACAATACTGCCAAGTTCAAAGTCTTTTCTTTCATGGATGGTTTCTCTGGTTACAATCAAATCAAGATGGCACCGGAAGATATGGAGAAGACCACTTTCATTACACCTTGGGGAACTTTCTGTTATCGGGTTATGCCGTTTGGTTTGAGGAATGCTGGCGCAACATACCAAAGGGCAATGACTGCTTTGTTCCATGACATGATGCATAAGGAGATCGAAGTGTATGTGGACGACATGATTGCCAAATCACAGACTGAGGAGGATCACTTGGAGCATTTTTTGAAGTTATTCCAGCGTTTGAGGAAGTACAAACTCCGTCTGAATCCCAACAAGTGCACTTTTGGTGTTCGTTCTGGAAGACTTCTGGGTTTCGTTGTCAGTCAGAAAGGTATTGAGGTAGATCCTGATAAAGTCAAAGCTATTCGAGAAATGCCCGCACCCAAGACGAAAAAACAAGTAAGAGGATTCCTTGGGAGACTGAACTACATTTCTAGGTTTATATCTCATATGACTGCTACCTGTGGGCCGATTTTCAAGCTTCTCCGAAAGAACCAAGGATGTGTGTGGACAGAAGATTGTCAGAGAGCTTTTGACAGCATCAAATAATATTTGCTTGAACCTCCCATTTTGATTCCTCCAATGGAAGTAAGACCTTTGATTATGTACCTGACTATATTGGAAGATTCCATGGGATGTGTGCTTGGTCAACAAGATGAGACTGGAAGAAAGGAACATGCTGTATATTATTTGAGTAAGAAACTCACAGACTGTGAGTCTCGGTACTCATTGCTTGAGAAAACTTGTTGTGCTTTAGCTTGGGCTTCTCGCCGTCTGCGCCAGTATATGATTAACCACACTACTTGGTTGATCTCCAAAATGGATCCGATCAAGTATATCTTTGAGAAGCCCGCCTTATCTGGAAGGATAGCCCGTTGGCAGATGTTGTTATCTGAATATGACATTGAGTATCACACTCAGAAAGCGATCAAAGGGAGTATTTTAGCCGATCATTTGGCTCACCAACCAATTGAAGATTATCAATCCATCAAGTTTGATTTCCCAGATGAAGATGTTATGTACTTGAAAGCTAAAGATTGTGAAGAGCCGTTACCTGAAGAAGGACCTGATCCTGAATCCCGTTGGGGTTTAATATTTGACGGAGCTGTGAATTCCTATGGAAATGGAATTGGGGCAATCATCGTCACTCCCCGAGGTACTCATATTCCGTTCACGGCGAGACTGAAGTTTGACTGCACGAACAACATGGAGGAGTATGAGGCATGTATTATGGGTCTCGAAGAAGCAGTGGATCTAAGGATTAAGATTCTTGATATTTACGGAGATTCGGCATTGGTAATTAATCAAATCAAAGGGGAATGGGAGACTCGTCATCCTGGTTTGATCCCTTACAGAGACTATGCTAGAAGATTGTTAACTTTCTTCAACAAAGTGGAATTACATCATATCCCTAGAGATGAGAACCAAATGGCTGATGCTTTAGCTACTTTGTCTTCAATGTTTCAAGTAAATGGTTGGAACGATGTGCCTACAATCCGGGTTATGCGTTCTCAGTAGAAGAGGTCACCGACGACAAACTGTAGTTCTATGACATTAAACGTGTTCTTCAAACTCAAGAGTACCCTCCTGGGGCATCCAATAAAGATAGGAAGACGTTGAGAAGATTAGCAAGCAGTTTCTTTCTCAATGAAGAAGTTTTGTATAAGAGGAATTATGACATGGTTTTGCTCAGATATGTGGACAGACGTGAAGCAGAAATGCTGATGCAAGAAGTACACGAAGGATCCTTTGGCACTCATGCCAATGGACACGCAATGGCTAGAAAGATGTTGAGAGCTGGTTACTATTGGATGACAATGGAATCTGATTGCTGCAAGTATGTGAAGAAATGTCATAAATGCCAGATTTATGCGGACAAGATGCACGTGCCACCGACCCTCCTTAATGTTATATCTTCACCTTGGCCTTTCTCTATGTGGGGCATTGATATGATTGGAATGATTAAACCCAAAGCTTCAAATGGTCATCGTTTCATTTTGGTAGCGATCGATTATTTTACTAAATGGGTGGAAGCAGCATCTTATGCTAATGTAACCAGACAGGTGGTAGTCAGATTTATCAAGAATCAGATCATTTGTCGATACGGTATCCCGAGCAAGATCATCACTGATAATGGTTCGAATTTGAATAACAAGATGATGAGAGATCTTTGTGAAGAGTTTAAGATCGAACATCATAATTCTTCTCCTTACAGACCGAAGATGAATGGGGCTGTTGAAGCTGCTAACAAGAACATCAAGAAGATTGTCCAGAAGATGGTGGTAACTTATAAGGATTGGCATGAAATGCTTCCGTTTGCTTTACATGGGTACCGTACTTCCGTTCGAACTTCAACAGGCGCGACCCCATTTTCCCTAGTTTATGGCATGGAAGCAGTACTCCCCGTGGAGGTTGAAATTCCGTCTCTGAGAGTGTTGATGGAAGCTAAACTCTCTGAGGTCGAATGGTGTCAAAGTAGATATGATCAGTTGAATTTAATTGAAGAAAAGAGATTGACAGCATTGTGTCACGGTCAATTATATCAGTAGAGAATGAAGAAGGCTTTTGATAAGAAGGTTCGACCGCGCGAGTTCAGAGAAGGTGACCTAGTGCTCAGAAAAATATTATCTTTCCAACCTGATTCAAGGGGCAAGTGGGCTCCGAATTATGAAGGACTGTATGTCGTTAAGAAAGTTTTCTCTGGAGGTGCTTTGATTCTCACCAATATGGACGGTGAAGAACTCCCGCGTCCCTTGAACGCCGATGCAGTCAAGAAGTACTTCGCTTAGGAAAGTTTTTTGGTCATCCCGGCTGTGGCATTTGGGCACATCTTGGAATTCAAAGTTGTTAGGGAGAATAATGATCATTGTTTTGGTGTAACCTTTTATTTCATGTACTATTTCCCAAACTTTTGTAAACTGTTGGAGGCGCATTGTTAGCGAACCACCAGCTTATTAATGAAATTTGAGCATTACCTTTTGTAGGCAAAATTTTAATTTTTACGGCAATATTTGAAACAAAGTATTTAAAATATTCTTATTTCTAAAATGTGTCGTGAATAACGAAAGGAATATTAACAATCGTTCCGAAGATGGTCAAGCCATGAAATGCAAAACAGTACAGTAATTTATACTTGCATGATGAACTTATTTTCTTTCAAAATCGTCATGAAGTGTTATTTGTGTAAACTTGCATTTCTCGTGGTGCTAAGTTCGGTTCCTCCCCAGTTGTCCCAGTTAAGTGTTGTTTTGGCTACCTTTGTTTGGGAGATTTTGAAGTGCGGTACACTTCGTCTCGTGCCAGTGGCTTGTTGGTGTTAGAAGTTTGGATTTGGATGCTTTTTCTCCTCAGAAGACTTGAGCCTTGTAGCGTCACGCTCCGACGTTGCTTTGTGTTTCCAGTTCCGGTTATCTTCCGTCTTTTCAAGATTGGCCGAGTATCTATTTTGCTGTGACAACTTATTATCTCCAAGATATTCCATCTGTCTGTTTTGTCAGCATAACATTCACTTACTCATTTACACTCATATCAGCATGCATATCCACATTTGCCGTTGATTTTGGGTCGTACTTTGTTTATTCGAACAACGTACGTATTTCTTTCCAAGTAGAAGGTTAGCTTAGGCAGAAAATGTGATTCCTTTCTAAATTCCCCAACCGAGCTAATCCTCGTGGATGATTTTTGATTCAGCTTACCTTGTCCATTTCTGGATAGGATGAATCCCCAATCGAATTACTTTCTCATTGGGTAGAGTCTTGTTTGACTGTCTTTTCTCTGGTTTATTCCTGGATGAAGTTGTTGCCTCTTGCATAGGCTATTTCTTTGATTTTCCCCCAGTGAGTTTGCGACCTAGACAGTTGGTGCATTTATTTTGCACGTTTGACTATATGATCTCCTCGGGAAAGATTGGTTCATGTTTCTTTCTGACGAAGATGTTATTCTCTGCCGGTGTCATCACAATTTCCTTCATTATTGTTTTGTGGAAAACGACAAGCGGCAGCTCTTCATGAGCAACTTGTACGTTTTTATTTTGTGGAAAACGACAAGCGGCAGCTCTTCATGAGCAACTTGTACGTTATTATTTTGTGGAAGACGGCAAGCGGCAGCTCTTCACGAGCAACTTGCGCGTTATTATGATTTTGGAAAACGACAAGCGGCAACGCTTCATGAGCAACTTGTACGTATTATTATCTTTTGGAAAACGACAAGCAGCAGCTCTTCACGAGCTACTAGTGCGTTATCATCATTGGAAAACGACAAGCGGCAGCTCTTCACGAGCAACTTGTACTTTATTACTTTTCTGGAATACAGCAAGCGGCAGCCTCTTTATTTGAGCAGTTTGTATGTTATTGGTATTTTCTTTGGACAACAGCAAGCGGCAGCTTCTTTATTTGAGCAACTTGTATGTTATTGGTATTTTCTTTGGACAACAGCAAGCGACAACTTCTTTATTTGAGCAGCTTGTATGTTATTGGTATTTTCTTTGGACAACAGTAAGCGGCAGCCTCTTTATTTGAGCAGTTTGTATGTTATTGGTATTTTCTTTGGACAACAGCAAGCGGCAGCTTCTTTATTTGAGCAGCTTGTATGTTATCGGTATTTTCTTTGGACGACAGCAAATGACAGCTTCTTTATTTGAGCAGCTTGTGTATCTACAACCATGTTATTATATCAGCATTAATGAGTATATCTCCGAAAATCTCGCAGAGAAGTTTGTCATGAATCATTACCTTCAGAAGTCGGTAATCTGTCATCAGCATTTGATACTCTCTGTCTATCATTAACCTTGGGTTGCAAACTCACTGTTCTGGGTCAATAATCTATTTTATGACATATGCAAGATGCCTTCTTTGTTAGGTTCAGAGGTCGTATTCCCTCAATTTTACTCGCCGTCAGGAGTCTGTCGTTTGAAGTCGATAGCTCGTTTCCCCAGTAGTGTATAGCCCAGGTCTCTGTGATTTGTTGGTGTTCGATTCCTCCAACATTGTCTTGTTTCATACAACATCTTTCTCTGCAAATTCAATCGTTGCATTCATATCAAACATAAGGGCGGCATCTTAGGACAAAATTTGCGTAATTATGTATTTAAGTACCTTCAATCTCGTCGAAACGAAGATTTCGATCTTCATATCTCCGGATAGAAGAAACTTAAATAGGGGCAGCTGTTGTACCCCTAATTTTGACCTAAGATACCATCTCCCATCTGCATCATTACATTACAAGTGTTTTGATCTATTGATTTTAAAAATTCATAACTTTTTTCAGGCCGAGAGCTATTTATTTTGAACACTAAATTATTTAATCGATTCATGCTAAAACAATGTTTATTAATTATTTATTATCTTAAATTTAAATAATTGGAATTTGTTTTCCATTATTATATAATTTAAAGATGTATAGATAATAAAATAAATATTAGAGAAGAGGTGTATTAATCATGCAGACAGTGTTTATTTATTATTCACTATCTTAAATTTAAATAATTGGAATTTATTCTCAGTTATTACATAATTTAAAGATTTACGAATAATATAATAAGTATTTGAAAAAAAGTTTATTAATTGGTCAATAATGATTATTTAATTATTTATCATTCTAAGTTAAATAATTGAAATTCTATTTTTAATTATTATAATTTAGAAAGTTATGAATAATGAATTAAATAATTGAAACTATTAATTGATCAATGATATTATTTATTTATTTGTTTATTATTCTGAATTTAGATAATTGAAATTTATTTTCAATTATTGTACGATTTAAAGAATTGTAAACGATAAAATAAATAATTAGAGAGGGAAGAAATTAATTGGCAAATATTGGAATTTTATTCATTTTCTTCTAATTGTACAATTATTGTGTAAATATTGTATTTATTACAACAAATTTACAATAATAATTTTACAAAGTTAAAATGAAATAAAAACTAATATAATGTTTTCTAATTCTAAATCTTCTATCCAATGCCTTTTTGTCTGCTCACTTGATGTTACCTGCAAAAATTAAAAGAAAAATTAGATTTGAACAAATAATTAAAAGCAAAAAATTATTTAATGTTCATCATTAAAAGCAATGGCTGGAATCAGTTTACCCTTTTTTGCAAATCACGGGATTTCTCCCGGTTCACAAAAAAGAGAGGAATTTTTATAAATGAATGCACAAATTCATTTTTGTCAAAAATTGCATTTTTCAAATCAATTGCATTTTTAAAAGCCCACTGCATAGTTCAAAACAATATGCATCAATTCAAATGTTTGACCATAGCATACAAAAAAATCAACAGCATATGCACTTTCAAAGCCAAGTTGCAACGTAAACATGCCCATATAGGAAGAGGCCAAACATACAAAGAGGCTCCCACAGTGCCATGCAGTAGACAAGTTAAAATATGCAGTTTGAACAAATTTGCAAGCAATGTAACATTCCCTTTTCATCATATTCCAGCACTTTTGCAATTTCAGAAAATAAAGCAGTACATCATTTAAATGTCAAAATGGTACTTATGAGAGAGAAGAGAGATAGAAGTGTGGTTTTGCAGGTTTGGTTTAGGCAGGAAGAGATACAAGACAAACTGCAGTAACACAGTCAGTAGGAAGTAAAAACATGAAATAGGAATAGAGACAAACCATATGGAGCAGTAAGGGTGCAGAAGTAAAGAAATATTAAAAAATATACCAAGCCTTCAACGTAAACCTGAAGGAAGAGAAAGACTGTTATAACATAACAAAATCACACACATATCAAAATCAATCTATCTCCAAGCAAAACTATCAAAAAAGCAAAAGTTTTTCTCAAGCCCTCATAAACCTGTTACTGCATAAAACTGCAATCTGCACAGAACCGTTGGAGAATCGGACCACAACATGGCCTAAACCTCAACAATTTGTTTAAACCATAGAAAACCTCACCGAAACTGATTGAGCCCTAAAGCCAATATCACCATAAACCTGTCAAAAACCAATATGTCCTGAACCTTGGCCTAAACCTGCCTACCATATCATCAAAACCATATATCAAAAACCATTGATACCATATAGTCTACTGCATAAACCAAAACCATGTCAAAACTTGTCATGGCCTAAAACCAGTAAAACCAGTAAATTCAAGGCCAAACCTGCCTACTGTCATAAACCATAAGCCTGCATATTACCAAAACCTTATGGCCTAACAACGAAAACCCATTCCCCTGTTTCCATCAACCATCACAAAACCTATTCCAAAACCAGTTTCCATCAACAAACACAAAACCAGTAAGGCCTCAAAAAACATTATCATAGGCCAACAAATAGCATACAGAAGCACAGTTGAGAAGAAAAGAAAAGCTAGTCAAAAACAACCTTTCAACAGTAGCATCAACGTCCAAAGCAAAAGCATACAGAATACCAAAGCAAGAAGAAGAAGGACACAAATACACAAACCAGGGTCCAGTAGTCCGAAGCAAGCTCGCGCCTGTCCTTCCTTGCCGTGGCCTCCGTCGCACCCAACTGTTCCTCCTCTATCTCCGCCTCTAGGTAACGATTTCCTTTCTCCCTTTTACTTTCATAACACCTCACACAAATAATAAAACGAAATCAGAATCAAAGTGGATCAAAAATTACAACATGCGTTTGCAATATAAAACCCTAAAACGAGTGATAGAATGAACTTGTACCGTAGAATCCGTAGCCCCTTTAACGTTTGGCTGGAGGGAAGAGGACAGTGGGAGCTGGTGGCCATTAGACAGGAGGAGTTTTCAGTAGCGATTGAAGAGGATAACGCGCGAGGACGAAGAGGACGATTGGAGAAGAAGACGAACGAGAGGGTGAGCGCCGTTTCGGCCAAGACCTTAACCCTAATTGGATTTCCCTAACTTTGTTTAACCCCTAAAAGAAACAAATTAAGTTATGTTTGGACCTCAACCTAAATGCCCTAAGCCCAACGAATTTGTTTGTACACCCCCCGTTTCTGCCTTCTTCTTAATCAGATTTGGACTCTCCCTCAAATCCCCTAGCCCACTTTGATCTTTTATTTTATTCCCTTTAATTTTGATCCATTTTTATTTTATTTGATTTCTTTAGCCCATTTAGAATTTTTATTGATTTAGTTTCAACCATAAGTTTAGTTAAGTAGAAATAATTCAATCAAAACATCCTTAAATAAATTAGCCTTTTTATTAAGTTAAACTTTAGGTTTGAGCTAATATTGTTTTTATATATATCCCTTTTAATTAGGTTTAAATTAATAATTCTTAAGTCCTAACTTTGCTTAATTATTTAATAACTATTAAAATAATACCTTTTATATTAAAAAAAAGAAAAACATATTAAATGTAGAACGTATGGAAATAAAAAATATTTTAATTAATTCACTCATTTTAGTTAATATTAATACAAAATATATAAAATATAGAGACTTAAAAAACTAAAAAATATTTTGACTCCTTTAATTAATTCTCATTTTTACTTTTATCCATTTTTAAAATGCGTAAAATTGAAAACTATTAAAAAATACTTTCTTCTCATTAATATTAAACAAAAATCATAAAAATGCATTATTCACATCATTTATCATTTAATTATTGTTATTTAATCATTATCCGCATAATTTTTCTGTTCATTTATTTCATATTTATTTGTTTATTCTGTTTACGTTTAAATCCAAAGGAAAAAACGATAAATTTGTTGACTTCATGTCCTCAAGTCTAATCGCGCGAATATTTGCATTTTCATTAAAACTTAGGATAATTTTCCTTCAAGTATTCAATCTTTTCAAAACTTATACCCTTTAAGCAAAAACTTCGACGTTAGGTCGTCGTATCTTCAAAAACCCGTCTGTATCCCTTTTCGGCCAAAATGATTTATTTTTAATCAAACAATCAATTTTAAATAAACAGATATTTCAAAAGGTTCCTATAGAGTACTATAGATATATTGGGTGCTAATACCTTCCCTTTGTATAACCAACCCCCGAACCATAGATCTCTTTTCAAAAACGCCTTGTATTTTCATTACTTTTAAAAAGTATTATTTACATTGCATATTTAGGGTTTTATTTCGCTCTTTTCCCTTTTCCTTTGGAAACAATAAAGTGCGGTGGCGACTCTTGCTTTTGTGAGACGAATTAATTAATAATTCGATCTCCGATTTACCCCGCTACATTTTTTATCGCTACAGGTTGTATACCAATCTTCTGGGGAATCCCTGTCTTGAGGAGATCTTCACTGGAGAAACTTCGAATATACAATGAGGAACTGAAAACTGAAAGTCTTCAGATTTGCTTGGGGAATACCAGACCTTCAATCGTTGAGGGGCCTTGGAACCACTTGCGGGGACTTGGAATTTCCTTGGTGACTTGCAGGGTAAAAGAAATTCTGATGATGTCTACTGGGGATTTTAGAACCTGGTAGACTTAAGCTGGGGAGATAAGACTGAGAATCTCTAGTCTAGTGAGAAGCATTTCTGTGGGGAAAAGGTTCACTAGTCTGGCTCCGCTGGGGATTGATAGTTTGAAGTTTTATCTCTGCTGGGGATACTGAAACTTAACCTCTGAGGGGAATTGAGTTCTGGAGGATTCTCTGGCTGGGGATAACAAAGATAAACTCCTCTGGGGATTGTATTGATAAGTTATGCTGGGGAACTTTGATGAACTCTGCTGGGAATAGGGAGAATTCTGCCGAGTACGATCTTCCGTGGCAATTAGCTGAGGATAACCCAGTTATAAGCCCTTGTGAGGAATAACTTTGAATAAAGCTCGGGAGAGACGTCCGTACTCTGCAGGGGATAAGCTTCCAGAATCTACTGGGGATAAGCTTCAAGGCTTTCTGGGGATATGGATTCCAAATCTCCTGGGGATTTCCTTTGAAAAGGTATCAAGATATCCAACTGCACCTTCAACCTATCAGTAATCCTCTTTCTTGATTCATAAGGAAATGATTATGTTCAAATGCATATGCCTATTTAACAAAACATTGGACGTTTCTCAAAATAAAACAATTAGTGCAAGAGAAAAAGAAAAAGGAAATGACACAAATTTCTGGGAAGAGTATTTGTATTAACTTTCTATGAGTATATTTGTACAAAGGAGACAACCATCCTAGTAAGAGGATTTCATCGTAAATATTGAAAATTTTATACAAAATAAAGATGGCTATGTGAAATAATTCCATGGGATTCCATTCCGCTATAGCCTTCACAACTCTGAATATCTGTCCATCCAATGCTTCGTTTGCCGATGACTGGATTGATCAGAAACCTGGAACTGGTTGATGAAGAGATTTTCTTTGAAGTGATCCGACAAGACATAGTCATACGCTTTAATTCCCTAACTTTTGCCTGAATCGCTCTTTCGGGTTTTCGATCCATCGGGAAACCCCTTTTTGCCCAAGCCGCCCTTTCGGGTTTTCAACTTGCCGGGTGTACAAATTTTTTTTGTTTTTATCCCTAATTTTTGCCTGAACCGCCCTTTCGGGTTTTCGGTTCACCGGGATGCCCATTTTTGCCCAAGCCGCCCTTTCGGGTTTTCGACTTGTCGGGTTATTTTATGCGTAGTATCTTTTGACTATGTCTGCATTCGTAGGGTGCGGCAAATCGTCGCCGTCCATGGTGGTTAGAATCATCGCACCACCAGAAAATATGCTCTTGATCACAAATGGTCCTTCATATGTAGGAGTCCATTTGCCCCTGGGATCACTTTGCGGCAAGATAATCCGCTTGATTACGAGATCTCCGACTTGATACACCTGACGTCTGACTTTCTTATTGAAGGCCTTGATCATCCGTTTTTGATACGTCTGACCATGGCATGTAGCAGTGAGTCGCTTCTCGTCGATCAGATTGAGTTGATCAAGTCGGGTCTGAATCCAATCATCTTCATTCAAACCGGTGTCCTTCATAATCCTTAGAGAAGGAATCTGAACTTCCATAGGTAGGACAGCTTCCATGCCATATACCAAAGAAAATGGTTTTGCCCCGGTTGAAGTACGTGCCGTCGTACGGTATCCATGCAGAGCAAACGGTAACATCTCATGCCAGTCTTTGTAAGTGACCGTCATTTTCTGAATGATCTTCTTAATGTTTTTGTTCGCAGCTTCAACAGCACCGTTCATCTTTGGCCGATAGGGAGATGAATTGTGATGATAAATTTTGAACTGTTCGCACAATGCGGTGATCATCGTGTTATTCAGATTTGTACCGTTGTCTGTGATGATCCTGTCTGGAACACCATACCGACATATGAGATTTTGCTTGATGAAGCGGGCAACCACATTTTTAGTAACAGAGGCGAAGGAAGTTGCTTCGACCCATTTGGTGAAATAGTCAATGGCAACCAGGATGAAACGATGTCCGTTGGAAGCCGTGGGCTTGATCTCGCCAATCATGTCGATGCCCCACATTGCAAATGGCCAAGGAGTAGTCAGAACGTTGAGAGGAACCAGAGGGATATGAACTTTGTCAGCGTAGACTTGACATTTGTGGCAAGTACGGGAATGTTGATGGCAGTCAGCTTCCATGGTAGACCAGTAATAGCCTGCCCTTAGGATCTTCTTAGACATTGTATGCCCGCTCAAGTGAGTGCCAAATGTGCCCCTGTGTATCTCAGTCATGATCAACTCTGCTTCAGCTTTGTCTACGCATCAGAGTAATACACAATCATGGCTTCGTTTGTAAAGGATGTCGTTGCTCAGGAAGAATTTGGCAGCAAATTTCCTTAAGAACTTCTTGTCATTTACGGAAGCTCCTTCGGGATAATCTCTAGTCTGGAGATACCTTTTGATTTCGTGGAACCAGGGTTGTTCCACTACTTCTTCGGTATTAATCTCGTGACAATGTGCAGGTTCATCCATTCGCTCGATGGTGATTTGGGGAGCCTCGTTATCCCAGTTGAGTTTAAACATGGAGGAAATTGTAGCTAGAGCATCTGCTAGCTGATTCTCTTCTCACGGGAAATGCTCGAAGGTAATTTTCTCGAAATGAGGCAACAATGTCAAGACATGTTCTTTGTATGGGATAAGATTAGGGTGCTTGGTATCCCACTCTCCTTTGATTTGACTGATAACCAAAGCCGAGTCCCCAAATACGATCAAAGATTTGATCCCCAAGTCTATAGCAGCCTTGAGACCAAAGATGCAAGCTTCATACTCAGCCATGTTGTTTGTGCAGCTGAAGCAAAGTCGGGCCTTGAAAGGTGTGTGACAACCTTCCGGAGAAATGAGTACCGCACCGATACCGTTTCCAAGTGCATTTGAAGCACCATCAAAGTACAGGGTCCATCGGGATCCCTTTTCGGGTCCGTCATACGGTCCGTTACTTTCAATGTGGTCCAAGTTCATGATGTCCTCGTCTGGGAAGTCAAATCTCATGGGTTGGTAATCTTCGATAGCTTGATGAGCCAGATGGTCAGCTAGTACACTCCCTTTTATAGCTTTTTGAGTGGTGTACTGGATGTCATACTCAGTTAGGATCATTTGCCATCTAGCTATCCTTCCAGATAAAGCGGGCTTTTCGAAGATATACTTGATAGGATCCATTTTGGAAATCAACAAGGTAGTATGAGTCAACATATACTGTCTTAGTCGGCGAGTAGCCCATACCAAAGTGCAGCAAGTTTTCTCGAGCAGTGAGTAGCAAGTCTCAAAGTCGGTAAACTTTTTGCTAAGGTAATAAATAGCATGCTCTTTTCGACCAGACTCGTCATGCTGGCCCAAAACACACCCCATTGAGTTATCCAAGACGGTCAGATACATGATCAATGGTCTTCCTTCGACGGGTGGCATCAAAATAGGAGGTTCTAGAAAATACTCCTTGATTTTATCAAAAGCAGCTTGGCAATCATCATTCCATTCGACTACCTGATCTTTCTTCAAGAGTTTGAAAATTGGCTCACAGGTAGAAGTCAGATGAGAGATGAATCTGGCAATATAGTTCAAGCGTCCCAAGAACCCCCTAACCTCCTTTTCAGTACGGGGAGCAGGCATCTCTTGTATTGCTTTCACTTTTGCTGGATCGACTTCAATGCCTTTGTTGCTTACAATGAATCCTAGAAGTTTACCAGACCTAACTCCAAAAGTGCACTTACTTGGATTCAGCCTGAGTTTGTATTCTTTCAACCTGGCAAACAGCTTTTCTAGATGCTCAAGGTGCTCCTCCTCTGTTTGTGACCGAGCTATCATATCATCTACGTAAACTTCAATCTCATGATGTATCATATCATGAAACAAAGCTACCATGGCGCGTTGATAAGTTGCCCCAGCGTTCTTCAGTCCGAACGGCATCACCTTGTAACAGAAAGTGCCCCATTGTGTGACAAAAGTTGTTTTCTCCATATCCTCGGGGGCCATTTTGATTTGATTGTAGCCCGAGAATCCATCCATGAAGGAAAACACTTTGTGCTGAGCTGTGTTGTCGATCAAAATGTCAATGTGTGGAAGTGGAAAATCATCTTTGGGGCTGGCCCTATTCAAATCCCGGTAGTCCACACACATCCTGACTTTGCCATCTTTCTTAGGTACTGGCACGATGTTAGCGACCCATTGAGGATAGGACGTAACAGCCAGAAAGCCAGCGTCGAATTGCTTCATCACTTCTGTTTTGATCTTTTCAGACATGTCAGGCCTCATTCGGCGGACTTTTTGCTTGATCGGTGGACAATCCTCTCTTGTGGGGAGACGGTGAACCACGATGTCTGTGTCTAAACCCGGCATGTCTTCATAAGACCAAGCGAAGATTTCAACATACTCATTCAACAACTGTATCAGGCGTTCCTTGACACTTGGTTCCAGATTAGCACCCACTTGCACCTCCTTCCGGTCTTCCTCGGTCCCTAAGTTGACAGTTTCCAATGACTCTTCGTGCGGTAAGATGGCCCTTTCCTCTTGCTGTAGAAGTCTGGCTAGTTCCCCTGGTACTTCACAACCTTCGTCATCTTCATATTCGACTTGATTGACCAGATCTTCAGAGTTATTGAAGGATATAGCAGAATAGTCACCCATGGAATCCGGAGTGGATGGGTACCTGCATTTGTGAGTGTGGGTGTGTGTAAGGGATAGCCATCCTTAAAAAATGCAAAAGGAAAGAAAATGAACACAGCAGTTTATCAAATGAAAAACGTCCAATGAATCATTAAACATGGCATATGGATATGAAAGTAATCAAAACCCTTACAAATGGACCTACATGCCCCGGGCAAGGCATGAGTTAAAAGATAGTGTACGGATTGTTCGAAAATAAATATTACAGACCAAATAGGAAATGTTTGATAGATAAATTACTGATGAATAAAAGTGATGGGGACAAAGTCTTTTGCCTCCCAGTTGCACAATCCTCCTTTGACAGTTGGGTAAATCCACTCTTCGATTTTGCTCTCTTTGTCTTCATCCTCCAAAGCGTTGATTCCGTAGGGAGAAATTTTGACTGGCGCTCTTTCAATCTTCGAACGGCGCATAGCTTTCTGGCCCGCGGTAGTGAACCCTAATCCAAATTTGTCTGTTTTATGCGGAATATCAGGCAACTTCCCCCAAGCTGAATTCTTCCCCTCCTTTATTGTGGCCTTTGCGTCCTCCAGAGATGCCATCCTGGCCATCTGCCTCGGTGCTTCAGCTGCCAACTTTGCTACTGTTATTTCAGGAAGGACTTCTTCGAAATGCTGGAAAGGCGTCTCAATGAACTCACCCTCTACCTCCACATACCGGAAGGAGTTCAAGTGACTGATCATGTACTCCTATTCGCCATGGACGGTTATAATCTTTCCCTTGACAGGATACTTCAACATCTGATGTAAGGAGGAGGTGACTGCCCCAGCATGGTGTATCCAAGGCCTACCCAACAAGCAAGAGTACGACGGACGGATGTCCATCACATAGAAAGTAGATTTAAACACCTCAGTGC
This sequence comes from Vicia faba, assembly GCA_948472305.1. Classification (NCBI taxonomy): domain Eukaryota; kingdom Viridiplantae; phylum Streptophyta; class Magnoliopsida; order Fabales; family Fabaceae; genus Vicia; species Vicia faba. The sequence goes on along the minus strand of OX451736.1, from coordinate 1,315,656,451 downwards.
CCACCTTGATGGGAATATCAACCTCCCCATGGACCATCCTCTTCGAACCATCGAAAGCTCTGACAACAATATCACTCGGCTTCAACTCCAACCCTTCACAATCTAGTCGGTCCAAGGCCTTCTTAGGCAGTACATTCAATGACGAACCAGTGTCGACCAAGACATGTGCGAGAGTAGTTCCTCGGCACTCGACTGAAATGTGCAAAGCATCATTGTGGTTTCTACCTTTAGGAGTTAAGTCGGCATCAGAGAAACCTAATACATTGTCCGCAGTAAGGCTGGCCACGCAATTTTGGAATTGATCTGCAGAGGTTTCCTGGGGCACATGGGCTGCCTTCAGGAATTTTATCAAAGCTTTAGCGTGCGCTTCTGAGCAAAGCAGTAGTGCCAACATGGAGATCTTTGAGGGGGTTTGCCCCAGTTGTTCTACCACATCGTAATCACTCCTTTTGATTATCTTCAAGATCTCATCCATTTCTTTCTTGGAGGTTTCCGGGATGACCAGGGGTTGAGCCCTCGTCCTGACGAGCTCATCTTGGATTCCCTTACCTTTATCAGCAGCGGTAGGAGGGACAATACTAGGAACAACAACATCTTCGATCAATGGGGTTCTAGCGGAGAGTTTTATTGGTGCAGGGGTAACCTTGTCAGTAGATGAGGGTCCAAAGATTTCTCTTGGAGGGGCAATCTCTGGAGAAAATATTCTCCCGCTCCGGGTGATTTTGCTCGTGCCTGCAATGTTTCCAATGCTGGCTTCTTCATCATCCGAACTTTCTTCAGTTATTTCAATTTGTTTAATACCATGGTAGTAGACGTCACCGCCGTAGTTCCATGGTATTGACTTCTCAGAAATATAGGGGGCAGGCCCTGGCATTGTTATCTTCAAAGGAACAGATTTCGTAGCTGGTGTAATCTTAACAGGCTTTCTGACGGCCTTGGAAAGATTGGCGTGAATGGTTATATCTTCAGTATGGGTTGGAATAGCAGAAACTTTTTCAAACAAAATTTGTCGACTATCCATTAGGCCTTGGATGCCTTTCTTCAGTAACGGACAATCAAACGGCAGAGAGTAACAACAATAGCAATCTTCTTTACATCCCGGGAAGATCCCGGCCCTTAACAGATTCAACTTGATGGTTAACAATGGAGTTATCAGATCATTGTCATCAGCAACATACAAATCTTCTTCAATGGCATTGACATTTCCGCCGTGCTTCGGCATTGGAGCAGATATCACGTTCGGCTTCTCTGGAGCGTCGAACTCCACCTCCTTCGCCTCTATCAGGTCTTGGATTTTATGCTTGAGTGCCCAACAATCATTGGTGTCGTGCCCGACACTGTCAGAATGGTAAGCGCATTTAGCATTAGGATGATAATGCGGAGAGGACGTATTCACATTTTTTGGTGCCTCTTTGATAGTGGCGAGATTCAACTTTAACAGATGGGGAAGCACTTGCGCTGGAGTCATATTAATGCGGGTGAACTGCCGTTGTGGCCGTTCCACCCGTTGCTGATTTGGTCTAGACTGGTTATAGCGAGGCTGCTCACTTGAAGGGTTTTGAATCATTACGGCCCCCACGGTCGGCCGACGCTCAGTCTTCCCTGCTCTTCTTTGGGAGTATACAACAGCCGTTTCCTTCTTGAAAGGTTTCTTCTCAACACTTGCAGCGGCACCCTTCTGAATCTTTCCTGACTTGATGCCTGCTTCTATTCTTTCGCCTGTTAAGATCAAATCGGTAAACCCCGCGGAAGAGTTACCAATCAGATGATTGAAAAATGGCCCAGATAGGGTCCCTAGAAACATATCAACAAGTTCACGGTCGGTTAAAGGAGGCTGCACCCTGCCAGCCAAATCCCTCCAGTTTTGTGCATATCCTTTGAATCCTTCGCCTGTTCCCAGTGACATACCCTGAAGTTGGGTACGCGTAGGAGCAAGGTCAGAATTGTACTGATATTGTTTGTAGAAGGCGGTGGCCAAGTCTTCCCAGTTTCGGACGCTGGTCCCCTCTAGCTGATAAAACCACTCCAGTTGAGCCCCAGAAAGGCTGTCTTGAAAGAAATGGATCCAAAGGTTCTTATCTGCCGTATAAGGTTGGATCTTTCTGACGTAGGACCTGAGATGCATTTTTGGACAGGACAGCCCATCATACCTCACAAAAACTGGCACTTTGAACTTTGGGGGAATCACAATCCCGACAACTAAACCCAAGTCTTCGAAATCCAAACCCGGCACCCTTTGTAGCTCCATGGCGGCCAACCTGTCTTCTAAACCTTTGTATTTATCATCAGCCGGAGGGTATTGTTGATCAGAGTAATCTTCATCCTCTTCGACCTCCTCTTCTTCCACATCGGACTCAGAAGGTACCGCAGCCCCACCTCCTTTGTTGGTTCCTTCATCAGAAGTAGGAGGAAATTCAAGCACTCTCCGAGCTTCTCCTTCAAATCTTCTCCCTAAAGTAGCCACCCCGAGTCTCTTTTTCTTCTTTTTCACTGGGTCTTTATTCCCCAGCAAGGTCTTGAGATCCTCCTGACCCTTAGCCAAGGTCATCAGGAGTTGCTGGAACTGTGCATTTTGAGCTTGTAGGTCTTTGACTGTTTGCTCGAGATCCATCCTATTGAAATAAACAGCAGACAGATAAGGAAACCTGGAGTGAGACCTGCTTATGCACATGATAAATGATATGCTTATGTATGCAATGCATTCAAGGATTTAGAACATTCAAAATTGTTGCAGACAAAGAAGAACGCACGTCATATTAATAAGAAGAAATTTGTTAGTACATAAATGCCCCATGGGCCAAATATTACAAAAACAACTTCTCAACGTAAAAAGACATTGCGCATTCTCTTTAGTGCGATGTAGGTGTTGAGGGCCTCTTGCTCATGGAGTCGGCGGGTAAGCTCTATAACCTTCTTTTCACTAGCGTAAAAGCTGGCTTCAAAAGTGTTATGTTCCTCCTTGAGCTGAATCCAACTCTTCTGCATTTCCTCCCACGATGTAGGCATGTCAGGATATAGGATGGTGTAGGGAACCTCTCCTTCCTTGACGGGCTCTTTAATCACAGGGAGAACATGAGGATAAGGCATCATTGGACTCTGGGCTCGGGCTCGTACCCACTTGAGGTAAGGTTCAAGAGGGATGGAATTCTTGTGTCCCAGTGTCTTGCTATCAACCTTGTTGGGCATCCTCCAAGCTCTGATGAATCTTTGGCGAAGTCCTTGCGCATCGTTGTCGAAGTCAAAAACTAGGTCAGGAATCAACATGTCGTGAGGGCCATCCCTCCGTGCATATCCAAATTGCCTCAAATCTAGGCAAGGGTTGTAGGTAATGCCCCCTCTAATGCCAAGTAAAGGAACATTAGGGAACTCTCCACAACGATCTATGATGATGACATTTTCTCTGGACCGAGAACACCAATGTACATCAGAGTGAGTAAGAGTCATCAATCGTTGGGACCACCTTGAGCCTTGGTCATTCTTCAAGACAGATTGTGGAAGGTGCGAAATAAACCACCTTGCAAGGAGAGGAGTACAGCACATGAGAACACCCCTCTTTCTCATTGTTCGTGTGTAAAATGAGTGAAGAATGTCCCCAAGCAATGTTGGTATTGGATTTCTGGACAAGAAGATTTTGACGGCGTTGACATCTACCAATTGGTCAGAATTTGGGAACAAGACCAACCCATAGATAAGGAGTGCCACAATTTCTTCAAAGGCTTGTAGGTCCAATGAATTCCAACATTCTTGTGCCTTCTCAAACAAGAATTTTGCTAAGAATCCTTTGACGCCGCTTCTGGTTTCCCAATGCCCCTTGATGTCAGAAGGCTGTAGATGTAATGCTCGAGCAACATCTTCAGGCTTTGGTTCCTTTTCCGTACCGTTGAAGGGTAGTTGATTAAGGATAGGAATTCTCAGGAGTTGAGAAAACTCCTCCAAAGTGGGCACCAACTGGTAGTTGGGGAAAGTGAAACAGTGGTGAAGGGGGTCAAAGAACTGGAATAACACTTTCATCATGTCTTCTTCAATGTTGGTGTTGACTAAGCTGAGCAGTCTACCATGTCTTTCACTGAAGGATGAGCTTTCCGGAATTCTTGAGGTGAGCTCCTTGAGTTGAGGAGAGATTCTCACAAGGTTGACTTGGATGGTTTTTCTGCGAGGAATTTCCATGACCTACAAAACAAAAACAAAGATGAAGATCTAAACCCTTGAAATGGTTAGTGAATGCATATGATGCTTTATGATGTTCATGATGTATGCACAAACATATGTACAAGCAAATCACACCAAACCCTAGTTTCAGGCTTGCATGGGGTTTCATAGGTAAGTACCCTCTTGAGTGTTGTTGGCTTAAAAACCTGTCTTATAAATAGTAACCGGGTTCTAAGGAGCTCAATATCATTGGATTGTTTTCATCGTTCATTGTTTTGGTTTAGCCACTTAACTAGCGACCAAAATATTCCAAGAAAACAACCCTCAATGAGTGTAGTATCGAGTATCTACCAACTTTGGACTGCACCAAAGCCGGTCATCTCACTACCCCTAATAAAAGGCCAAGATGGTCAAGTAAGGTTCTAGGTCATTAGTGCTTAGTAACATCACTCAGCGGCCCCGTACTCTCCTTGATTGAACTCAAGGGTTACCGATACTAACAAATATGTCGCACTAATATAACTATTGCTTCAACCGTGTCGGTATACCCCGCACAGTTTTCACAACGTATTGCTATCTATGAATGTTTCCCAAAATCCGGGTGTAGGATTGCAAACCCAAACAAGAGAGCCAAGATATAAAGCAATCAAATCAAACAATTAGTCATGCAAGAGGGTGATCTAAGCCCTAAGGTTACTCCACTTTTAAGTTTTATCCCCAGCAGATTCGCCAGTTCTGTGATACGGTGGGAGAACTGACTATGGTTTTGCGTTTGTATTCGCAAATGTTTCGGTTGAGCAAGAGTCGCCACCGACTTTTTATTTTATTCTAAGGAAAGGTTTAAAAAGCACAGCAAAAACCTTTGAGATATTTTCTTGGGTTCGGGGAGTAGATTATAGAAAGGGAAGGTATTAGCACCCTTTCTATCCATGGTTATCCATGGGCTCTTAGGTACTTTCTTAGATCAACTTGCCTTGGTTTTCAATTGTTTGAAATGGTGCTTTGTGTGTGGTTTTGAAAATGTTTTGAAAAAGATGCCTTGTCTAGGCTACCCTTGTAACAATTCTTTACTCGAATATTTTACAAAAGGTGTTTGTCTTTTTGAAAAGATGTTTCAAGGTTTTTTTGAAAGTTTGTTTTGAAAGTGTGGTTTGAAAAATAGGCAAGTGTTTTTGTTTTGCAAGTTGACAAGTACTTAAGAGCTATCTACCCTAAAGTTCTCAAAGATTTTTGCTATGTTTTAACCCTTTTAACAATTTTGTTCCACCATTGCATTTGGTGGACAATCTTGTGTTAGGATGTGAAAGGGACGGGCGCGGGTCATCGTTTAGACCATAGTTGCAATGGTGCCAAGTATCTTTGGGCAATGTTTTCTTTAAGGGACTTGATCATTTTTTAGGCAACTTCCGAAAGCGTCATCGAGGGACTATGATCATTTGATTGAGTTTGTTTTGCCCAAAGAGACCTAACATGCAATATGGCCCATTTATTGAAGGCAACAAGTGGAATACCCTAGGGGTGCAAGTGTGATTAGTGTTGTCCATTTTCATGCTTGATTATCTTGAAATTAGGTCAAACTATTTTGTTGTTTTTATTTGCATACAAACCCTAATTCTAACATGGTATATTTAGAAAGCAATAAAGTGCGAAAAATAAATTCCTAAACTATTGCAACACAATATATGGGAAGGGGGGTACAAATGTTCAAATGGGGGTATTTTGACAAGGAATTTAAACCTAGACTATTACATCAATATTGAATTATTTACAAGATATTTAATTGCACAAATTAAATAGAAATAAAATAAATATGCAAGATGCAAAAAGGCTTTTTATATCTATGAAAAAAATATTTTTATATGTCAAATAAACAAAAATAAAAGTATTATTTTTTTGGAGTTTTTTATGTTTAGGGCAAAACCCTAATTTTATTAAATAAAAGTATTAATTATTTAATATATACAAATATTTAATAATTATGTATAAGAATAAAATAAAAATGAAGTATATTTGTAAAAAAGGTATTTTTAATATTAAATATTAATAAAAAATAAAAGTGTGTATATTTTTGTATTGTTTACTAAATATTCTAATAAATATATATATATATATATATATATATATATATATATATATATATATATATATATATATATATATATATATATATATATATATATATATATATATATATATATATATATATATATATATATATATATATATATATATATATATATATATATATATATATATATATATATATATATATATATATATATTTGTATTAATTTCTAAATATGTATTATATATACAAAAATAACAATATTTAATATTTATAAAAAAAAGTATATTTTATATAAAATATTTTCAGAAGATAAAATAAAATAAAAATTAGAAAATAAATGTGTTTGCCTTATTTTTTTCTAGTTATTCTAAATAATAGTATTTATATATTGTTTATGTACAAAACCTATTTAAACAAACAAATGCCTAATAAATTCAAAAATGGTGCAAAAATTATTTTTAATATTTTTAATATTATAAGAGAAAATAAATAAGTCAGAACAAAAAAGAAAAAGTCAAAAAATCATGAAAATAAGCATAATGGGCCAAAGAGGTGTGAAAGTAAAAACATCGTGTGAAAAGAAATAGCAAAACAGGCCCAGCCCACGTGGAGCTTCTTCAACCTCCAGCCAGAAACTTTGTCAAAAACGCGCGCCTGTACGTTGATTCAAACATCTGGATTCCTTGACTTTTTGCACAAACTGTTCAGTTGGAATCGTGTCTGGCAATGGAGGAGCTTTCAGGGCAAGATGAAGATTTGTACAGCTTGCCTGAAGTGTAGTGATGCTATTCCAATGCTTGGTGTGTTTTGAATCGTGCCAAATCAAGCTGCAGAAGTCCACCTGCAAGATAGAAAAATGGAAATGGCAAATGGTGCTATGGCTGTTACAGTCTCAGTTCAAGGTTTGGAATAGTTTATATGGATATTATGGAATGTGTTTGAAGTGTTTTTAGCAAGAATGCATGGAAGGTTTGAGCTATGGAACTCAAACTGCAGGGATGCCCTGTTTTGGGCAGTTCAATGGTGATTCTGTGAATGAGAGGGTGCTGGGGATGGTTGGCTCGTGTTTCAGCTTGGGTTTGATGATTAGAAAGTGTTTGACAAGTTTGCTTAAGCTTGGTTTACAGGAAATGAGAGTTGTTGTACAAAATGCAAGCTTTCTTACACTTTAAGCAAGAGATGGCAAGTTGGTGTTCTAGACAGGTAGAGGCCCCCAATCTATGCTGCACAACTTAGTCTTGATCAGTGCAATTAGTCCATAAACTTGTGCCAAAGAGATCTTAACTGTACTTGCTTGGATTTGCTTTAGACATAAAGTTCACTTTTACAAAAATGGATATAATGCTTTTTCCAATTTGGGACTAAACCTTTAGGCAATTCTTGAACACATAGAATATGGTCTTGGCACAAAGAGTTTGCATTAAATTTATGAGTGTAAAAAGGATTTAGGGCCTGTAATCAAGAAATGCATGCTGATTTGAAAATTGCCTAAGTGTATGAACATGGAAATTGGCCAAAACAAAAGTGAGTTTTTCCCATATTGCCAAATTCGATTCTCTCTAACCATGAGGTTGTTTGATGAGTTCTTAGACATTTTGGAAAGCTTGGAATGTGTACTTCAATCCATATTTGAAATGCAAATTGAAATTCCAAGTGTAAGTATGTGAAAAATGGTCTTGAAGTTAGGCAAAAATCCTGCCTAAAATAGGTCAAAATTTCTCTAAGTTAAGAATGGTTTGGTACCCTTGTTCCAAAAATTGTAACTTGAGATACAAGCTTCTTTTGGGAGAAATTTGTGAATCAAAGTTGTAGATTTTGCAATATGCTACAACTTTCATGTTTTGACTTTTGCTTGAATCCAAATGAATCTTGGTGAGAAATTGGGGCAAAGTTAGGAAAAAATTAGGGTTTTTCATAACTTAGAAAAATTCTAAGTTATGAAAAACCTTCATTTCAAACCCTAATTTGCAATTCTTGATTTCTTGATGAACAAGTTTCATTATTTGGCATATTTTGATGAAAAATGAATCTTGACACTTGATTTTGACCAAAAAGTCAAAGTTTGACTTTTCAGTATACAGTCAAAATTGATCAATTGACTGGGAAATTCAACTGTCAATCTTGTGTATTTGGGATCTTTTGAACTTGTTGAGCATGTCAAGACAAATCCATGGGGTCCTTGAGTCCATATGTGAGCTTGGTTTGCCATTGGCTAGGTCAAACAGTCAAAAATTGCCTTTGTGCAGTCAAAACCCTAAAAATGACCATTTTGCCCTTTTGGTGATCTGATCAAATTTCTTGTGGAATTGTGATCTAAACTTGATTAAATGGTCCATGTGAGTTCATAATGTTGATATGGGTCAATTTTCATGAGATTTGACTATCAATTGGCCACAGTTGACTTTTCCCCAATACAGCTGATTTCTAGGTCAACTGTCCAATTGACTAGGCAAAGTTTGGAATCAGGGCTTGAAACTTGATGTGGACAAACTTGGGAGTCCTATATGAAGCATGAAAGTCATCTTAGGAATTTTAGGTCAAAATATCTTTGTTCAAACACAAACCCTAATTTGGGTCAAAAGTGCAAGGGGAAGTCTTGAGCAGAGGAAACCCTAACTGGATCTTGAGCTCCAAGGGCTTAGTGATGAGAAATCAATGAGAAATGGGAGGGCAAATTTTGGGGTACAACACAAGGTAGTCACAATCCTCTAAACAAGTAAAGACAAACTAAAGTCACACGTTTTGTTCAAAAAAACAAGAAGAAAAAAAGAAAAAAGTCCGCTAAGTCGAAAATTAGAAAATGAGCGACTTAGGAAAAAATTAGGGTATCCGGCTGGACTATCAATTCAAAATAATTAGTTCAGGAAAAAGATAGGGAAAATAAAATTGCAAAGAAAGGATTACAAATAAAAATCCTCATTAAAGAACAAAGTCGTGTGATAAAAATGAGTGATTATCGTGTCCAAATAATGTTAGTGGTTCACCAACCATCAACTAATTCCTCTTGAGAGATGAGTGCTCATATCAAATTAAATGAATATAGGACTGAAGAACATCATGAAAGGGGTGGGAGCCAAATAAACTTTGAGCCTTAAAATCTTTTTTTCTCAAAAACCGTGAACCAGGCTACGTTACAACCTTCAAAAGTCCTAATTGAAGCAAGGGTATTTTGAAAGCATACTTCGACAAGATTGTGTTCCTGACTCTCATAAATTTTGTTAAATATTTGTGTTGGTATCATATGCTTTTGCTATACAAAAATAAATGCTGCTCTAACTCGCAAAGTTTATGCGATATTATTTCAAAATCTTCAAGACTTACATAACTGTTGCATTAGAATTTTGATTCTCAGAATAAACTTTTTCTGCTTGTAAAACATTTATTTGATATCAAGGAAGCTTACATATAAGCACCAATGATGAGTTTAATCTTTTAAGGTTTGAAACTTTGTTAAGTAATTGGCGAATCATTTTCAAGAATGATCATATCCAGGGGCATGTCGCTTGAAGATCTTCAGCATGAATAGGTTGTTACCTTCATAGTTCGTTTACCCTCATAAGGAAAATTTGAAAACTTTGTTGTGCCAAATATAGTAAATATGGGACAGTCACGTCAAGATTAAACGAATATCTCTAAGAGTTCGAAGACACTAGAGCATTTTGGATGCCAGGTATTTTGTAAAATCCTCTTGAGACGATTTCTTCTCATCAACCATGTAACTTGGGGCATTTAAGAAGTGAAGTTATTCGAAAGAATTATCGTGCATCATGCAGTCTATCAACAGTAAACTTGGGGCATCCAAAATTAGTTCTAGGGGAATCCATATTTGTCAAGATATGTTATCTGTTTTGCACATATTATCAAATGGTGGAGTTCCCCAGTATCTCCAGCTAAGTAATATTTTTCTCCAGCTGAAGTGGAGTTCGTGTTGTTATCCTTTCAATGGATTATTGATGTTAGAAAATTGGACTTTGGGTTTTCTCTCGAAAAATATCTTCCTCCCCAGAGAGATTAGAGCCTTATCGCTGAAATATTCTACGTCGATGTCTTTTATTCTATCTCCAGTAATGTTCTCATCTTAATGGGGTTAGCTAAGAATCTGGTTGTACTGTGATGTCTCATCATCTCCAGTTTATCTCTTCTATCTGTTTTGTCAAACATATACATGACATTCATTTATTCATTCACACTTGCATCATGCATGCACATTCATATTTATTTATGTTATGGGGTTCGTATACCTTGGTTATGTCTATTCAAATAACGTATTTGCTCTTTCAAAATATAGTGTCGACTTAAGAAGAAAGTGCGCATCCTTTCTAATTCCCTTCTGAGTTAACTCTCGTGGAAGAGTCTTGCTTTAGCTTTCCTTTTCCATCTCTAGATAGGATAAATCCCCAATTGAGTTGTTTCCTCATTGGGTGGAGTCTTGTTTGACTGTTTTCTCTCCAGTTCATTCCTCGATTGAGCTTTGTCTATTGCAGACGCTACCCCGTGGATCTCTCTAGGCTATGAAACCTAGATGGAAAGTGAATTTATTTTGCATATTTAAATACTTGGTCTCCTCAGGAAGAATATATTCATGATTTCCCATTGAAAATTAACTTTGTTTCCCAGTAGTGTTGTTGCAACACTCTTTTGGAATCTCAACATGACAACAAGTGGCAGACTCTTCACAAGCAGCTTTAGTATTATTGATATCTTTGGAATATAGTAAGTGGCAGACTCTTCATGAGAAACTTGTGTATTATTGATATCTTTGAAAAATAGCAAGTGGCGGACTCTTCAAGAGCAGCTTGTGTATTATTGATATCTTTGGAAAATATCAAGTGGGGGCTCTTTATGAGCAGCTTGTGTATTATTGATATCTTTGCAAAGTAGGAAGTGGCGAACTCTTCATGAGCAGCTTGTGTATTATCGATATCTTTGGAATATAGCAAGTGGTGGACTCTTCATGAGCAGCTTATGTATTATTGATATCTTTGGAATATAGCAAGTGGCGGACTCTTCATGAGCAGCTTGTGTATTATCGATATCTTTAGAATATATCAAGTGGCAGACTCTTCATGATAAGCTTGTGTATTATTGATATCTTTGGAATATAGCAAGTGGCGGACTCTTCATGAGAAGCTTGTGTATTATCGATATCTTTGGAATATAGCAAGCGGCATACTCTTCATGAGCAGCTTATGTATTATTGATATCTTTGAAAAATAGCAAGTGGCAGACTCTTTATGAGAAGCTTGTGTATTATTGATATCTTTGAAAAATAACAAGTGGCGGACTCTTCATGAACAGCTTGTGTATTATCAATATCTTTGGAATATAGCAAGTGATAGACTCATCATGAGCAACTTATGAATTATTGATATCTTTGAAATATAGCAAGTGGCGGACTCTTCATGAGCAGCTTGTGTATTATTGATATCTTTGGAAAGAAACAAGTGGTAGACTCTTCATGAGTACCTTGTGTATTATTGATATCTTTGGAAGATAGAAAATGGAGGCCTCTTCATGAGCAACTTGTGCATTATTTATATCTTTGAAAGACAGCAAGTGGTGGCCTCTTTATTTGAGCAACTTGTGTATCCTCAACTGTGATACGGTGGGAGAACTGACTTGGTGTTTTGCATTTTGATCGCATTTGTGCGGATATCAAGAGTTGCCACCGACTTTTCTTTTATCTAAAAGGAAAGGTAAAAAAGCACAGGAAAGACCTTTCGAGATTATTTCTCGGGTTCGGGGGTAGATTATGAAAAGGGAAGGTATTAGCACCCTTTTCATCCATGGTTTTCCATGGGCTCTTAGTTACTCGTTTAGATCACTTGCTTTTGTTTGACAATGTGCTTGTGGTGTGGACTTTGAAAGTGTTTTAAAAAATTTCTTTGTAATGGTTCTCGTTTCTATAAGAACGCGTACAAAGTTTTGTTTCGAAAGATGGTTCAAAGATGTGTTTGTGGATTGTGTTTTGGAAAGTGATTTGAAAAGATGTTTTGCAATGGTTCTCGTCTCTATAAGAACGTATACAAAATGGTCTTGTTTTTTTTAAAAATGTTTTGAGATGAAAGTGTTGGTGTAAAAATGTTTTTGTCGTGAGCAAGCGAGTAACTAGGAGTGAATCTACCTACTCGAAAAGTTTCCAATGTTATTTTCTTCCTCCTTTTAATGTTGTTATCTTACCATTAATTTGGTAAGAAGCCCCATTGTTGGATGTAAAGGGACGGGCGTGAGTCAATTTTACAGTCATGGAAAGCAACTTATGAGATGCTTTAGCAATTTTCGTAAGGGACGAGATCGTTTTACCGGAGGCAACATCGAGGGTCATCGAGGGACTACGGTCTTTTTTATCGAAGGGTCTTTGCTAAAACATCCCATATTCGAGGGACATGACTGTGTTTCCGAAGCAACGAGTGAGGTTACCATAGATGTGCGCGTGTGAAAAAGTGTGTTTGATTCAAGTTATTTTGTCTTTTGAAATTAGGTTATCTAGCGATTGATTTTAAGTCTTACCATGCACGCCTAATTACTATACAATATAAAGAAAACAGTAAATTACGGAAATTGAAATTCTATGCTATTACAGAGTTTTCGGGAATAGGGGTACAATTTTTTACAAATAGGGATGAGTGAAATGCGATAAAAATTTCAAATAGCAAACAATACAACCAAATCGAATTTTAACAATTATCTAAAATTATAACAGATTTATGAAGTAAAAATTAATTAATCAAAGCAAAAATATGAAAATGAAATTCTAAGTATTTGTCTGAAAAGCTTGGAAAGAAAAGTAAAATTCTATTCTATTTAAAGAGGACATCTAACTAAAATAAATCAAGATGTATGTTTTTTTTATCTTTTAGCATTTTTATAGTATAGGAACTAATAATTTAAAACAAGAAAAGGTTGACTAAATGATAAAATATTGACTAATAAAACTATTCACAAGTCTCTAATTTAAACTAACTAAGAGAAAAACATTAATTAATTTAAAAAAAAGTTATATTTAAAATTAATTGAATCTTAAAATTAAAATAAAACTAAACCTAAACTAATTTTGTCATAAGGGTAAATAATTAGAAACAAAATGAAGAAAAGTCTTGGCAAGGTGTTGAACCCGGGTCACTTAAGTTATTAGAGATATGCTTTTCCATTGAACTAACGCCACTTGTCTGTTATAACTAAGTTTTTAAATAATAGGTAAGGTGAAATGCTGATAATGAGACTGGGCCAAAAGGCCCACTGGGCCGACCCAGTTTGAGCAAGAAACAAAAGAAAAAAAATTAGGGAAAACCCTAATGGTTATAGTGACGCCGTTGTTGATTTTTTGGAAGGGGGAAGGATTAGCATTGATATCTGTCATTATTCCCAATGAAACGACTAAGTGGGAAATTGGAACAAACAGATATGTCCTCATCACTCTCCTGTCAATACTAAATCAATCGTTTTCTTACACCTAAACTCCAACCCATATTGTCTTCTTCTCTCTAACAAGAGGTCACCATCATCGATTCTCCAAGCTCATAGTCCGGCCATTTACTTCATTGATCCTCTCTAAACTCGGCCGCAAACTTCATCGATCCTCTCCGGTTGATGGAGGAGGCGCTGTCGGAAATCGATCCCATCCTCTCGCTGTTTCTTACTCTTTTCTCTTCTGTATGTTATAGGTTTCAGTGATAATGGACAGAGGGCCGACGGAATACAGCGGAGGAGATGTCGTGTGAAGGAGAGAGTTATGTTGATGGTTTTAACAACTTCGTTGGTGGTTAGTGCTGTTTTTTTTTAAAAGATGAGTGGTGAAAACTTTACTGCTCTCTTGATGATTTTTTTGGGGTAAGTTTGATTTATACTATATACTGTTATGATTATTTTTTTTTGTGTTTTTGTTTATTAGAAATTCTATGATAGTAAACAAACAAGAGTGTGTGTTTATGAGGCCAAAAGAAATGCTTACAGAGATCGACGGTTGTTGTTACGGTGACTCCACGCTTTTCTTTGACAGGGAAGTGTGATTTCTGTGAACCTTTTGCTAAGCTTCTGTATTCTTGAATATATTTTTTTCTGAAGGGTTATGTGAGGAAAATGATGATGATGAGGATGTTTTTGCGTGCTTGCTGTTGAAACAAAGAACTCTGTGATGAATTTGTGTTTTTGGTGATGTTGTTATTGAAACAAAGAACTCTGTGATGATTTTGTGTTTTTGGTGGTATTGTTGTTGTTTACTCCGCCCTTGTTTTTTATGCTTCTGTCCCTTTTTATCATAGTAGTGTGATAACATTTGGGGGGGGGAAATGTTTGGCTAGTTTGAACACTTGAGGCATGCTGCTGTTATATCTTTATTGCTGCAGATTTTATGTTGCCTATTTTATGCAATACTTGGGCTGTTTTGTTAGCAGGTTTGGGCAGCAATGCAGGACTTTTATCTTTGTCTTATTTGCTATATTTGTGAATCAAAAGACATGTTTTATGTTTTGCAATGAGAATATTTATTTGGGCCGATGATAGGACAAAATTGAGGCTTTTGTTGGGCTTTAATCTTTGATTTGTGATGCTGCTAACTTGTATTTGCCCATTATGATTTCATTCAAACCACCTCTTTTCTTTTTGTGAACCGAGATTTATCTTTGTGATTTGAAAATGGAAAATAAATCCCATTATTGAAATTGATTTGTATGAGGCTTTGAGCTTTAACACATGACCTCTTAATTTTCTGATTCCAAGCATAACCCTTATGATGAGAAAAAATTCATTCTAAACAAATAGTTTCTGAATTTTTCACATACTCGCTAATTTTATTTTTTCCTTGTTTCAGGTGAAACTGAGAATTGGGCGATCAAGGTTGAAAGACAATGAGTTTCTTGAATATGAAGCAAACAAAGAAAAATTATTTCTTTCCTTTTCCTTTTGTAAACAAGACAAAATGTGATTTGTATCTTAAATTGTAATCCTCTTTGAAGTATATTCTGAAATTGTTTTTTTTTTTGTATCATAAATCAATGGAACCTTGAAGTTTATTTGAAAACTTGGATGATGATCGTTGAATTGGAATTGAATTTTTGAATTTCGGGTAAATTCTTTTGGATTATTGAATACTTGATACAAACTATTTATTGAAAATAAATTTGAGCTTGAAATGATGCTGATTTGTATGGCTCAAAATTGTCCACCTGAATGAAATTTAATTTTGAAAGCGGATATTTTAAACGTGATTAGCCCGAATATCTCAAATGATGGATGCAACTGAATCCTTGAACCATTCTTGAAAGAGCCAACAATTCTTCAAGAACATTAGTCAAAAATCCAATTTAATTCAAATAATCACCAATGCTTCAAACACCCATGACTTGAACTAGTCAACAACCATCTAATAAATCCCGCACCTAACATTCTATACCATGAACAATCTCATCATAAAAACAAAAGTCTTGAGGAAACGATTAGGACAAGAACTAAACTTAGGAGTTATGAACATTCTAAGTCACAAAATGACCCATAGCGTTTTCACTAATTTTCCATAGCCTTTTAAGCACAATTTGGCCTAGATCCTTGAAGAGAATTTTTTGATGACATCACTTAGGACAAAATGCAAAAATAATCATCTCAAGGTCTTGTAATTTGAAGAAATAACGATCAGATGGTCGTTACTTGCAATTAGGTCAAAATTCAAGATGCAACTTCTAACACATTTGAATTTTGGTGATCTTCTACGCGTAATCAGCTCTTGACTTGTGTAGATAAATTGAGGTGGCATCAAGGAGAATCATACGTAAGTAAAACCGCTCAAAAACAATGAATAATGAAGAAGTTACGATCGTTTGAATTTGTTCTCGCCAAAAGGATTGATTTTGGGGTTGTTGTAGTCATTTTCAGTCATCTGAACCATTGCTTGAGCAAACTTGTACTGCAAGGTTTGAAAACTGGTTTAAACAACTCTGAGGAAATATGAAGACCTATGAGAATCATTTGAAACCTTAAGGGCTCAATTTTCTTTGAGAAGCGCCAAACCCTAGTTGTTGATTGTTTTCCTAGGAAGAGAATCTGCTTGATCAACTTTTGAGCCAAATTGAGTGTTTGAGGAACCCTGGGATAGCATCTTGAATGGAAAATGGGAGGGAAAATTTTGGGGTACAACAGCTGCTTCTGTTCAATCTTCTTAACCTTTAAAAGCGAGATCGACGTGTTTGTCGTTCGTGGCTTGAAAGTAGAAGATGATTGAACACTAGAGTGCCCAGAAATTTGCACTTGATGATGCGCTAGTCGATTGCGTAAGGAAATGGGCTTAAAGATGCCATTTGGAGAAGCGATGGAGAAGAGTCAGAGATGGGCTTATAGATGCCATCAAAAGATGATTGTTGACAGAAAGTCTGAACTCGATTTTAACAGAAAATGAATCAGAATAAACCGTTGAGGGATTTATCTGAACTAGTAAGAATCTGGAAACAAATCAGAATAAACCGTTGAGGGATTTATCTGAACTATTAAGAATCTGGAAATGAATTAGAATAAACAGTTGAGAGATTTAATTGAATCAGTGAATCTGGAAACGAATCAGAATAAACCGTTGAGAAATTTATTTGAACCAGTGAGAATATGAAATGAATCAGAATAAACCATTGAGAGATTTATCTGAACCAGTAAGAATCTGGAAATGAATTAGAATAAACCGTTGAGAGATTCATCTGAACCAATGAGAATCTAGAAACGAATCAGAATAAACCGTTGAGAGATTTATCTGAACCAGTGAGAATCTGGAAACGAATGAAAATAAACCGTTGAGAGATTTATCTGAACCAGTGAGAATCTGGAAACAAATCAGAATAAACCATTGAGAGACTTATCTGAACCAGTGAGAATCTGGAAACGAATCAGAATAAATCGTTGAGATATTTATCTGAACCAGTGAGAATCTGGAAACGAATCAGAATAAATCGTTGAGAGATTTATCTGAACCAGTGAGAATATGGAAACGAATCAGAATAAACCGTTGAGAGATTTATCTGAACCAACAGAAGTTTAAAGGAAATGTTTGATATGTAGATGGTCGACCAGTCTTTTCTCGGGAATTGATCTGTATTTGACTTGTTGAAAATATTTGTATGTCGGAAATTTGCTGATGATAATTTCATGTCGATTAATTTTTCCTGAAAAGGTGAAGAGTTAGTTGTATTCAATGTCATGATGTATGCTGTTGTACCCCAAAATTTGCCCTCTCTTTCTTCAGGAAATCATCTTGGATTCACAGAGTCCCTCTGAAACAAATCCAAGTCCTGAATTGTCCACTTTTGCCCAAGCAAACCATTGACAAGAGCAAAATGATCACGCAAGCTCTAAAGGCAACATTTTTATCTTGAGAAAAATTAGATTCTAAACGTTCGGAATTTTTCTCTAAAAATGGGTGTTTAAGAAGAATATAGCGCTTCAGAACTTCTGGACCAAACTCCAGATAGAAACAGTCAGAAGTTGCAAGCTTGGCTCAACGCAGTCAGAAGTTGGCTCTTCAGCAGCTACATCAACTCAGTCAGAAGTTGCAAACGTGGTTCAACACGTAAGCCTCAGACAGAGCGTGACTCTTTCAACAGTTACGCAAGTTCAGCCAAAGTTTGCTAAAGGAATGCAAAGGAAACAAGGAAGTCTGAAGGCTCCTCCAGAACATGCTGAAATCAGAAGATGAAAAGGTCAGAAGAGTGGGTGTTACACTGATACAGAATCTCTAAGCCCAGGATTTCCAGAAGCAAATCCAAGGAACGTGTCAGAAAATCAGGAGAATCCCAAGAATTTGCTAAGACAACCGGAGGCCAAGACCAGAGCATGGTTTACGTTGTTCTTGGTAAAACAGAACTGTTGGTTCAAAGTTTTGTTTCTACTACCAGAATATTGGTGTTGATAAGTCTTATCACTATTTAATGCTCATTAATGCTCCCAACCACTCCTGAACATTCATCCAAGTAGTCCCTTCACGTGTGGCTTGGTAAACGCCTTTATGCAGGTTCTGGCATGGGTCTACGCGCCACCGTCCACCTAAGAGGTCACTTCTCTCCAATCCACGCCTGCTGTTCCAGCCTAGGCTGAAAGGCTATCTGTTATCACAACTTCCCAGGAATTTCTTTCAAAGAACAATTCAACCTCTGTTGGCGCCTTTAATGTTCAAGAAATCCACAAGAGCTTTTCCTATAAATAGAGAACCATTGTCCACTGAAAAAGCGCGTCCAAAAAACAGAAAAATTGCTAGAAGAGAAACAGAAATCTTTAGCAAGAAAGTGTTGTGAAACTCTGCCAAAATCTCCAGTGTTTCATAACTTCGAAGTTCTTACCTTCAAACTTCATCAAATACCCAGTTTTCTTTGTGACTAAAGAACACCCTTTTCAACTTCTGACCGTATATACGCATACACCTTCATCTACCCTTTTCAAAAAGAACCTGTCCAGAACACCATCAGAGCCAAAAGCTAGCTCTCATCCACAAACTTTTCCAACAGCCAGGTAAGCACCTGCTGACCTCCATCACGCTGCTAAGCATCATCAGCTTTGCATGCTCAAATAAACATAATGTAAATATCATGTTGTTGATGTTTGTGTTCTGAGGATTTTCATACCTCAGAACGTTTTGAGCCAGCGTAGAACCTGCCTGTGACCTTGTTGGTTCTGTCCTCTGAAACACTTTGACATTTGCTAGAGCTATTCCAAACATGTTTTCTGTTTTGTGGAATAATAAAAAAATTGCAGATGTTCTGATTAGCACAGGGAGAAGCCAAGTGCTGAATTTGACGTTAGCACATCTGAAGCCTGTTTTGCTGTCAATAATATCAGAACTTCTGAGAATTATTGTATTTCCAGCAGGATCAGAACTTCTGATATCCCCACTAATAAACTTTTGTCTTGCAGCGCAGGAGGGTCAGAACTTCTGATCTTCCCACTAACAGGTTTCTGTTTTGTAGGTGCCAGAGTCAGAAGTTCTGACTCATACAGTTTAACCAAAAGGTTGATCATCTGGCAGCAGGCCTGAGTCAGAACTTCTGATGACCTCTCAGCAGCGCGCTGGCTCCCTCTCTCTTTCTCTCTATCTTGTTTTTTGCTATTTTCTTTTTTGTCTATTTTTCTCGTTGAACCACCCCATGTACAAATGTGTATCCCCACTCCCTAATTGTTGTAATAGCGTAGGATTTTATATTTCCGCTTTTTATTGCTAGTAATTAGGATGTGTATGGCAAGATAAAATCAATGAAATAGAAAATCCTAATTCAAAGATAAACTCTTATATGCAATAAAACACACTTGCACACTAACACCCCTAGGGTTACATCCACTTGTTGCCTTCAAAAAATGGGCCATGTTACGCATGCAAAGTATCTTGGTAAAACAAACAAAATCAAAAGATCATAGTCCCTCGATGACGCTATCCAAAGTTGCCTTACAAAAATGATCTTAGTCCCTCAAAAGAAATACTAAGATACTTTGCAACATTGCTATCATGGTCTATACGATGACCCGCGCCCGTCCCGTTTACATCCTAACACAAGGTTGTTCACCAAATGCAATGGTGAAACAACACTGTTAAAAGGGTTAAAAACATAAGAAAGATCTTTGAGTAAAATAGGGTAGACAACTCTTAGTTACTTAATCAAAAATCTTTCAAAACATCCTTGCTATTTTTTCAAAACACACTCCACAACACAATTTCAAAACAACTTTCAAAATATTGAAAACCTTTCAAAAAGACAAACACCTTTGTATACATTCAAACAAGAATCATTACAAAGGTTGCCACAACGATGGCCTCTTTTTCAAAACACCTTTCAAAACCACACACGAAGCACCATTTCAAACAATTGAAAATGCAAAGAAAGTGATCTAAGCAAGTAACTAAGAGCCCATGGATAACCATGGATAAAAAGGGTGCTAATACCTTCCCTTTCTATAATCTACTCCCCGAACCCAAGAAAACATCTCAAAGGTTTTTCCTATGCTTTTTAAACCTTTCCTTAGGATAAAATAAAAAGTCGGTGGCGACTCTTGCTAAACCGAAACATTTTCAAATACAAACGCGAAATCCTCAAGTCAGTTCTCCCACCGTATCACAGAACTGGCGACTCTGCTGGGGAAGTATTTGAAAGTGGGGTAACCTTAGGGCTTAGATCACCCTCTTGCATGACTAATTGTTTGCTTTGATTGCTTTACATCTTGGTCCTCTTGTTTGGGCTTGAAATCCTACACCCGGATTTGGGGGAAACATTCATAGATAGCAATACGTTGTGGAAACTGTGCGGGGTATACCGACACGGTTGAAGCAATAGCTATATTAGTGCAACATATTTGTGAGTACCGGTAACCCTTGAGTTCAATCAAGGAGAGTACGGGGCCGCTGAGTGATGTCACTAAGCACTAATGACCTAGAACCTTACTTGACCATCTTGGCCTTTTATTAGGGGTAGTGAGATGACCGGCTTTGGTGCAGTCCGAAGTTGGTAGATACTCGATACTACACTCATTGAGGGTTGTTTTCTTGGAATATTTTGGTCGCTAGTTAAGTGGCTAAACCAAAACAATGAACATGGAAAACAATCCAATGATATTGAGCTCCTTAGAACCCGGTTACTATTAATAGGACAGGTTTTTAAGCCAACTACACTCAAGAGGGTACTTACCTATGAAACCCCATGCAAGCCTAAAACTAGGGTTTTGTGTGAATTGCTTGTACATATGTTTGTGCATACATCATGAACATCATAAAGCATCATATGCATCCACTAACCATTTCAAGGATTTAGATCTTCATCTTTGTTCTTGTTTTGTAGGTCATGGAAATTCTTCGCAGGAAAACTATCCAAGTCAGCCTTGTGAGAATCCCCCCTCAACTCAAGGAGCTCACATCCAGAATTCCAGAAAACTCTCCCTTCAGTGAAAGACATGGTAGACTGCTCAGCCTAGTCAACACCAGCATTGAAGAAGACATGGTGAAAGTGTTGTTCCAGTTCTTTGACCCCCTTCACCACTGTTTCACATTCCACGACTACCAATTGGTGCCCACTTTGGAGGAATTTTCTCAACTCCTGAGAATTCCTATTCTTAATCAACTACCCTACAACGGTACGAAAAAAGAACCAAAGCCTGAAGATGTTGCTCAAGCACTACACTTGCAACCGTCAGACATCAAGGGGCATTGGGAAACTAGAAGCGGTGTCAAAGGCTTCTTGGCAAAATTCTTGTTTGAGAAGGCACAAGAGTGTTGGAATTCATTGGATCTACAAGCCTTTGAAGAAATTGTGGCACTCCTCATTTATGGGTTGGTCTTGTTCCCAAATCCTGACCATCTTATAGATGTCAACGCCGTCAAGATCTTCTTATCCAAGAATCCCATACCAACATTGCTTGGGGACATCCTCCACTCATTTTACACACGAACAATGAGAAAGAGGGGTGTTCTCATATGCTGTACTCCTCTCCTTGCAAGGTGGTTTATTTCGCACCTTCCACAGTCTGTTTTGAAGAATGACCAAGGCTTAAGGTGGTCACAACGATTGATGACCCTCACACACTCTGATGTACATTGGTGTTCTCGGTCTATAGAAAATGTCATCATCATTGATCGTTGTGGAGAGTTCCCTAATGTTCCATTACTTGGCATTAGAGGAGGCATTACCTACAACCCTTGTCTAGCTTTGAGATAATTTGGATATGCACGGAGGGATGGCCCTCATGACATGCTGATTCCTGACCTAGTTTTTGACTTCAACAACGATGCGCAAGGACTTCGCCAAAGATTCATCAGAGCTTGGAGGATGCCTAACAAGGTAGATAGCAAGACACTGGGGCACAAGAACTCCATCGCTCTTGAGCCTTATCTCAAGTGGGTACGAACCCGAGCCCAGAGTCTAATGATGCCTTACCCTCATATTCTCCCTTTGATTAAAGAGCCTGTTAAGGAAGGAGAGGTC
Organism: Vicia faba; assembly: GCA_948472305.1. Taxonomy (NCBI): domain Eukaryota; kingdom Viridiplantae; phylum Streptophyta; class Magnoliopsida; order Fabales; family Fabaceae; genus Vicia; species Vicia faba. The sequence continues at coordinate 1,315,634,305 of OX451736.1, read as the reverse complement.
CCCTACACCGTTCTATATCCTGACATGCCAACATCATGGGAGGAGATGCAGAAGAGTTGGATCCAACTCAAGGAGGAGCGAAATACTTTTGAAGCCAGCTTCTATGCTAGCGAGAAGAAGGTTTTGGAGCTTACCCGCCGACTCCATGAGAAAGAGACCCTCAACACCTACATCGCACCAAAGAGGATGCGCAACGTCTTTTTACCTTGAGAAGTTTTTTGTAATATTTGGCCCATGGGGCATTTATGTACTGACAAAATTTCTTCTTATGACGTGTGTTCTTTTTGTCTGCAACAATTTTGAATTTCTAAATCCTTGAATGCATTACATGAATAAACATACCATTCATCATATGCATAAGCAGGTCTCCACACCAGGTTTCCTTATCTTTCTGTTGTTTATTTCAGTAAGATGGATCTCGAACAGACGGTCAAAGATCTACAGGCTCAAAACTTACAGTTTCAACATCTCCTAATGACCTTGGCAAAGGGTCAGGAGGATCTAAAAGCACTGCTTGGGAACAAAGAGCAAGAGAAAGTGAAAAAGAAGAAGAAAAGAGTGGGGGTAGCTACCCTGGGAAGAAAGTTTGAGGGTGAAGCCAGAAGGGTTCTTGAATTTCCCTCCGCATCTGAAGAGGAAACCAGTAAAGGAAAAGGGGCTGCGGTACCTTCTGAATCCGAAGCTGAAGAGGAAAAGGTTGAAGAAGATGAAGACTACTCTGAGCAACAATACCCGCCCGCAAACGACAAGTACAAAAACCTAGAGGATAGGCTGGCAGCTATGGAGCTGCAAAGGGTTCCCGGGTTGGATTTCGAAGATTTGGGATTAGTTGCCAGAATTGTGATCCCTCCAAAGTTCGTACGATGGGCTGTCTTGCCCGAAGATGCACCTAAGGTCGTACGTCCGAAAAATTCAACCCCATACATCCGACAAAAATCTTTGGGTACACTTCTTTCAGGATAACCTGTCTGGTACTCAGCTAGACTGGTTCTACAAGCTTGAGAGGTCAGAGATACATAGTTGGGAAGATTTGGCAGTTGCCTTTTATCGCCAATATCAATATAACTCTGACTTGGCACCAACCCGTACTCAGCTACAGAGTATGGGGATGGCCTCAGGTGAGGGATTCAAGGAATACGGCCAAAAATGGCGCGATCTGGCCGGGAGAATGCAACCACCTCTTTCTGATAGAGAACTCGTTGATATGTTCCTGGGGATACTATCTGGCCCGTTCTTCAACCACTTGATCGGGAGCTCTTCCGCAGGGTTTACTGAATTAATTCTGGCTGGCGAACGGGTGGAAGCCGGTATAAAGAATGGGAAGATTCAAAAGGATGCCTCTGCATCTACAACTGTCAAGAAATCATTTCCGGCGAAGAAGGAAACGGCTGGTGTGTGCTCTCAGAGAGGAGTGGGAAGAACTGAGCGCCGACCGACTGTGGGGGCCGTGATGATCCAAAATTCATCAAATGATCAGCCTCGCAACAATCATCCCAGACCTAAACAGCAATGGGGAGAACGGCCACAACGGCAGTTCACCCGCATCAATATGACGCCCGCACAAGTTTTTCCACACTTGTTGAAGCTGAATCTTACAAATATCAAAGAAGAGCCGAAAAATGTGAATACAACCTCACCAGCTTACAATCCGAATGCTAAGTGTGCCTACCATTCTGATAGCGTCGGACATGACACCAACAATTGTTGGGCACTAAAGAATAAAATTCAAGACTTGATAGATGCAAAAGAGGTTGAATTCGATGCTCCAGAAAAGCCAAACGTGATATCCGCTCCAATGCCGAAGCATGGTCAAAATGTCCATGCTATTGAAGAAGATCTATATGTTTCTAATGTTGATGACCTGATGACTCCGCTGTTAACAATCAAGTTAAATCTGTTGAAAGCTGGGATATTCCCAGGATGTAAAGAAGATCGCTACTGTTGCTCCTCTCTACCAATCGGCTGTCCATTGCTGAAAAAAGGTATCCAAGGCCTGATGGACAGTCAACAAATTCTGTTTGAAAAGATTCCTGCTATTCCAACCCCCATCGAAGATGTTTCAATAATCACCATTTCCACCAATCTTTCCAAGGCCGTCAAAAATCCTGTTAAGATTACATCCTCTACAAAGATTATTCCCTTGAAAATAACCATGCCTGGGCCTGTCCCCTACAGTTCTGACAAGTCAATACCATGGAATTACGGTGGAGAAATCTACTACCATGGTGTTAAACAAGTTGAGATAACCAAAGAAAGCTCTGATGAAGAAGATGCCAGCATTGGAAACATTGCCGGTACAAGCAAGATCACCAGAAGTGGGAGAATATTTTCTCCAGAGATTACCCCCCCAAAGGCAATCTTTGGACCCTCAGCTGCTGCCAAAGTTATTCCTACACTGATAAAACCTTCCGCAAGAACTCCGTTGATTGAAGAAGCTGTTATTCCTGTTGTTGTCCCTCCTACTTCTGCTGATAAGGGGAAAGGGATCCAAGATGAGCTCGTCAGGACGAGGGCTCAACCTTTGGTCATCCCTGAAACCTCTAAGAAAGAGATGGAGGAGATTCTGAAGATAATTAAGAAGAGTGATTATGACGTGGTAGAGCAACTGGGGAAAACCCCCTCGAAGATCTCCATGTTAGCATTACTGCTTTGTTCAGAGGCGTATGCCAAGGCATTGATAAAATTTCTGAACACAGCCCATGTGCCCCAGGAAACCTCGGCCGATCAATTCCAAGATTGTGTAGCCAGCCTTACCGCAGACAACGTCCTAGGTTTCTCGGATGCTGACCTGACCCCAAAAGGAAGAAAGCACAATGATGCCATACATGTGTCGGTAGAATGCCAAGGAACTACTCTGGCCCATGTTTTGGTCGACACTGGTTCTTCTCTGAACGTGCTGCCTAAGAAGGCTCTCGACCGATTGGATTGTGAAGGTTTGGAGCTAAGACCAAGTAATATCATTGTAAGGGCGTTTGACGGGTCGAAGAGAATGGTCCACGGGGAGGTAGACATTCCCATTAAAGTAGGCACAAAAGTGTTCCCCTCAACTTTCTATGTGATGGACATCCGTCCGTCATACTCATGCTTGCTAGGGAGGCCATGGATACATAATGCGGGGGCAGTCACTTCCTCCCTACATCAAATGTTGAAATACCCTGTCAAAGGAAAAATCATAACCGTGCACGGTGAAGAAGAATATATGATCAGCCACCTGAACTCCTTTCGGTATGTAGAGGTGGAGGGTGAATTCATTGAAACGCCATTCCAGCACTTTGAGGAAGTCTCTCCTGAGGTGGCAGTAGCAAAAACGGTAGCTGAGGTACCAAAGCAGATGGCCAGGATGGCATCTCTAAAAGACGCAAAGGCTGCGATGAAGGAAGGGAAGAACTCAACATGGGGACAGTTGCCTGATATTCCTCACAAAACAGACAAATTTGGTTTAGGATTCACTGCTGCAGGGCAGAAAGTTATGCGCCACTCAAAGGTTGAAAGAATACCCATCAAGATTTCTCCTTTTGGAGTCAATGCTTTGGAAGGTGAAGACGAAGAGGCCAACATTGAAGACTGGATCTTCCCAACCATCGAAGGAGGACTACGCAACTGGGAGGCAAAAGACGTCGTCCCCATTACTTTTATTAATCAGTAATCATCTGTCAAACATTTCCTGTGGTCTGTAATAATTACTTTTGAACAATCTGCACGCTACTTTTTCACCTCATGCCTTGCCCGGGGCATGTAGGTCCATTTGTAAGGGTTTTTATTATCTTCATATTCATATGCCATGTTTAATGATTCATTGGACGTTTTTCATTGATAAACTATTATGTTCATTTTTTCCTTCCCTTTGCATTTTGTTTGTTCAAGGATGGCTATCCCTTACACACACCCACACTCACAAATGCAGGTACCCATCCACTCCGGATTCTATGGGTGACTATTCTGCTATGTCCTTCAATAACTCTGAAGATCTGGTCAATCAGGCTGAGTATGAAGATGACAAAGGTTGTGAAGTACCAGGGGAACTAGCCAGACTTCTACAACAATAAGAAATGACCATATTGCCTCACGAAGAGTTGTTGGAAACTGTCAACTTAGGAACAGAGGAAGACCGGAAGGAAATACAAGTGGGTGCCAATCTGGAACCAAGTGTCAAGGAGCGCTTAATACAGCTGTTAAATGAATACATCGAAATCTTCGCCTGGTCTTATGAAGACATGCCGGGTTTAGACACAGATATCATGGTTCACCATCTCCCTACAAGAGAGGATTGTCCACCGATCAAGCAAAAAGTCCGCCGAATGAGGCCCGACATGTCTGAAAAGATTAAAGCAGAAGTAATGAAGCAATTCGACGCTGGCTTTCTGGCTGTTACATCCTATCCACAATGGGTTGCTAACATTGTGCCAGTACCTAAAAAAGATGGCAAGGTCAGAATGTGTGTGGACTACCGGGATTTGAATAGGGCCAACCCTAAAGATGATTTTTCGCTACCGCATATCGACGTTTTGATCGACAACACAGCTCAGCACAAGGTGTTTTCCTTCATGGATGGATTCTCAGGTTACAATCAGATCAAAATGGCCCCCGAGGACATGGAGAAAATAACCTTTGTTACACAATGGGGTACCTTCTGCTACAAGGTGATGCCGTTCGGACTAAAGAACGCAGGGGCAACTTATCAGCGCGCCATGGTAGCTTTATTTCATGATATGATACATCATGAGATCGAAGTTTACGTAGACGACATGATAGCTCGTTCACAAACAGAGGAGGAACACCTTGAGCATTTGCAGAAGCTGTTTTCCAGGTTGAAAGAATACAAACTCAGGCTGAATCCAAGTAAGTGTACTTTTGGAGTTAGGTCTGGTAAACTTCTAGGATTTATTGTCAGCAACAAAGGCATTGAGGTCGATCCAGCAAAAGTAAAAGCTATACAAGAAATGCCTGCTCCCCGTAATGAAAAGGAGGTTAGAGGGTTCTTGGGGCGCTTAAACTATATTGCCAGATTCATCTCTCATCTGACGTCTACCTGTGAGCCAATTTTCAAACTATTAAAGAAAGATCAGGTAGTCGAATGGAACGAAGATTGCCAAGCTACTTTTGATAAGATCAAGGAGTATTTGCTAGAACCTCCTATTCTGATGCCACCCGTCGAGGGAAGACCGTTGATTATGTATCTGACCGTCTTAGACAACTCAATGGAGTGTGTTTTGGGCCAGCATGACGAGTCTGGTCGAAAAGAGCATGCCATTTATTACCTTAGCAAAAAGTTTACCGACTGTGAGACTCGCTACTCACTGCTCGAGAAAACTTGATGCGCTTTGGTATGGGCTGCTCGCCGACTAAGGCAGTATATGCTAACCCATACCACCTTGCTGATTTCCAAAATGGATCCTATCAAGTATATCTTCGAGAAGCCTGCTTTATCTGGAAGAATAGCTAGATGGAAAATGATCTTGACTGAGTATGACATCCAGTACACCACCCAAAAAGCTATAAAAGGGAGTGTACTAGCTGACCATCTAGCTCATCAAGCTATTGAAGATTATCAACCCATGAGATTTGACTTCCCAGACGACGACATCATGAACTTAGACAACATTGAAGGTAACGGACCGTATGACAGACCTGAAAATGGATCCCGATAGACCCTGTACTTTGATGGCACTTCAAATGCACTCGGAAACGGTATCAGTGCAGTACTCATTTCCCCGGAAGGTTGTCACACGCCTTTCACGGCCCAACTTTGCTTCAGCTGTACCAACAACATGGTTGAATATGAAGCTTGCATTTTTGGTCTCAAGGCTGCTATAGACTTGGGGATCAAATCTTTGATCGTATTTGGGGACTCGGCTTTGGTTATCAGTCAAATCAAAGGAGAGTGGGATACCAAACATCCTAATCTTATCCCATACAAAGAACATGTCCTAACATTGTTGCCTCATTTCGAGCAAATCACCTTCGAGCATTTCCCGCGAGAAGAGAATCAGCTAGCAGATGCTCTGGCCACAATGTCTTCCATGTTTAAACTCAACTGGGATAGTGTTGTACCCCAAAATTTGCCCTCCCATATTCTTCAAGATTTGTCAAGAATCATCTTCAAATGGTTCAAGACCACTCAAGGGTTGCACAGTCCAAATGCCTCCTAAGCCAGTCAAAATTAGGGTTTTGGTTCTTGCAAGGAATTTGAGGTTTTCAATGGTCCAATCAAGTCCCATATGCCCATATACATTGTCAAGCATCTACATGCCAAGTTTAAAGACTCACAGTATCAAATTGCACAGTCAAAAGCTTCATTTGCTTCACAAGTCAACTGCAGGGACAAAATGGTCATTTTACAGTCAAAAGTCAGAATTTTTGGTCAACATATTATTTTGAATCCACAATCATCATTTGATCAAGTCTTGATCTTTATTCCACAAGAATGACTCAAAAATCATCAAAGATGCAAAAGTTGCCATTTTTGGACAGCTGAAAAGTCAACTGTAACTTGACCAAGGCATAACTTTTTCATGGTTCATCAGAAAAATCCCATCCAATGCTCATTTTTAAGGGGATGACATTTCCTACAACTGATCTTCACATTCCAAGTCCAAGAATTGCTCTCACAAAAAGTTATCAATTTCTAAATTATAGGTCAATTTCAAAAGTCAACAAAAAGGCATTTTAAGTCAAAGACCATAACTTGATATTGTTAAATCCAAATGACATGGGACAAAAGGCATTGGTTAGAGGACTTCAAGACCTTTCCAAAATGTCCAAGAACATGTTCATAGGATCCAAATTGAGCAAGATATGCATTGGAGAAGTTGGGAAATTTTTGTGAACTTGCAAAAGTCAACTTTGCTCAAAACACATCATTTTTGCTAATGGGCCTCAAATTTCTTCTTGAAACTTTTTCCAAAGCCTATGCATGACCCATTGAGATTAAATTGAATTATTTTCTTATTTTTATAAATTAATTGGATTTTTAATTGATTTTTAATTCATTTAATTAATTTAATTGTAGGAAAATACCAAGATATGATTTCTAAATCTTTTTGTGAAGCAAAAGTGGTCAACATGTGCTGGAGATTTCGTGTACACATCAAGGGGACCAAAATCTCCCAATTTGGCAAGGTTTTTCAATCAAAAAGATTGAAAAATATTTGATTGAAAATCAAATATACAAATCATAATGCAATGGATCTTTGGGCCAAGACTTAACCTAATTCCATTCTATTACATATGCACAAGTGAACCCTAATGCCATTCACGTGAGATTGCTACATACAGAGCCATAACCAATATTGAAAAATCAAGAAAAAATCCAAAACTGAATTCCATGATTTAGCGTGATTCAAAGCTTGTTCTTGTTTCTAATACATTGCTAGCACTCCCAGGAACGTGCAGGGATCAAAACAACACGCTAACACTCAAGGAATCTTAAGAAACAGTCCCACGGTTTGTCAATCTTTTTCATAATCGTAATTCATTATTCATGCATCATTAACAAGATTTTTTGTGTGCTTTGTATTGCTAGAATCTCTCTGAAGCTAATGGTATAGGTGAATTGCATTATGGTGTCCAGAATCACAAATCACCATTGACGAATTCTAGGTTTTTCAAGCTTCAAAATTAGGGCTTTCCCCATCCAGTAAAACCAGAACCTCTCATGACTATGGTTAAATTCGTGAGGATCAGACGAATCCAAATCACATATCGCGCCATATTTATATAGCATAGAATTCTAATCGCTATTATTCCTCAAGCTACTTTGTGGGGGTTAAAAACCCCCGCTATTTGATTTGTATTTTGCAGGTTTCAGCGAAGAAGACAAGACGTGGAAGCGTGGGAGTGGAGCTTTCAAACGCGCGCGCTATTTTATTTTCTCTTTCCAGCATATGATTGTTTTTTGTATATTATTTTCAATTGTTAATATAATATCAAATACAGGCGCATGGCTCAGTGGAAGATGATGTGGCTGGAAATCATTGGGACCTGGGTTCGATTCCCAGGTCCCCCCAATATTTGTTTCATATTTTTCCTAACATGATTGTATGCAGGCTTTAAGCAACGTTCCACCATACGCTTCCAACATCCATGTGCCATGTGTCTCCTAACACAAATCCAATGGCTACAAGGGAAGGAACACCATGTTCCCAGTCAATGCGTACTTAGCCAATTACCAAAGTCAACAAGGGCTTGAGCTTAATGGGCCTAAAATCTGCAATCAACACCTCCATTGTTGGGCCATCAACCCCCCCTGGTTTCTTTGTTCTCTCCTTTTTATTTTTTTATTTTCTTTTATTATTATTATTAATTATTATTAGTAGTATTTAATTAACAAACTTTTATTTTCACAATAAATTCAGACCATTAAAAACTTGTAAATATTTTATTTATTACTATTATTATTAATTTCACCCTTTTATTTTGTAAATAAATATAAATTAATTAATTTAGTCTTTTATTAATTAGGTTTAATTTTAATCTTTTTCATAATAAATAAAATTCACCTAGAATTAGGGTTTTCTTGATACTTTTAATTTCTTTTTATTTTCATTTAAAACATAAAAACACAAAAACATTTTTTCTTTTTAATAAATTAATTAATTAGTAATTAGGCTTAATTTCATTAATTGCAAAAAAGGACAAAATTCAATTCTTTTCTCAAAAAGGGTCAAAACCCTAAGGACGTCCCGATTCAATTCTTTCGCTCGCATATTTTTAATTCATTATTTATTTGATCATACTTATGTATATGTTTCCAAGGATGTAATAGTTAATTAGGATTTTATCGCTTTCTTTATTTTCTCGCATTTATTTCCAAACGGGTTATGTTTTTGGCGATGTATATACCCGCGCCTTGTAATAGCGTAGATTTAATTTTCCGCACTTTACTTTCCGCACTTATTACCTGTTAAATATCCATGACAAGATTTGCCTGACAAATAAAACCAACTCGTAGCTCACAAATAACATGTACAAGATAATCTTAACTGAATTGGACACACGTGCACATGCCACTCTTAGGGTACGCCTCACTTGGTTGCCTCGAGGTGGTCGTCAAGTATAGGGTGTTTTAGAGGTCGCCCTCCTATCTAAAGATCCAGTTGCCTCAAAACGGTTGCCTCGGATAAAAAGGATCTAGGACACTAGGGTTACCGCTAAGGCGTCCTACTATTGCTTTGGTGACCACACAAGTCCCTAATAATCGAATTGACCCGAATAACTCCAACGACGGTGCTACCTACTTTTCAATAGTGGGATAGTACTGTCTAAAGGACTTTTACACAGCTTAGTTCCTTAGGGTAGGTAGATTTCTCCTGGGTACTTGCTCTTTCAAAAAACAAAAACATCCTTTCGCACTTACACTTTCAAAAAGTTTTCAAACAAATACTTCATACACTCTTGAGGACTGATACAAGAGTTACCTAGAAGTTTTTCAAACTAAACTTTTTCAAAACCCACACACACTTGAAAAGCAAACAAATTTTGAAAACATAGTGAGCAAGTACCTAAGAGCCCGTGGATAACTACGGATAGAAAGGGTGCTAACACCTTCCCTTTCTATAATCTACCTCCCGAACCGAGAAACATCTCGAAAAGGAATTTTGCTGTGCTTTTGTCCTTTCCTTGTTGGAGAACATAAAAGACGGTGGCGACTCTTGCTTACCGCGACATTTCGCGAACCAGCTTTAAAACAGTCAGTTTTATTTCCACCGATCACAGAACTGGCGACTCTGCTGGGGAAAATAATAAGTGAGGTGTACCTTAGGATTAGACCACTCTTATGTTTTCAATTGTATGTCTTGATTGCTTTTATATTTATGGGCTTGCATCGGAGTTTCATAGATCCTAACCCGGATCTGGGGAATACCCTTTAGGTAGCATAAGCTGTGAGGGACCTGTCCGGTGTAGACCGACACGGGTGAAGCAGTGGCTACGTTGGTGTGACACCTTGGTCTGTACCGATATCCCTTGTGTTGGAACAAGGAGAATATGGGTCTTCTGAGGAGTCATTAAGCACCAACCGACCTTAGAACCCTAAATTGACCCAACTTGGCCATAGAATAGTAGCAGTATGCTACACTCATTGAGGCTAAACTCTCGCGATGGTTCTGGCCGCAAGAAAAGATTGCGATGCTGGAGTTATGACCGATTGAGGGTAGTCGATGATATTGAGATCCTCTAGAACCCGGTTACTATTTTCTAGGACAGGTATTAACCAACGAAACTAAAAGAGGGTAGTACCTAAACTTCATGCCGGCCTGAAATCTAAGGGCTCTTTTGTGTGACTTGTGTGCCTTCAAACTTGAACTACTTGCAGGTTTTGTTTACAGTCCTTAATCTGGACTCATAATAGGGTTCACTTACATCACTCCACGCATAGCATAACATCATACCATCATACCATTGCATACATCCTGCATAAGGACTAATCCATTTCAAGGATCTCAAGGGTTTGTGATGCAGGTCATGATGAACCAACATGTCTAGCAAGGGGCAAAGGGGATTTATTTTCTTCTAGCCAAGGTTGTCTGGAAATCCAAGCATGATAACTTGAGTCAGGGGCTATGACCCACTCGATATGGTGAGCCTTGACCCTTGAAGAAGGACTCTCAGCAACAGGAAGTTCCTTCAATCAAGTTACCAGATTCAAATGCTAACAACTTTCTTGTTTACCCCGCGAGATCCTTGAAAACATTGCATGCATATCATACATATCATTGCATTACAAGTACCCCTTTTTCAGGTCACTTACCTTCTTCGTTGTTTATTTCAGCGATGGCTCGCCAACAAGACAACCAAGATCTTCATACTCAAGAGACTCAGTTCAGGGAAGTCCTCCTAAACCTATCCAAGGGGCAGGAAGAATTGAGAACGCTCCTCATGGGGAATTTGGTCAAGAACAGTCCAGAAGACAGTAAGGATGAACGGCTGAAACAGCTGCAAGCTGAGGTAGATGCAATAAGGACTCAGATGCTGGGGCAAATGGCCCTTATTCAAGGCTTAGCTCGGGAGCAAGAAGAGTTGAGAATTGTGATCAACCAGCTTCAGCAAGATAGTATGAAGCAAGTAGTCAAGGCTGGGGACCAAACCGGTAATCAGCCTCCAAGAAATCAAAGGTTTGGTTCAATGAATAGACCTCTCCAAGCTGCTGCTACTTCACAGGTCCAACAACGACCTCACCAAGAACAACGGGTTGATCAGAGCAAGCCAGACAAGCATAGGAGGCAATTCACCCAGCTCAACATGTCGCTGTTTCAAGCCTTACAACGCATGTTGAGATTGAATCTGATCACATTAAGGGACCCTCCTAAGAATCCCAACACTTCCTCTTCCAGGTATAACCCGAGTGTGAGATGTGCCTACCATTCTGACAGTCCTGGACACGACACCGACGACTGTTGGACTCTGCATAACAAGATCCAGGACCTGATTGATGAAGGAGCAGTGGAATTCACCCCAGATGGTCAGGTCGAGTTCTTCTACTATCCCTAGACGAGAAGACCTTTTGTTCATTGGAAGTTTCAAGTTGTATTTTTCTTTGCTTGTTCAAACATTTGTTCATGTCAAACTCTTTTACTTTATCAATACATCGCATATGTCTGTTTTGAATCAATATATTCGCATTTGCTATATTCAAACTGCTTTAATTTTTTGATGTCAACTCTCGATTAAATTCTAAGCCTTTTGAGGGAGGATGACGAAAACGATACCACGACATTTACAGTATGATTTTGAACAGACCCCGCTGATGAGGTACAGGCATTGTTTCAATTCCTAAACAATGGAGTTATAAGGAAGATAATCCCTCGTTACCCCCTTTGAGCCAAAGAAGTAGGAGTTTTTTTCTTTTCACAAAAAATTAAAACCCTTAATCATAACCTGGGGCAGGGTAGTTTTCTCAGTTGATCCAGGTGCACAATGAACAGCGTCAAAGGAGTCATTCAAAACAAAAAAAAAACGTGATGGTTCTGTATAATCGTAAGGACAGGCAGTCATTATATCTCAAAATAAAAACCCAATAAGTCAAAACCTATGAAGGAGACTTACAAAAACTGGGGCATCCCGCTGACTGTAATCGCAAAAGAAACAGTTCAGGCAAAAGACAGGGATAACACAATAAAAAAGAAAGAGGTCCTACAAACCCTCAACAAAAAAATGACTGCCTATTCAAAATAAATTGTCAACATCCGAACCATCGCTGGAATATCAGAGCAAAGACTCAAACAAGGTCTAATGCACGATTAGCTGAGTTTAGGATTGAAGAACATCACGAAGAGTGGGTGGGTATAAATAAAATTTGAGCCTTTATCCTTTGTTCTTAAACCGTGAACCAGGCCACGTTATAACCCTTAAAAGTCCTAGCTGAAGCATGGGTTAGTTCGAAAGCATACTGTTACGAAAGGTATCCTGACTCCTTAAGGCTTGCGGTAAAATAACGAGTTGACATCACAGTTTACAAAAAATTCACTTGTTTTTATGAAAAAAAATGCATTTTCAAAAACTTCAAGACAGACATAAGCTTTGCATTTTTAATATAACATTGCTTGCATATGACTATTTGTTTGAACAACATAGAAGTTCGCACGACGAATGTCTAATGAACAAAAGCACCTCCAATCAAGGGGTATGGCATGATCATTGTCCATCATTTGGGGCAGTTAAGTCAAGATTCAGAGAATCTCTCAAAAGGCCAACCAGCTTGGGGAAATTCTCCATCTGGATCACTTGGGGCATTGGACGATCAAACGAAGATCTTCTGGTGGTATGACAGCACAATACTACTGACAGTGACAACCTCCCTACATTCGGAGAGCATGGACATAGTCGAAAAAATACTACGCATAATCAAAGACCCGCTAGGTCGACTGACCTAGGAAAAAATAAGGGCTTCCCGGCGAACCAAAGGGGTTCGGGCAAAAATAAGGGATGAAAATAAAAAATCTGTACACCCGGCAAGTCGAAAACTTGGAAAGGCGGCTTGGGCAAAAATGGGTATCCCGGTGGACTGAAAACCTGAAAGGGCAGTCCAGGCAAAAGTTAGGGATCACAGCGTACGACAATGTCCCGGCATCTCGTCACTTGCCTACCAGAAGAAGATTTGTCAAGCCGGCAGTTATCAAGACCTCCACAGGTGCCTTCTCCCATAGAAGCTGGGGCAATAAGAGTCGTCCAAACTGTACAGCTGCTTTGCTCAACAGGTACAAAGGTAGATTCAGCTGAAGAATTTGACCGAGATACCTTCACTCCCCGCAGAGTAAGATAAACCAGCAATACTCTCCCAAGCAGAGTGGTATCCCATCAGCCCTAAAAAGGCACAGTATCCCCAGCAAGTCAGCAACACTCTCCCCGAGCAGAGTTAGTCTACTGCCAGCCTTAAGGAAGTCGGATACCCCCAGAAAATCTCAACATTCCCCAGCGGAGTATGCAGATGTTCCTAAACAAGCATCCCCGACAGTCTTAATATAAGATTGTTCCCCGGCGGAATACCAGACACCCTAGTGGAGCCACTTCCCCAGTACAATCCAAAGGTCTCCCCAAGAGAGTTGAACCATCTCCCTAGTAGATTCTGGAAGCTTATCCCCAGTAGATTCTGTAAGCTTATCACCTGCAGAGTACATGCATCTCTCCCCGACCATATTCAGAGGATGTTCCCCACCAGAGCCTATAACTAGGTTATCCTCATCTAATTACAACGGAAAGATCGTCCTCGGCGAAGTTCTTCCTATCCCCAGCAGAGTTCATCAAAATCCTCAACAAAACTTACCAACGGTATCCCCAGCGGAGTTATCGTTAAAATCTCAGCGAAGTATCTCTTCCCACAGAGTAATTCCCTGCAGGGTAATCTCTTAACCAAGTTTATTCCCCAACGGAGTCATCTTCTCCTACCGGTTTATTCTTGCAACCATCATCCCCAGCGGAAACGAGGAACTCTACTCTTTAACATCAGCCCAGGATTCAACAAGCTCCCGACATTCGTCAAGGATTTATTTTCCTAGATGAAAATACATTCATAGACATTTCACATTTCATACATCCTTCTTACATACGTAATGAAGTGCATACGACACGATCTCATTTATTCCTGAGAACATCATGACATAATGCATCTCATAAATCATGACATTGCATACAACTAATGTTTTGCCTTTTCAGGAAAAAGTCAAATCAAAAGATGATTACTATCAATTGTCGCAGTTCCAGATTCGATACCTGTATCTAGCCAGGGCATATCTGTGAGCGATTGATTGTGGATTCGATACCTGTATCTAGCCATGGCATATCTGCATGAAGAGTTTGAAGTTCCAGATTCGATACCTGTATCTAGCTAGGGCATATCTGTGAGCGATTGATTGTGGATTCGATACCTGTATCTAGCCAGGGCATATCTGCATGAAGAGTTTGAAGTTCCAGATTCGATACCTGTATCTACCCAGGGCATATCTATGAGCGATTGATTGTGGATTCGATACTTGTATCTAGCTAGGGCATATTTGCATGAAGAGTTTAGAGATTTGATACCTGTATCCAGCCAGGGCATATCTGTAGACGACAAGTTCCATATTCGATACCTGTATCTAGCCAGGGCATATCTGTGAGTGATTGATTGTGGATTCGATACCTGTATCCAGCCAGGGCATATCTGCATGAAGAGTTTAGAGATTCGACACCTGTATCCAGCCAGGGCATATCTGTAGACGACCAATTCCAAATTCGATACCTGTATCTAGCCAGGGCATATTTATGAGCGATTGATTGTAGATTCGATACTTGTATCTAGCCAGGGCATATCTGCATGAAGAATTTAGAGATTCGATACCTGTATCCAGCCAGGGCATATCTGTAGACGACCAGTTCCGGATTCGATACCTGTATCTAGCCAGGGCATATCTGCGAGCATTTGATTGTAGATTCGATACCTGTATCCAGCCAGGGCATATCTGCATGAAGAGTTTAGAGATTCGATACCTGTATCCAGCCAGGGCATATCTGTAAACGACCAGTTCCAGATTCGATACCTGTATCTAGCCAGGGCATATCTGTGAGCGATTGATTGTAGATTCGATACCTGTATCTAGCCAGGGCATATCTGCATGAAGAGTTTAGAGATTCGATACCTGTATCCAGCCAGGGCATATCTGTAAACGACCAGTTCCGGATTCGATACCTGTATCTAGCCAGGGCATATCTGTGGACGACTAACTCCAGATTCGATACCTGTATCTAGCGAGGGCATATCTGTGAGTGATTGATTGTATATTCGATACCTGTATCCAGCCAAGGCATATCTGCATGAAGAGTTTAGAGATTCGATACCTGTATCTAGCCAGGGCATATTTGTGGGCGATTGATTGTGGATTCGATACCTGTATCTAGCCAGGGCATATCTGCATAAAGAGTTTGAAGATCAATCCCTGTAACAGGCCAGGAAATTATCTTTCTTTCTCAGGTACGCAAGTTCTCGCTAAGGAATCTCTTACGTGATCGACATCTTCAGATGGCATCTTTAAGCCCATCTCCATCAATATCTATTACATCTCCAAATGGCATCTATAAGCCCATTCCCGACAAGGTTGTCACACTTCCAGATGGCATCTATAAGCCCATCCTCCTATCCATCATCTTTCCAAATGGCATCTGTAAGCCCATTCCCGACATCACATTGCTGATACTCCACTATGCGAGTGCAAATTTCTGGGCACTCTAGTGTTCAATCATCTTCCACCTTCGGATCACGAAAGGCACGCAAGCCAATCTACATCCTCAGGTCTAAGAAGATTGAACATGGGCAACTATTGTACCCCAAAATTTGCCCTCCCATATTCTTCAAGATTTGTCAAGAATCATCTTCAAATGGTTCAAGACCACTCAAGGGTTGCACAGTCCAAATGCCTCCTAAGCCAGTCAAAATTAGGGTTTTGGTTCTTGCAAGGAATTTGAGGTTTTCAATGGTCCAATCAAGTCCCATATGCCCATTACATTGTCAAGCATCTACATGCCAAGTTTCAAGACTCACAGTATCAAATTGCACAGTCAAAAGCTTCATTTGCTTCACAAGTCAACTGCAGGGACAAAATGGTCATTTTACAGTCAAAAGTCAGAATTTTTGGTCAACATCTTATTTTGAATCCACAATCATCATTTGATCAAGTCTTGATCTTGATTCCACAAGAATGGCTCAAAAATCATCAAAGATGCAAAAGTTGCCATTTTTGGACAGTTGAAAAGTCAACTGTAACTTGACCAAGGCATAACTTTTTCATGGTTCATCAGAAAAATCCCATCCAATGCTCATTTTTAAGGGGATGACATTTCTTACAACTCATCTTCACATTCCAAGTCCAAGAATTGCTCTCACAAAAAGTTATCAATTTCTAAATTATAGGTCAATTTCAAAAGTCAACAAAAAGGCATTTTAAGTCAAAGACCATAACTTGATATTGGTAAATCCAAATGACATGGGACAAAAGGCATTGGTTAGAGGACTTCAAGTCCTTTCCAAAATGTCCAAGAACATGTTCATAGGATCAAAATTGAGCAAGATATGCATTGGAGAAGTTGGGAAATTTTTGTGAACTTGCAAAAGTCAACTTTGCTCAAAACACATCATTTTTGCTAATGGGCCTCAAATTTCTTCTTGAAACTTTGTCCAAGGCCTATGCACGACCCATTGAGATTAAATTGAATTATTTTCTTATTTTTATTAATTAATTGGATTTTTAATTTATTTTTAATTCATTTAATTAATTTAATTGTAGGAAAATACCAAGATATGATTTCTAAATCTTTTTGTGAAGCAAAAGTGGTCAACATGTGCTGGAGATTTCGTGTACACATCAAGGGGACCAAAATCACCCAATTTGGCAAGGTTTGTCAATAAAAAAGATTGAAAAATATTTGATTGAAAATCAAATATACAAATCATAATGCAATGGATCTTTGGGCCAAGAATTAACCTAATTCCATTCTATTACATATGCACAAGTGAACCCTAATGCCATTCACGTGAGATTGTTGCATACAGAGCCATAACCAATATTGAAAAATCAAGAAAAAATCCAAAACTGAATTCCATAATTTAGCGTGATTCAAAGTTTGTTCTTGTTTCTAATACATTGCTAGCACTCCCAGGAACGTGCAGGGATCAAAACCTCACGCTAACACTCAAGGAATCTTAAGAAACAGTCCCACGGTTTGTCAATCTTTTTCATAATCGTAATTCATTATTCATGCATCATTAACAAGATTTTTTGTGTGCTTTGCATTGCTAGAACCTCTCTGAAGCTAATGGTATAGGTGAATTGCATTATGGTGTCCAGAATCACAAATCACCATTGACGAATTCTAGGTTTTTCAAGCTTCAAAATTAGGGCTTTCCCCATCCAGTAAAATCAGAACCTCTCATGACTATGGTTAAATTCGTGAGGATCAGACGAATCCAAATCACATATCGTGCCATATTTATATAGCATAGAATTCTAATCGCTATTATTCCTCAAGCTACTTTGTGGGGGTTAAAAACCCCCGCTATTTGATTTGTATTTTGCAAGTTTCAGCGAAGAAGACAAGACGTGGAAGCGTGGGAGTGGAGCTTTCAAACGCGCGCGCTATTTTATTTTCTCTTTCCAGCATATGATTGTTTTTTGGATATTATTTTCAATTGTTAATATAATATCAAATACAGGCGCATGGCTCAGTGGAAGATGATGTGGCTGGCAATCATTGGGACCTGGGTTCGATTCCCAGGTCCCCCTAATATTTGTTTCATATTTTTCCTAACATGATTGTATGCAGGCTTTAAGCAACGTTCCACCATACGCTTCCAACATCCATGTGCCATGTGTCTCCTAACACA
Organism: Vicia faba; assembly: GCA_948472305.1. Taxonomy (NCBI): domain Eukaryota; kingdom Viridiplantae; phylum Streptophyta; class Magnoliopsida; order Fabales; family Fabaceae; genus Vicia; species Vicia faba. The sequence goes on along the minus strand of OX451736.1, from coordinate 1,315,616,457 downwards.
AATCCAATGGCTACAAGGGAAGGAACACCATGTTCCCAGTCAATGCGTACTTAACCAATTACCAAAGTCAACAAGGGCTTGAGCTTAATAGGCCTGAAATCTGCAATCAACACCTCCATTGTTGGGCCATCAACCCCCCCTGGTTTCTTTGTTCTCTCCTTTTTATTTTTTTATTTTCTTTTATTATTATTATTAATTATTATTATTATTAGTATTTAATTAACAAACTTTTATTTTCACAATAAATTCAGACCATTAAAAACTTGTAAATATTTTATTTATTACTATTATTATTAATTTCACCCTTTTATTTTGTAAATAAATGTAAATTAATTAATTTAGTCTTTTATTAATTAGGTTTAATTTTAATCTTTTTCATAATAAATAAAATTCACCTAGAATTAGGGTTTTCTTGATACTTTTAATTTCTTTTTATTTTCATTTAAAACATAAAAACACAAAAACATTTTTTCTTTTTAATAAATAAATTAATTAGTAATTAGGCTTAATTTCATTAATTGCAAAAAAGGACAAAATTCAATTCTTTTCTCAAAAAGGGTCAAAACCCTAAGGACGTCCCGATTCAATTCTTTCGCGCGCATATTTTTAATTCATTATTTATTTGATCATACTTATGTATCTGTTTCCGAGGATGTAATAGTTAATTAGGATTTTATCACTTTCTTTATTTTCTCGCATTTATTTCCAAACGGGTTATGTTTTTGGCGATGTATATACCCGCGCCTTGTAATAGCGTAGATTCAACTTTCCGCACTTTACTTTCCGCACTTATTACCTGTTAAATATGCATGACAAGATTTGCCTGACAAATAAAACCAACTCGTAGCTCACAAATAACATGTACAAGATAATCTTAACTGAATTAGACACACATGCACATGCCACTCTTAGGGTACACCTCACTTGGTTGCCTCGAGGTGGTCGTCAAGTATAGGGTGTTTTAGAGGTCTCCCTCCTGTCTAAAGATCCAGTTGCCTCGAAACGGTTGCCTCAGATAAAAAGGATCTAGGACACTAGGGTTACCGCTAAGGCGTCCTACTATAGCTTTGGTGACCACACAAGTCCCTAATAATCGAATTGACCCGAATAACTCCAACGACGGTGCTACCTACTTTTCAATAGTGGGATAGTACTGTCTAAAGGACTTTTACACAGCTTAATTCCTTAGGGTAGGTAGATTTCTCCTGGGTACTTGCTCTTTCAAAAAACAAAAACATCCTTTCGCACTTACACTTTCAAAAAGTTTTCAAACAAATACTTCATACACTCTTGAGGACTGATACAAGAGTTACCTAGAAGTTTTTCAAACTAAACTTTTTCAAAACCCACACACACTTGAAAAGAAAACAAATTTTGAAAACATAGTGAGCAAGTACCTAAGAGCTCGTGGATAACCACGGATAGAAAGGGTGCTAACACCTTCCCTTTCTATAATCTACCTGCCGAACCGAGAAACATCTCGAAAAGGAATTTTGTTGTGCTTTTGTCCTTTCCTTGTTGGAGAACATAAAAGACGGTGGCGACTCTTGCTTACCGCGACATTTCGCGAACCAGCTTTAAAATAGTCAGTTCTATTTCCACCGATCACAGATAGCGAAGCTCCCCAAATCACCATCGAGCGAATGGATGAACCTGCGCATTGTCATGAGATTAATACCGAAGAAGCAGTGGAACAACCCTGGTTTCACGAAATCAAAAGGTATCTCCAGACTAGAGAATATCCCGAAGGAGCTTCCGTAAATGACAAAAAGTTCCTAAGGAAATTTGCTGCCAAGTTCTTCCTGAGCAACGACATCCTCTATAAACGCAGCCATGATTGTGTTTTACTCCGATGTGTGGATAAAGCTGAAGCAGAGTTAATCATGACTGAGATACACAGCGGTACATTTGGCACCCACTTGAGCGGGCATACGATGGCTAAGAAGATTCTAAGGGCAGGCTATTACTGGTCTACCATGGAAGCTGATTGCTATCAACACTCCCGTACCTTCCATAAATGCCGAATCTACGCTGACAAGATTCATATTCCTCCTGTTCCTCTCAACGTTCTGACAGCTCCTTGGCCGTTTGCAATGTGGGGCATTGACATGATTGGAGAGATCAAGCCCACGTCATCCAATGGACATCGCTTCATCCTGGTTGCTATTGATTATTTCACCAAATGGGTCGAAGCAGCTTCCTTCGCCTCTGTTACTAAAAATATGGTTGCCCGCTTCATCAAGCAGAACCTCATATGCCGGTATGGTGTTCCCGACAGGATCATCATAAACAACGGTACAAATTTGAACAATACTATGATCACCGCATTGTGCGAGCAGTTCAAGATTTATCATCACAATTCATCTCCCTATCGGCCGAAGATGAACGGTGATGTTGAAGCTGCGAACAAAAACATTAAGAAGATCATTCAGAAAATGACAGTCACTTACAAAGACGGGCATGAGATGCTACCGTTTGCTCTGCACGGATACCGTACCATGGCACGTACTTCAACCGGGGCAACCCCATTTTCTTTGGTATATGGCATGGAAGATGTCCTACCCATGGAAGTTCAGATCCCTTCCTTAAGGATTATGAAGGATGCGAGTTTAAATGAAGACGATTAGATTCAGACCGACTTGATCAACTCAATTTGATCAACGAGAAGCGACTCGCTGCTGTTTGCCATGGTTAGACGTATCAAAAATGGATGATCAAGGCTTTCAACAAGAAAGTCAGATGTCAATTATACCAAGTCGGAGATCTCGTAATCTAGCGGATTATCTTGCCGCAAAGTGATCCCAGGGGAAAGTGGACTCCTACTTACGAAGGACCATTTGTGATCAAGAGTATATTTTCTGGTGGTGCAATGATTCTGACCACCATGGACAACGACGATTTGCCACACCCTGCGAACGCAGACATAGTCAAAAGATACTACGCATAAAATAACCCGACAAGTCAAAAACCCGAAAGGGTGGCTTGGGCAAAAATGGGCATCTCGGTGGATCGAAAACCCGAAAGGGCGGTTCAGGCAAAAATTAGGGATAAAACAAAAAAATCTGTACACCCGGCAAGTCGAAAACCCGAAAGGGCGGCTTGGGCAAAAAGGGGTTTCTCGGTGGATCGAAAACCCGAAAGGGCGATCCAGGCAAAAGTTAGGGAATTAAAGCGTATGACTATGTCTCGTCGGATCACTCTAAGGACAATCTCTTTATCAACCAGCTCCAAGCTTCTGATCAATCCAGTCATCGGCGGACGAAGCATTGAATGGACAGATATTCAGAGTTGTGAAGGCTATAGCAGAATAGGGATCCCATGGAATTGTTTCACATGGCCATCTTTCTTTTGTATAAATTTTTCAATTTTTACGATGACATCCTCTTACTAGGATGACTGTCTCCTTTGTACAAATATACTCATAGAAAGTTAATACGAATACTTTTCCAAATACAGAAATTTGCTTTGTCTTCCTTTTCTTATTGCACTTATTTTGAGAAACATCCAATGTTTTGTTAAATAGGCATATGCATTTGAACATAATCATTTTCCTTACAAATCAAGAAAGATGATTACTGATAGGTTGAAGGTACCGATAGATATCTTGATGCCCTTTCAGAAGGAATCCTCAGCAGAGTTGAACTCCAAATTCCCCAGCCGGAGAGCCTTCCATTTCCCCAAACAGAGTTAAAATTTAGGATCCTCAGCAGAACAGGAGCTTTCTCAAAACTGATCTCCCCAGCCAGAGGGCCTTCCAGAACTCAATTCCCCTCAGAATTTCAGTATCCCCAGTGGAGCTAAACATTCCAACTATCAATGCCCAGCAGAACTAAACTAGTGAACCTTCTCCCCACAGAGATACGTCCCACCCGACTGAAGATTCTCAGTCTTATTTCTCCAGCATAAGTCTACCAGGGTCTGAACTCCCCAGTAGAGATCATCAGAAATTCTCATTCCCCGCAGTAGTCCTAAGATCCCTCAACAATTGAAGATCTTGCATTCCCAAAGCAGAGTGAAGACTCTCATTCTCAGTTCCTCACAGGATAATCAGATGTTCCCCAGTGAAGATCTCCTCAGGATAGGAATCCCCGGTAGATTGGCCTACAACCCAAGCTCCTGATTCTCCAGCAGTAGTCAACAAGGATGTCTCATCCTCAGCGATCAAAATTCTTGCAATCCCCTGCAGCAGTCAAGGATTCACTTTCCCTGGCAACAGTCAAAATTCTTTTATCTCCAGCCATCCAGGATTCATCTATCCTTAGCAAGACAGCTCTTCAGCTTACATGCGCATTCATTTACATTCATATCATAAACATTGATATAACATATATATTGCATTGCACATATCATGCAACATAACTTTGTGTTATAGCTAACATTTCATCCTTTTTAGGATAAGATTAAAAGGCTATCATTAACAATTATTCAGATACAGTATGGATACACCCCAGACACGGCGGTCGTTCTATCACTCATTCAGAATTTCAAGTCAGATACAGTACAGATACATCCCAGACACGACGATCATTCTACTACTCATTCAGACTACAGCAATCAGATACAGACTAGATACGCTCCAGACACGGCAGCCATTCTATCTCTCATTCAGATTCGCTTATCCACCTCAAAGTTTAATGCATTCCAAGCACGGATACCATTCTGACCCTTACCACAGTAGCTTGATTCTCCCCAGTGCGTTCGCCACGGAAGTCATTATGTCATTCATTCAGATCCAAGTTACAGTTTCAGATACACTCCAGACACGGAAGTCATTCTGCTAACTCATACAGATCTCAACTCCAAGTTACAATTTCAGATACACTCCAGACACGAAAGTCATTCTGCTAACTCATACAGATCTCAACTCCAAGTTATAGTTTCAGATACACTCCAGACACGGAAGTCATTCTGCTAACTCATACAGATCTCAACTCCAAGTTACAGTTTCAGATACACTTCAGACACGGAAGTCATTCTGCTAACTCATACAGATCTCAACTCCAAGTTACAGTTTCAGATACACTCCAGACACGGAAGTCATTCTGCTAACTCATACAAAATCTCAACTTCAGATACAGTCCAGATACGCTCCAGACACGGTTGCCATTCTGTCACTCATTCAGAATTTGTCCCCAGCACACAGTTGCTCCATACAAATATTTCTCTATTACCTGGATACAATACAGATACACTCCAGACACGGAAGTCGTTCTGATATTCATTCTACCTTCAAGCACAGTTACAGCTCAGATACGCCTCAGACACGGAGGCCATTCTTTTGCTCATACAAACTCAGTCTCCAGATACAGTTCAAATGCATTCCAGACACGGATACCGTTTTAATCCTCCTTCTTCTGACCAGTCACATTGCAGTTCAACGAACATTCCAGATGGCATCTTTAAGCCCATCCCCGACAAGATTCTGTCACCCCTCCAGATGGCATCTTTAAGCCCATCTCTAAATGGCATCTCTAAGCCCATTCCCGCATCCATTGTTTTGACGAGTGCAAATTTAAGGGCACTCTAGTGTCCAATCTCCTTTTACCTTTGAGACGCGAAAGGCAAGCCTGCCAATCTAACTCTTCAGGTGCAAGAAGATTGAACAAGGGCAACTGTTGTACCCCAAAATTTGCCCTCTCTTTCTTCAGGAAATCATCTTGGATTCAGAGTCCCTCTGAAACAAATCCAAGTCCTGAATTGTCCACTTTTGCCCAAGCAAACCATTGACAAGAGCAAAATGATCACACAAGCTCTAAAGGCAACGCTTTTATCTTGAGAAAAATTAGATTCTAAACGTTTGGAATTTTTCTCTAAACATGGGTGTTTAAGAAGAAAATAGCGCTTCAGAACTTCTGGACCAAACTCCAAATAGAAACGGTCAGAAGTTGCAAGCTTGGCTCAACGCAGTCAGAAGTTGGCTCTTCAGCAGCTACATTAACTCAGTCAGAAGTTGCAAACGTGGTTCAACACGTAAGCCTCAGACAGAGCGTGACTCTTTCAGCAGTTACGCAAGTTCAGCCAGAGTTTTCTAAAGGAATGCAAAGGAAACAAGGAAGTCTGAAGGCTCCTCCAGAACATGCTGAAATCAGAAGATGAAAAGGTCAGAAGAGTGGGTGTTACACTGATACAAAATCTCTAAGCCCAGGATTTCCAGAAGCAAATCCAAGGAACGTGTCAGAAAATCAGGAGAATCCCCAGAATTTGCTAAGACAACAAGAGGCCAAGACCAGATCATGGTTTACGTTGTTCTTGGTAAAACAGAACTGCTGGTTCAAAATTTTGTTTCTACTACCAGAATATTGGTGTTGATAAGTCTTATCACTATTTAATGCTCATTAATGCTCCCAACCACTCCTGAACATTCATCCAAGTAGTCCTTTCACGTGTGGCTTGGTAAATGCCTTTATGCAGGTTCTGGCATGGGTGTACGCGCCACCGTCCACCTAAGAGGTCACTTCTCTCCAATCCACGCCTACTGTTCTAGCCTAGGCTGAAAGGCTATCTGTTATCACAACTTCCCAAGAATTTCTTTCAAAGAACAATTCAACCTCTGTTGGCGCCTTTAATGTTCAAGAAATCCACAAGAGCTTTGCCTATAAATAGAGAACCATTGTCCACTGAAAAAGCGCGTCCAAAAAGCAGAAAAATTGCTAGAAGAGAAACAGAAATCTTTAGCAAGAAAGTGCTGTGAAACTCTGCCAAAATCTCCAGTGTTTCATAACTTCAAAGTTCTTACCTTCAAACTTCATCAAATACCCAGTTTTCTTTGTGACTAAAGAACACCCTTTTCAACTTCTGACCGTATATACGCATACACCTTCATCTACCCTTTTCAAAAAGAACCTGTCCAGAACACCATCAGAGCCAAAATCTAGCTCTCATCCACAAACTTTTCCAACAGCCAGGTAAGCACCTGCTGACCTCCATCACGCTGCTAAGAATCATCAGCTTTGCATGCTCAAATAAACATAATGTAAATATCATGTTGTTGTTGTTTGTGTTCTGAGGATTTTCATACCTCAGAACGTTTTGAGCCAGCGTAGAACCTGCCTGTGACCTTGTTGGTTCTGTCCTCTGAAACACTTTGACATTTGCTGGAGCTATTCCAAACATGTTTTCTGTTTTGTGGAATAATAACAAAATTGCAGATGTTCTGATTAGCACAGGGAGAAGCCAAGTGCTGACTTTGATGTTAGCACATCTGAAGCTTGTTTTGCTGTCAATAATATCAGAACTTCTGAGAATTATTGTATTTCCAGCAGGATCAGAACTTCTGATATCCCCACTAACAAACTTTTGTCTTGCAGCGCAGGGGGTCAGAACTTCTGATCTTCCCACTAACAGGTTTCTGTTTTACAGGTGCCAGAGTCAGAAGTTCTGACTCATACAGTTTAACCAAAAGGTTGATCATCTGGCAGCGGGCCTGAGTCAGAACTTCTGATGACCTCTCAGTAGCGCGCTGGCTCCCTCTCTCTTTCTCTCTATCTTGTTTTTTGCTATTTTCTTTTTTGTCTATTTTTCTCGTTGAACCACCCCATGTACAAATGTGTATCCCCACTCCCTAATTGTTGTAATAGCGTAGGAATTTATATTTCCGCTTTTTATTGCTAGTAATTAGGATGTGTATGGCAAGATAAAATCAATGAAATAGAAAATCCTAATTCAAAGATAAACTCTTATATGCAATAAAACACACTTGCACACTAACACCCCTAGGGTTACATCCACTTGTTGCCTTCAAAAAATGGGCCATGTTACGCATGCAAAGTATCTTGGTAAAATAAACAAAATCAAAAGATCATAGTCCCTCGATGACGCTATCCAAAGTTGCCTTACAAAAATGATCTTAGTCCCTCAAAAGAAATACTAAGATACTTTGCAACATTGCTATCATGGTCTATACAATGACCCGCGCCCGTCCCGTTTACATCCTAACACAAGGTTGTTCACCAAATGCAATGGTGAAACAACACTGTTAAAAGGGTTAAAAACATAAGAAAGATCTTTGAGTAAAATAGGGTAGACAACTCTTAGTTACTTGATCAAAAATCTTGCAAAACATCCTTGCTATTTTTTCAAAACACACTCCACAACACAATTTCAAAACAACTTTCAAAATATTGAAAACCTTTCAAAAAGACAAACACCTTTGTATACATTCAAACAAGAATCATTACAAAGGTTGCCACAACGATGGCCTATTTTTCAAAACACCTTTCAAAACCACACACGGAGCACCATTTCAAACAATTGAAAATGCAAAGCAAGTGATCTAAGCAAGTAACTAAGAGCCCATGGATAACCATGGATAGAAAGGGTGTTAATACCTTCCCTTTCTATAATCTACTCCCCGAACCCAAGAAAACATCTCAAAGGTTTTTCCTGTTCTTTTTAAACCTTTCCTTAGGATAAAATAAAAAGTCGGTGGCGACTCTTGCTAAACCGAAACATTTGCGAATACAAACGCGAAATCCTCAAGTCAGTTCTCCCACTGTATCACATATGCAATGCATGGTATAATGTTGTTTCTCAAAATAAATGAGATTTCACTGTATGTACTTGTGTTGTCAATGCTATATCGTATGAATGAAAATGTATAGACCTAAAGATTATTCGTTCCGTAGTGTTGCTGGAAGCGGGGAAAATAAATCCCTTTTGAAGCACTGATGGGTGAGTTTCCTAATCATTAGAGAAATAAACTCTGTTGTAGAAGGGAAACGTCGGACATTGCTTGTAGACTTCGTGAAATGCTGTTGGGGAAACCTGAGAAGTTGGGCAACTTACTAGGGAACCTCCGGAGTGGTAGTTGGAAGATTTGCTCTGTCAGGGGTATGAGAGCGCTTGATACCAACAGGCTGCATACTAGATGTCAGTGATTCTATAGTAGGATGTCTTTGCTTCCGCTCTTGATGGAGAAGGTACCTGCGGGGATCTTATGGAATGGATTATAGATATTATCCTATTTCTTAAAGTCATTAGTAATTGTCTTTCTGTTTTTTTGTTTATTTGTAACAGTAATCACATTCAAATGCATATGCTCAAAAATAAATCATTGGACGTTTTTGTAAACAAGACACAGAAACAAAGAAAAAAACAAATGGTTTTGCACTTTCAAAGAGGATATCTTTGTATAAACTTGAATAAGTATTTTTGTACAATGAGACGAGCATTCTAGTAAGAGAATGTCGTCGTAAAAAAATGAAAATTGATACAAAGAAAAGATAGTTGTGTGCAATAATCCCATGGGGTTCCCATTCTACTATAGTCTTTGTCTCTCTGAGTGTCTTTTCCACTTGTCGCCTCGGCGAAGTTGATTGGATTGATTAGAACCATTTGAGTTGATTGGTCAACGTTGAAAATTGTCTGCAAGATGATCCAACAGGACATAGTCATACGCTTCAATCCCTAACTTTTGCCTGGACCGCCCTCTCGGGTTTTCAGTCCACCGGGATACCCTTTTTTGCCCAAGCCGCCCTTTTGGGTTTTCGACTTGCCGGGTGTACAGATTTTTTTTAATTTTCATCCCTTATTTTTTCCGAACCCTTTTGGTTCGCCGGGAAGCCCTTATTTTTGCCTAGGCCAGTCAATCTAGCGGGTCTTTGACCATGCGTAGTATCTTTTAACTATGTTTATATTTACTGGGTGCGGGAGGTCGTCGCCATCCATAGTGGTCAAGATCATTTCTCCACCAGAGAATATGCTTTTGATTACAAATGGCCCTTCATATGTATGAGTCCATTTCCCCGTGGGATCACCTTGTGGAAAAATTATACGCTTGATTACCAAGTCACCGACCCGACATACCTGACGTTTGACCTTTTTATTAAAAGCTTTGATCATGCGTTTTTGGTATATCTGACCATGACAAATAGCTGCAAGCCTCTTCTCATCAATCAAGTTCAACTGGTCAAGTCGAGTCTAGATCCAATCTTCTTCGTTCAAACCAGCATCCTTCATGATCCTCAGAGAGGGGATATGGACCTCAATAGGTAAGACAACCTCCATGTCGTATACCAGAGAATAAGGTGTTTCCCCAGTTGATGTGCGAGCTGTGGTACGATACCCGTGGAGAGCGAACGATAGCATCTCATGCCAGTCTTTGTATGTGACTGTCATTTTCTGTATGATCTTCTTAATGTTTTTGTTAGCATCTTTTACAACGCCATTCATCTTTGGCCGGTAAGGGGAAGAATCATGATGTTGGATCTTGAATTGCTCGCACAAGGCGGTGATCATAGTGTTGTTTAGATTCGTACCATTATCAGCGAGGATTCTCTCTAGGATGCTGTACCGACATATGAGATTCCGTTTGATGAACCGGGCGACAACATTCTTGGTAACGGAAGCGAAAGAAGCTGCCTCAACCCACTTTATAAAGTAGTCGATGGCCACCAAGATGAAGCGGTGTCCATTGGAAGTCGTTGGCTTGATTTCCCCAATCATATCGATTCCCCACATAGACAAGGGATAAGGAGCCATCAAGACATTCAGAGGAACCGGAGGGACGTGCACTTTATCAGCATAAATTTGACACTTATGGCAAGTCCGAGAGAGTTGATAGCAATCTGCCTCCATGGTAGACCAATAATATTCTGCCCGTAGGATTTTCTTTGCCATCGTATGCCCACTGGAATGGTTACCAAAAGTGCCTTCGTCTAATTCAACCATGATCCTTTCAGCTTCAACCTTGTCTACACACTGAAGTAATATAGAGTCATGACTGCGTTTGTACAAAATGACGTTACTAAGGAAGAACTTAGCCGAGAATCTTCTTAGGAACTTCTTGTCATTCACTGAAGCTCCTTCTGGATATTCCTGAGACTCGAGATACCTTTTAACCTCATGGAACCAAGGTTGATCCGCTACTTCTTCAGTACCGATCTCGTGACAGTAGCCTGGTTTATCCATCCAGTCAATAGTGATTTGAGGAGCCTCGTTATCCCAATTAAGTTTAAACATAGATGACATTGTAGCTAGTGTGTCTGCTAGCTGATTTTATTCTTGCGGGAAATGCTCGAAGGTAATCTTCTCAAAATGCGGCAACAATGTCAACACATGTTCTTTGTAAGGGATAAGGTTGGGGTGTTTGGTGTCCCATTCCCCTTTGATCTAACTGATGACCAAAGTTGAATCTCCAAATACATCCAAGGATTTGATCCTCAAGTCTATAGCAGCTTTGAGATCGAAGATGCATGCTTCATATTCTGCCATGTTGTTTGTACAGTTGAAGCAAAGTCTGGAAGTAAAGGGAGTATGACATCCTTCCGGCGATATGAGTACAGCGATGATACCATTTCCAAGTGCATTAGATGCTCCATCAAAGAACAGGGTCCATCGGGATCCTTGTTCAGGTCCATCATATGGCCTGATTTCTTCACAGTTGTCTAATGTCATGATGTCTTCATCCGGGAATTCGAACCTCATGGACTGATAGTCTTCCACAGCTTGGTGAGCGAGGTTATCAGCTACTATACTACCTTTTATAGCTTTTTGGGTAGTATAATGTATGTCATATTTTGTCAGGATCATCTGCCATCTCGCTATTCTTCCAGAAAGAGAAGGCTTCTCAAAGATGTATTTTATCGGATCCATTTTAGATATCAACAGAGTAGTATGGGTCAGCATATACTATCTCAGCCGGCGAGCAGCCCATGCCAGAGCGCAGTAAGTTTTCTCGACCAGTGAATATCTTGTTTCACATTCGGTAAACTTTTTTGCTGAGGTAATAAATAGCATGCTCTTTTCGGCCAGACTCGTCATGCTGCCCCAACACACACCCCATTGAGTTTTCTAAAATAGTCAAATACATGATTAAAGGTCTTCCCTCGACGGGTGGTAACAACACATGAGGCTCTTGTAAATATTCCTTGATTTTGTCAAAAACAACTTGGCATTTTTTATTCCATTTGAATACTTGATCTTTTTTCAAGAGCTTGAAGATTGGCTCACAAGTAGCTGTCAGGTGAGAAATGAACCTGGAGATGTAATTCAAACGTCCCAAGAATCCTCTGACTTCTCTCTCAGTACGAGGAGAAGGCATCTCTTATATCGCTTTAACCTTGGCAGGATCAACCTCGATACCTTTGTTGCTGACGACAAAGCCTAGGAGCTTACCAGACCGGACTCCGAACATGCACTTGTTTGGATTCAATCTCAATTTGTACTTCTTCAGCCTCTCAAACTGTTTCTGTAAGTGATCAAGGTTCTCTTCTTCAGTTTGCGATCTGGCTATCATATCGTCAATGTAGACCTCTATCTCATGATGGATCATGTCATGAAATAAAGCTACCATGCCGCGTTGATAGGTTGCCCCAGCATTATTCAGTCCAAATGGCATGACCTTATAGCAGAAAGTGCCCCACTGTGTAACAAAGGTTGTTTTCTCCATATCCTCAGGCTCCATTTTGATTTGGTTGTAGCCTGAGAAACCTTCCATGAAGGAAAACACTTTGTGTTATACCGTATTGTCAACTAGAATCTCGATGTGGGGGAGTGGGAAATCATATTTGGGGCTTGCCCTATTCAAATCTCTGTAGTCCACACACATTCGCATTTTACCGTCTTTCTTGGGCACAGGAACAACATTGGCCACCCATTGGGGATAAGAGGTGACAACCAAAAAACCAGCATTGAATTGCTTCATGACTTCTGCCTTGATCATTTTTGACATATCAGGCCTCATGCGGCGAACCTTTTGCTTTATTGGAGGACAATCTTCCCTCGTAGGCAGACGATGTACCACAATGTTTGTATCCAGTCCCGACATGTCTTCGTATGACCAGGAAAAGACTTCAACATAATCGTGCAGCAACTGAATCATACGCTTTTTGACATTAGGTTCCAAATAGGCACCCACCTTGACTTCCTTTTTATCCTCCTAAGTTCCTAAGTTAATTGTTTCAACCGGCTCTTCATGCGGATGAATGGTCCTTTCTTCCTGTTGCAACAACCTGGCCAACTCCCCTGGCACCTAATAATCTTCCTCACTTTCGTCATCGACTTGGTAGATCGGATTTTCAAAGTCACAATTGGCTATAGCAGAACCGTTACCCATGGAATCCTGAGTGGATGTAGATCTGCATTTTAATATATTAATGTGTGTAAGAGCCTAGCTACCTTTGAAATAAATAAAATGTAAGAAAGAAAGACAAAGAACACAAAATTTGATGCAAAAACGTCCATGATTCATTAATGACATATGAGAATGAAGTGACAACCCTCACAAATGGACTGTTGTGCCTCGGGTAAGACACGGGGTTTTAAAAGTCTGAATTGCTTAAATATTACAAGCCTGAGAATATTAAAAGACAATTACTCTTGAATAAAAGTAATAGGAATGAAATCTTTTGCCTCTCAATTGTTGAGCCCTCCGCCGATGGTTGGAAAAATCCATTCGTCCATGTCATAGCTGCCATCACTGTCTTCTACTGCATTGACTCCTTGATTGCTGATACGCAGTGGTGGTCCCCTAGCGCGAGAACGTCAAACAACTCTTTGGGCCTCTGAAGTGAATCCCAACCCAAATTTGTCAGACTTGTAAGGAATATCCGGAAGTTGACCCCAGATAGTACATCCTCCTTCTTCAACTACTGCTCGAGCATCTTTCAAAGAGGCCATCTTCGGTGGAGGTCTGGTAATCTTTGGGACCTTTGGAGTAGACTTAGTTGCCGCGACCGTTTCTGGAACCTCCTCAAAGTTCTGACAGGGAGTCTCGATGAATTCACCATCCATTTCAACATGCCTAAAAGAGTTCAGATGGCTAACCATGTACTCCTCCTCTCTGTGAACTGTGACAATCTTTCCTCTGATCGGGTATTTTAGCATTTGGTGTAGGGTAGAAGTGACAACACTAGCACCATGGATCCAGGGTCGACCCAACTGACAAGAGTATGAAGGGCTGATGTCCATTACATAGAAAGTTGAGTCAAAAGTCTGAGTCCCAATTTTTATGGGGATACTAACTTCTCTGTGCACTGTCCTCTTGGAACCGTCAAAGGCCCTTACTATGATGTTGCTCGGTTTCAAGATAAGACCCTCGCTATCCAGTTGGTCGAGAGCATTTTTGGGTAAAACATTCAATGACGAGCCGGTATCTACTAGAACGTGGGAAAGTGTGGTGCCCCTGCATTCAATGGAAATATGCAAGGCATCGTTGTGCTTCCTTCCCTTAGAGGTTAAATCAGCATCGGAAAAGCCCAATCTGTTATCAGCAGTTAGACTGGCCACACAGTTTTCAAATTGGTCGATGGAGGTCTCTTGGGGCATGTGGGCGGTCTTAAGAAACTTTACCAAGGCTTTGGCGTGGGTCTCAGAACACAAAAGTAAGGACAACAATGATATCTTCGAGGGGGTCTGCCCCAACTGTTCGACAATGTTGTAGTCACTTTTCTTGATTATCTTCAGTATTTCTTCTATCTCTTTTTTAGAAGCTTCAAGGATGATCTCGGGATGTTCTCTTGCTTGGGCAGGCTCAATCAAAACCTCTTTGCCCCTTGTATCGGTAGCAGGGATAACAGTAGGAGTATCGCTGGGAGTGTCGGTAGGAGTGGCAGTAAGAATGATCACAGGAGTAGCAACGGTCTTTGGAGAAATCTCAGGTGAGAAGACTCTTCCACTTCTAGTTATTTTGCTAGTCCCAATGATGTTACCGATATTGAGATCAATATCTCTTGCAACTTCGCCTTTGACAGCCGAATGATCTTGCTTGACGCCATAGTAATAAACGTCAGCCTCATGACTCCAGGGAACAGCTTTATCCAAAGAGTATGATATTGGTCTTGGCATAGTGATGATTAAAGGTGCGGATCTTGGGACAGATGTAATCCTGACGGGTCTTTTGGTGGAGACCCTGGGAGGATTGTCAGAAATGGTGATTATCAAAACATCTTGATAAGAGCTTTTAATGAGGGGTAGATTTTTCAAATAGGATTTCTTTTCTAGTCATCAGGCGCTGGACGCCTATCTTCAGTAACAAAAAATCGTTCGGTAGAGACTTGTACAAGTGAAAATTTTCATCACAACCCGAAAACAGACCGACTTGCAGTAGATTTTGTTTAATGGTCAACAAAGGAGTAATTAAGTTATTCACGAAGGAGACAAAACGGTCATCATCAATGGCGTTGATACCTTGGCCATGTCTGGGCATTGGCGCCGTTATTACATTAGGCGTTTTTGGGAGATCAAACTCAATCTCTTTCGCATCGATAAGGTCTTGCACCTTATTCTTTAAGGCCCAACAGTCATTTGTATCGTGCCTCGGGCTTTCAGAATGGTAGGAACATCGAGCGTTCGGGTTATAGCGAGGAGAAGCAGTATTGGGGTTCTTGGGAGCTTCTTTTAAAGTTGTCAGATTGGTCTTCAGAAGGTGTGGCAAAATTTGAGACATGGTCATGTTGATCCGGGTAAACCGGCTCATGGGCACTTCTGGTTTGCGCTGATAATTTTGCTGTTGATTTGGCACAGGGTTAGAAATCATGACAGCCTCTACCGTCGGGCGAAGGTCAGTTTTATTTTGATTCCTATAGTCATATGCAGCATTGATCTCCTTCTTTCCAACAAAAGGCTTCTTCTTCACGCTCGAGGATGCATCTCTTTTAATTTTACCGCTTTTTATACCGGCCTCGACCCGCTCACCAGTCATGATTAATTCAGTAGACCCAGTTGAGGAACTCCCAATCAGGTGATTGAAAAATGGTCCTGACAAGGTGCCTAGAAACATATCCACTAATTCTCTGTCGGAGAGAGGGGGTTGGACCCTGCCTGCGAGATCCCTCCACTTTTGAGCATAGGTTTGAAACCTTCACCTGTTCCCATAGACATGCTTTGCAATTGCGTCCTAGTCGGAGCCAAATCAACATTGTACTGATATTATTTGTAGAAAGCGGCGGCCAACTCTTCCCAATTGTGAACATTGGTCCCTTCCAATTGATAGAACCAATCCAACTGCGTCCCAGATAAGCTCTCTTGGAAGAAATGCACCCACAGATTCTTTTCAGTCGTGTGGGGTTGAATCTTTCTGACGTATGACCTTAGATGTATTTTTGGGAAGGAGACACCTTCATATTTGGCGAAAGTGGGGACCTTGAATTTTTGTGGGATAACAACCCCTGAAATGAGTCTGAATTCTTCAAAATCCAAACCGGGTACCCTCTGAATCTCCATAGAATTCAAACGATCCTCTAGTTGTTTATATTTATCATCAGCAGGAGGATATTGTTCCTCAGAGTAATCAGGCTCTTGCTCTTCCTCGGATGCTGGGTCATTATTCACTTCCTGGGTCTGATTATCTCCTTCGCCTGATGATGTCACAAAGTACAAAGTTCGTCTGGCTTGTCCTTTAAACCTTCTTCCCATGATCACCATACCGGTTGATTTCTTTGTTTTCTTCTTCTTCTCTTTGGCCACCAGAGTCTTCAACTCCTCTTGTCCTTTTGTCAGAGCTAAGAGAATTTGTTGAAACTGGGAATTCTGCGCCTGAAGATCTTTCACAGTCTGTTCAACATCCATCTCACTGAAATAAATAGTAGAAGGATAAGGTGACCTGTTATGAGAAACCTGTATGATGTTATTATGATTGAAGATGCAATATGCAAATGATTTCAAGGAAAATTAGAGATTTAAATTTGTTCAAACCAAAAAGGAACATGCATCATATTAAAAATCCAAGTTTGAATACATCATGCCTCCTTGGGCTTACAATGAAAGAAACAAAATACAACTAAACTCCTAAGACAAAAAGACTGAACGCATCCTCTTTGGAGCAATGTAGGCATTCAGGTTTTTCTCTTCATGAAGAAGTTTTATGAGCTCTAGAACCTTCTTCTCACTAGCGTAATACTGGGCTTCAAAGGTGTCTCACTCTTCCTTCAACTGAACCCAAGCTTTCTGCAGGTCTTCGAGAGAGGTAGGCATGTTAGGATGAAGAACATTGTATGGGACGTCTCCTTTAATAACAGGCTCAATGATAACAGGAAGGATGGAAGGGTAAGGCATCAAGAGACTCTGAGTGCGAGCCCGTACCCACCTAAGGTAAGGCTCGAGAGGGATAGAGTTTTTTTGTCCCAAAGTCCTACTGTCCACCTTGTTCACCATTCCCTAAGCACGTGTAAACCTCTGGCGGTAACCTTGGTCTTCTTTGTCGTAGTCGAACACCATACCTTGGATGAGTATCTCGTGAGGGCCGTCTCTTCGGGCATACCCAAACTGTCGAACAACTAAGCATGGGTTGTAGGTGATACCTCCCCTAATACCAAGCAGAGGTACGTTAGGGAACTCCCCACAGCGGTCAATGATAGAGACATCTTCCAAGGATCTCGAACACCAACCGATATCAGAGTGGGTGAGAGACATCATCCTTTGAGACCAAGCCAGTCTTTGCTCGTTCTTCAATGCTAACTGGGGTAGGTGTGAAGTGAACCACGTAGCTAGTAGGGGGATACAACACAAAAGAGTACCTCTTTTCTTCATGGTGCGGGTATGAAGGCAATGCAAGATGTCTCCTAGTAAGGTAGGTATAGGATTGCGAGAGAGAAAGACTTTGATGGCATTAACATCTATGAATTGGTTCGAATTGGGAAACAGAACCAAACCATAAATGAGAAGAGCTAGGACATCTTCGAAAGCTTAGAAATCCATGTTATCCTAGAATGAACGAGCTTTTTCCAATAGAAACTTAGCTAGAAAGCCTTTAACCCCACTTCTTGTTTCCCAATTGGCTATGACATCGGCCCTCTTCACATGTAAAGCTTCGGCGATGACTTCAGGTTTTGGAATCCCTTCTAGATCGGTGAACGGTATCTGATCAAGCACAGGAACCCCTAAGAGTAGAGAGAACTCTTCCAGTATAGGTACCAACTGATAGTCCGGGAAAGTGAAACAATGATGTACGGGATCAAAGAATTGGAATAATACACACATTATCTCTTCTTGGAAGTTGGATGTAACCAAACTGAGGAGTCGACCATATTTCTTGGTAAAAGGAGAATCCCCGGGCACTCTTGAGGCTAGCTCTTGAAGTTGACGATGTGCTTTTACAAAGCTGATTCGGATGTTGTTTCTTCGGAGAGAATTCATGTCCTACAAAACAAAAACAAAGATAAATTTCTAAATTCTTAAAATTGTTAGTGAGCATGCATATGATGTTCATGATGTTCATGATGTTTATGATGTTTATGTACAAGTAAATATATACATACACAACAAACAAGTCCCTATGTTTTAGGCTTGCATGAGTTTTGTAGGTAAGTACCCTCTTGAAGTTTAGTTGGCTCAACCTATCCTAGTAATAGTGATCGGGTTCTAAAGGATCTCAATATCACCGACCTTTCTCTTAGGCATTATCTCAGCACAACAATCTTTTCTTGCGGCCGAGATATCCCAAAAGTCTAGCCTCAATGAGTGTAGTATCGAGTATCAACTAATTTTCAGCTCTACACCGAAATCGGCTATCTCACTATGTCCTAATGGCCAAGTTTGTTCAATTAGGATTCTAAAGTCAATTAGTGCTTCATGACGCCACTCAGCGGCCCCATATTTTCCTTGATTCACCACGAGGGATACTGATACCCACAAATGCGTCACACTAACATAGCCATTGTTTCAATCGTATCGGTCTACGCCGTACAGTTTCCACAATCTATTGTTATTTACCTAAAAAGGTGTCCCAGATCCGGGTGGAGGATCAAAGCAAGCCCAATACAAAGAACTAAATATAAAGCACACAAATCAAATAATGAAAGCGAGTAAAGGTGATCTAACCCTAAGGTAACCCCACTTTTAGATTTCTCCCCAGTAGAGTCGCCAGTTCTGTGATACGGTGGGAGAACTGACTTGGTGTTTTACGTTTTGATTGCATTTGTGCGGATAGCAAGAGTCGCCACCGACTTTTCTTTTATCCAAAAGGAAAGGTAAAAAAGCACAGGAAAGAGCTTTCGAGATTATTTCTGGGGTTCGGGGGGTAGATTATGAAAAGGGAAGGTATTAGCACCCTTTTCATCCATGGTTTTCCATGGGCTCTTAGTTACTCATTTAGATCACTTGCTTTTGTTTGATAGTGTGCTTGTGGTGTGGGCTTTGAAAGTGTTTTAAAAAATTTCTTTGTAATGGTTCTCATTTCTATAAGAACGCGTACAAAGTTTTGTTTCGAAATATGGTTCAAAGATGTTTTTGTGGATTGTGTTTTTGAAAGTGTTTTGTAAAGATGTTTTGCAATGATTCTCGCCTCTATAAGAACGTATACAAAATGGTCTTGTTTTTTTTTGAAAATGTTTTGAGATGAAAGTGTTGGTGTAAAAATGTTTTTGTCGTGAGCAAGCGAGTAACCAGGAGAAAATCTACCTACTCGAAAGGTTTCTAATGTTCTTTTCTTCCTCCTTTTAATGTTGCTATCTTACCATTAATTTGGTAAGAAGTCCCATCGTTGGATGTAAAGGGACGGGCGTGGGTCAATTTTACAGTCATCGAAAGCAACTTATGAGACGCTTTAGCAATTTTCATAAGGGACGAGATCGTTTTACCAGAGGCAACATCGAGGGTCATCGAGGGACTATGATCTTTTTTATCGAGGGGTCTTTGCTAAAATGTCCCATATTCGAGGGACATGACTGTGTTTCCGAGGAAACGAGCGAGGTTACCCTAGATGTGCGCGTGTGAAAAAGTGTGTTTGATTCAAGTTATTTTGTCTTTTGAAATTAGGTTATCTAGCGATTGATTTTAAGACTTACCATGCACGCCTAATTACTATACAATATAAAGAAAACAGTAAATTGCGGAAATTGAAATTCTACGCTATTACAGAGTTTTCGGGAATGGGGGTACAATTTTTTACAAATAGGGATGAGTCGAATGCGATTAAAAGTTTAAATAGCAAACAAAACAACCAAATCGAATTTTAACAATTAATTAAAATTATAACAGATTTATGAAGTAAAAATTAATTAATCAAAGCAAAAATATGAAAATGAAATTCTAAGTATTTGTCTGAAAAGCTTGGAAAGAAAAGTAAAATTTTATTCTATTTAAAGAGGACATCTAACTATAATAAATCAAGATGTATGTTTTTTTATCTTTTAGCATTTTTTATAGTATAGGAACTAATAAATTAAAAAAGAAAAGGTTGACTAAATGATAAAATATTAACTAATAAAACTATTCACAAGTTTCTAATTTAAACTAACTAAGAGAAAAAAAATTAATTAATTTAAAAAAAAAGTTGTATTTAAAATTAATTGAATCTTAAAATTAAAATAAAACTAAACCTAAACTAATCTTGTCATAAGGGTAAATAATTAGAAACAAAATGAAGAAAAGTCTTGGCAAGATGTTGAACCCGGGTCACTTAAGTTATTAGAGATATGTTTTGCCATTGAACTAACGCCACTTGTCTGTTATAACTAAGTTTTTAATTAATAGGTAAGGTGAAATGCTGATAATGAGACTGGGCCAAAAAGCCCATTGGGCCAACCCGATTTGAGCAAGAAAAAAAATAAAAAAATAAGGGAAAACCCTAATGGTTATAGTGGCGTCGTTGTTGATTTGTTGGAAGGAGAAAGGATTAGCATTGATATCTGTCATTATTCCCAATGAAACGACTAAGTGGGAAATTGGAACAAACAGATATGTCCTTATTTCTCTCTTGTCAGTACTAAATCCATCATTTTCTTACACCTAAACTCCAACCCGTATTGTCTTCTTCTCTCTAACAAGATATCCCCATCATCGATTCTCCTAGCTCTGAGTCCGGCCACTTACTTCATCGATCCTCTCTAAACTCGGCCGCAAACTTCATCGATCCTCTCCGGTTAATGGAGGAGGCGCTGTCGGAAATCGATCCCGTCCTCTCGTTGTTTCTTACTCTTTTCTCTTCTGCATGTTATCGATTTCAGTGATAATGGACAGAGGGGCGACGGAATACGGCGGAGGAGATGTCGTGCAAAGGAGAGAGTTATGTTGATGGTGTTAACAACTTCGTTGGTGGTTAGTGGTGTTATTTTTTTTTAAAGATGAGTGATGAAAACTTTACTGCTCTCTTGATGATTTTTTTTGGGTAAGTTTGATTTATAATGTATAATGATATGATTATTTTTTTGTGTGTTTTTGTTTAACAGAAATTTTATGACAGTAAACAAACAAGAGTGTGTGTTTATGAGGCCAAAAGGAATGCTTACAGAGATTGTCGGTTGTTGTTACGGTGACTCCACGCTTTTCTTTGACAGGGAAGTGTGATTTATGTGAACCTTTTGCTAAGCTTCTGTATTCTTGAATATAATTTTTTTCTGAAGGGTTATGTGAGGAAAATGATGATGATGAGGATGTTTTTGTGTGGTTGCTATTGAAACAAAGAACTCTGTGATGATTTTGTGTTTTTGGTATTGTTGTTATTGAAACAAAGAACTCTGTGATGATTTTGTGTTTTTGGCGGTATTATTGTTGTTGTCTCCGCCCTTGTTTCTGATGCTTCTGTCCCTTTTTATCATAGTAGTGTGATAACATTTTGGGGGGAAATGTTTGGCCAGTTTGAACACTTGAGGCATGCTGCTGTTATATCTTTATTGCTACAGATTTTATGTTGCCTATTTTATGCAATTGTTGGGCTGTTTTGTTAGCAGGTTTGGGCAGCAATGCAGGACTTTTCTCTTTGTCTTATTTGCTGTATTTGTGAATCAAAAGACATGTTTTATGATTTTCAATGAGTATATTTATTTAGGCCGATGATAGGACAAAATTGAGGCTTTTGTTGGGCTTTAATCTTTGATTTGTGATGCTGCTAACTTGTATTTGCCCATTGTGATTTCATTTAAACCACCTATTTTCTTTTTGTGAACCGAGATTTATCTTTGTGATTTGCAAATGGAAAAGAAAGCCCATGATTGAAATTGATTTGTATGAGGCTTTGAGCTTTAACACATGACCTCTTAATTTTCTTATTCCAAGCATAACCCTTATGACGAGAAAAAATTCATTCTAAACAAATAGTTCCTGAATTTTTCACATACTTTCTAATTTTCTCTTTTCCTTGTTTCAGGTGTAACTGAGAATTGGTCGATCAAGGTTGAAAAACAATGAGTTTCTTGAAGATGAAGCGAATGAAGAAACATTATTTCTTTCCTTTTCCTTTTGTAAACAAGACAAAATATGATTTGTATCTTAAATTGTAATCCTCTTTGAAGTATATTCTAAAATTGTTTTTTTTGTAACATAAATCTATGGAACCTTGAAGTTTATTTGAAAACTTGGATGATCGTTGAATTGGAATTGAATTTTTGAGTTTCGGGTAAATTCTTCCGGATTATTGAATACTTGATACAAACTATTTATTGAAAATAAATTTGAGCTTGAAATGATGCTGATTTGTATGGCTCAAAATTGTCCACCTGAATGAAATTTAATTTTGAAAGCGGATATTTCAAACGTGATTATCCTGAATATCTCAAATGATGGATGAAACTGAATCCTTGAACCATTCTTGAAAGAGCCAACAATTCTTCGAGAACATTAGTGAAAAATCCACTTTAATTCAAATAATCAACAATGCTTCAAACACCCATGACTTGAACTAGTCAATAACCATCCAATAAATACCACACCTAACATTCTATACCATGAACTATCTCATCATAAAAACAAAAGTCTTGACGAAACTATTAGGTTAAGAACTAAACTTAGGAGTTATGAACATTCTAAGTCACAAAATCACCCATAGCGTTTTCACCAATTTTCCATAGCCTTTTAAGCACAATTCGGCCTAGATCCTTGAAGAGAATTTGTTGATGACATCACTTAGGAAAATATGCAAAAATAATCATCTCAAGGTCTTGTAATTTGAAGAAATAACGATCAGACGACCGTTACTTGAAATTAGGTCAAAATTCAAGATGCAACTTCTAACGCATTCGAATTTTGGTGATCTTCTACGCGTAATCAGCTCTTGACTTGTGAAGAGAAATTTGAGGTGGCATTAGGGAGAATCATACGCAAGGAAAACCGCTTAAAAACAATTAATAATGAAGAAGTTACGATCGTTTGAATTTGTTCTCGCCAAAAGGATTGGTTTTGGGGTTGCTGTAGTCATTTTCAGTCATCTGAATCATTGGTTGAGCAAACTTGTACTGCGAGGTTTGAAAACTGGTTTAAACAACTCTGAGGAGATATGAAGACCCATGAGAATCATTTGAAACCTTGAGGGCTCAATTTTCTTTGAGAAGCGCGAAACCTTAATTGTTGATTGTTTGCCTAGGAAGAGAATCTGCTTGATCAACTTTTGAGCCAAATTGAGTGTTTGAGGAACCCTGGGATAGCATCTTGAATGGAAAATGGGAGGGTAAATTTTGGGTTACAACAGCTGCCCCTGTTCAATCTTCTTAAACTTGAAAAGCGAGATCGATGTGTTTGTCGTTCGTGGCTTGAAAGTAGAAGATGATTGAACACTAGAGTGCCCAGAAATTTGCACTTGGTGATACGCTAGTCGATTGCATAAGGAAATGGGCTTAAAGATGCCATTTGGAGAAGCGATGGAGAAACGTCGAAGATGGGCTTATAGATGTCATCCAAAGATGATTGTTGACAGAAATTCTGAACTCGATTTTAATAGAAAATGAATCAGAATAAACCGTTGAGGGATTTATCTGAACCAGTAAGAATCTGGAAACGAATCAGAATAAACCGTTGAGGGATTTATCTGAACCAGTAAGAATCTGGAAACGAATTAGAATAAACTGTTGAGAGATTTAATTGAATCAATGAATCTGGAAACAAATCAGAATAAACGGTTGAGAGATTTATCTGAACCAGTGAGAATCTAAAACGAATCAGAATAAACCATTGAGAGATTTATCTGAACCAGTAAGAATATGGAAATGAATCAGAATAATCCGTTGAGAGATTTATCTGAACCAGTGAGAATCTGGAAACGAATCAGAATAAACCGTTGAGAGATTTATCTAAACCAGTGAGAATCTGGAAATGAATCAGAATAAACCATTGAGAGATTTATCTGAACCAGTGACAATCTGGAAACGAATCAGAATAAAGCATTGAGAGATTTATCTGAACCAGTGAGAATCTGGAAACGAATCAGAATAAACCGTTGAGAGATTTATCTGAACCAGTGAGAATCTGGAAACAAATCAGAATAAACCATTGAGAGATTTATCTGAACCAGTGAGAATATAGAAACGAATCAGAATAAACCGTTGAGAGATTTATCTGAACCAGCAGAAGTTTGAAGGAAATGTTTGCTATGCAGATGGTCGACCAATCCTTTCTCGGGAACTGATCTGTATTTGACTTGTTGAAAATATTTTTCTGTCAAAAATTTGTTGATGATAATTTCATGTCGATTAATTTTTCCTGAAAAGGTGAAGAGTTATTTGTTAGCAATGTCATGATGTATGAAATGCATGGTATAATGTTGTTTCTTAAAATAAATGAGATTGCACTGTATGTACTTGTGTTGTCAATGCTATGTCATATGAACGCAAATGTATGGACCTAAAGATTGTTCGTGCCATATTGTTGTTGGAATATGGGAAAATAAATCCCTTTTGAAGCACTGATGGGAGAGTTTCCTAATCATTAGAGAAATAAACTCTGTTGTAGAAGGGAAACATCGGACATTGCTTGTAGACTTCGTAAAATCCTGTTGGGGAAACCTGAGAAGTTTGGCAACTTACTGGGGAACCTCTGGAGTGGTGGTTAGAAGCTTTGCTCCGTTAGGGGTATGAGAGTGCTTAATACCAACAGGCTGCATAGTAGGGATATGTCAGTGATTCTGTAGTAGGATGCCTTTGCTTCCGCTCTTGCTGGAGAAGGTACCTGCGGGGATCTTATGGAATGGCTTATAGATATTATCCTATTTCTTAAAGTCATTAGTAATTGTCTTTCCGTTTTTTTATTTGTAACAATAATTACGTTCAAATGCATATGCTCAAAAATAAATCATTGGACGTTTTTGTAAACAAGACACAGAAACAAAGAAAAAAAAACAAATGGTTTTGCACTTCCAAAGGGGATATCTTTGTATTAACTTGAATAAGTATTTTTGTATAATGAGACGAGCATTCTAGTAAGAGAATATCGTTGTAAAAAAATGAAAATTGATACAAAGAAAAGATAGTTGTGTGCAATAATCCCATGGAGTTTCCATTTTGCTATAGTCTTTGTGTCTCTGAGTGTCTTGTCCACTTGTCGCCTCGGAGAAGTTGATTGGATTGATTAGAACTGTTTGAGTTAATTGGTCAATGCTGAAAATTGTCTGCAAGATGATCCAACGGGACATAGTCATACGCTTCAATCCCTAACTTTTTCCTGGACCGCCCTCTCGGGTTTTCAGTCCACTTGGATACCCTTTTTTGCCCAAGTTGCCCTTTCGGGTTTTCGACTTGCCGAGTGTATAGATTTTTTTTTTAATTTTCATCCCTTATTTTTGCCCGAACCCTTTTGGTTCGCCGGGAAGCCCTTATTTTTGCCTAGGCCAGTTAACCTAGCGGGTCTTTGATCATGCGTAGTATCTTTTAACTATGTCTGTATTTACAGGGTGCGGGAGGTCGTCGCCATCCATAGTGGTCAAGATCATTGCTCCACCAGAGAATATGCTTTTGATTACAAACGGACCTTCATATGTAGGAGTCCATTTGCCCCTGGGATCACCTTGTGCCAAATTTATACGCTTGATTACCAAGTCACCGACTCGATATACCTGATGTTTGACCTTTTTATTAAAAGCTTTGATCATTCCTTTTTGGTATATCTGACCATGACAGATAGCTGCAAGCCTCTTCTCATCAATCAAGTTCAACTGGTCAAGTCGAGTCTGGATCCAATCTTCTTCGTTCAAACCAGCACCTTTCATGATCCTCAGAGATGGGAGCTGGACCTCAATACGGCTGTTACTTGAAATTAGGTCAAAATTCAAGATGCAACTTCTAACGCATTCGAATTTTGGTGATCTTCTACGCGTAATCAGCTCTTGACTTGTGAAGAGAAATTTGAGGTGGCATCAGGGAGAATCATACGCAAGGAAAACTGCTCAAAAATAATGAATAATGAAGAAATTACGATCGTTTGAATTTGTTCTTGCCAAAAGGATTAATTTTGGGGTTGCTGTAGTCATTTTCAGTCATCTGAACCATTGGTTGAGCAAACTTGTACTGCGAGGTTTGAAAACTGGTTTAAACAACTCTGAAGAGATATGAAGACCTATGAGAATCATTTGAAACCTTGAGGGCTCAATTTTCTTTGAGAAGCGCCAAAGCCTAATTGCTGATTGTTTGCCTAGGAAGAGAAACTGCTTGGTCAACTTTTGAGCCAGATTGAGTGTTTGAGGAACCCTGGGATAGCATCTTGAATGGAAAATGGGAGGGAATATTTTGGGGTACAACAGCTGCCCCTGTTCAATCTTCTTAACCTTGAAAAGCGAGATCGACGTGTTTGTCGTTCGTGGCTTAAAAGTAGAAGATGATTGAACACTAGAGTGCCCAGAAATTTGCACTTGATGGTGCGCTGGTCGATTGCGTAAGGAAATGGGCTTAAAGATGCCATTTGGAGAAGGGATGGAGAAACTTCAAAGATAGGCTTATAGATGCCATCCAAAGATGATTGTTGACAGAAAGTCTGAACTCGATTTTAACAGAAAATGAATCAGAATAAACCATTGAGGGATTTATCTGAACCAGTAAGAATCTAGAAACGAATTAGAATAAACCTTAGAGGAATTTATCTGAACCAGTAAGAATCTGGAAACGAATCAGAATAAACCGTTGAGAGATTTAATTGAATCCGTGAATCTGGAAACGAATCAGAATAAACCGTTGAGAGATTTATCTGAACCAGTGAGAATCTGAAACGAATCAGAATAAACCATTGAGAGATTTATCTGAACCAGTAAGAATTTGGAAATGAATCAGAATAAACCGTTGAGAGATTCATCTGAACCAGTGAGAATCTGGAAACAAATGAGAATAAACCGTTGAGAGATTTATCTGAACCAGTGTGAATCTGGAAACGAATCAGAATAAACTGTTGTGAGATTTATCTGAACCAGTTGTTCCCTGATAGAGTCATTAATTTTTTCTTCTCTTGAAGTTGTTCCCCAATAAGAGTCTCTCAATCGAAGTTTGTGGCTCTGTTCCCCAGTGGAGTTATAATCTCTTCCCCTGTGGGATTACTTTATCATGTGCTTGGTTTCTCCAACAGTAGTTTGTCTCATGTGGTGCCATTCCCTATAAAATTCAGAGCATTCCATCCATATCATATCATAAACATCATTGTGGTACCTTAGGACCAAAAATTGTGTATTCTATATTTAAGTATCTTCAATTTCGTTGAAACAAAGATTTCAATCTTCATATCTCCGAATAGAAGAAACTTAAATAGGGGCAGCTGTCATACCCCAATTTTTGACCTAAGATCCCACCCTCCATTTGCATCATTGCATAACAAGTGTTCACGATTGATTTGACCTATTTTTTCCAATTCTTGAGTTAGATTTCAAAAATTTATAGCTTCATCAAATTTCAACATTTTTGAGTGGTTCTTTTTGTATATAATTCTCCTTGACATCATCTTCAATTTCTCTTTACAAGTCAAGAGTTGTTATGCTTTGAAAAGTCACGAAAAATAAGAAATGTTAGAAGTCATTTATGAATTTAGTGAAATTTGATTTTTATTGGATTTTATTCATGATTTCTTTTCCATTTAAAAAATCACAAAAAATGTACTTAACATCATGTTATTTTTTTATTTACTACTTTTACCTCTTTACTAAAAAATTATAAAAAAAATTGTTCTTTTATTAATTTAAATTTATATATTGGTATCATTTATTTCAAAAAAAATCTAGAAAAATCTATATAAGTCATTTTACTTTCTTATATGTATTTAGTTTTTTATCTTTTAATTTGCACTTATATTTTCATTTATCTTAATTCAAGAGAAAAAATCATAAATAGTTAATTTAATGTCTCTTTTATTTTCTATTTTGTATTTATTTTTATTACTAACACTTTTAGTTTTTATTATTATTATTATTACTTTGTCCTTTTGTTTTTTTTGTGTCAATAAAGAAAAGTTGGGACCACTATAATGTAGTACAAACACTTCACATAGATTGCCAACTTGTACTTATCAATGGCCAAGAATCATTCTCACAGTTCACATGGATTGCCAACTTGGACTTATCAATGGCCAAGACCATTCTCATAAAGTCACATGGATTGGCACATCAACACTCCTACCTTATTCACCCTATAAATAAGACATTTATTTCTTTTATTTGGAAAAACAATACCACGAATCATTCACTAAACTAAGCCAAAACTCTCTTCTTCTTTTTTTCTTCATTTTCTTTCAAGTCATTTCTTCCTTTTATTGAATAGGTAGGCTATTATATTTGTTCTTTATTTAATTCTATTGTATTTTTACTCTTTATTTATTTATTTAGTACCATAATTATCACCAATTTGCACAAAAACTCCATTGATTCAAAATCAAGAGTTGAAAAGTATTCTTGAATCTCCAAAAGCAAAAGTGATTTATTGATGTTTAATTTTCATTTTTTTTTTGTAATTTTTTGTTGTTTATTTTTACTTATTTTTAGCATGGATCCTTGGTCGTGAGATTGAGTAGATAAACTTTCATTATTCATTTGTTTAATTTCATGAAAAATTGAGAAAGTTATGACATTTATATTATTTTTATTATAGACTTCATCTTATTCTTCTTTATCTATTTTATTTTTATTTTTATTTGGATCAATTTGGAAAGCATTTGAGCTTTTTTTAGTTCATCTAAGCTTGTCGGATATTTGATGAACTTTCATCTTTTCCAATCTACCTCTAAATGGTCCTTTGATCATTCAAGGTACTTGGGATTGATGATAAGTTTATCATAATGTATCTTCCTTGACTTTTTCTTGATCCCCCATGTTTGTTAATTATACTACATATATAAGAGAATAAACTTCAAAGTGTCATTTCTCTAACATGTATGGGTACATACATTCTATGCTCTATGTGAAGTTACACTTATCCCAAATCAGATTATTAACTTTATATTGTATTAACTTTACTTTAATATCATTTATATTTCTGCACTTTATATTTTCTTCTCTTTACTTTTATGCTATTTACAATCTATAGCATTTTATTTTCTTTACTTTATACATTTTTTCTTTGCTCACTTGAGAATTTATCTTCTCTTTACTCACTTGAGCTTCTTATTTTCTTTTGCTTGTTATAAGCCACTTAATAAAAGAAAAAACCTAAAATTGGTTCTTTTATCCTTAGACTATGGTTACTATCCATTTTTATCTGATGCATGGTTTTTGTCCGGTCTTCATCTGATTATTATCTTTTTGTTTGAATCCAAGGAAAAGGATTATCTTGTTGACTTCATGTCATTGTGTGTCATTGTGCATCCTTACATGTTTCTTTTGTCTATCTTGTTTGTATTTTTTAAGTTAAAACTCTGTTAAACCATAATTTTAAAACTTATACCTATTTCATAAAAACTTTGACACTAGGTCGTCGCATTTTTAAAATCTCATCCCCATACTCATTTAGCAAACAACCAATTTTAACCAAAAAACAGATATTTCAAAAGGTTCCTATAGGATACTATAGATACATAGCGTACTAGTACTTTTCCTTTGTATAACCAACTCCCGAATCTTCGATCTCTTTCAAATGAATTGTATATTTATTTACTTTTAGTATTGCACTTACTTTGTATATTTATGGGTTTTATCTCGCCCTTTCCTCTTTTACCTTTGAAATAATAAAGCGCGGTGGCGACTCTTGCTTATTTGTGAGTCAAGTTAATCAATAGCTTGATCTCCGATTTTCACCGCTACATTATATAACTGTTTATGGGATGTAATAATCTAGGGCTAAATTTCTGTATTTTAGTTTCTCGCATCCTTTTTATGTAATTTCCCCAAAGCCATGTAAAAGTTTAGGATTTACTTTCCGCACTTTATTTTTTCTGCTACTACATTTGCTATATTACTGCTTAGTAATTAGGGTTTGCATGGAAAGACTAATAATCAAACTCTAGAAAACCCTAATTCAAAACAAAAATTGAAAACAACACACTCACACACTTGCACCTCTAGGGTAACCTCTCTTGTTGCCTTCGGAACAAAAATGATCATGTCCCTCGAAAGTGGGGACGCTTTAGCAAAGACCCTCAAATCAAAGATCATAGTCCCTCGATGACCCTTCGATGTTGTCTTTTGATAAATGATCTAGTCCCTTACAAAATTTCTAAAGTGTCCTTACAAGTTACCTTCGATGACCGTAGATGACCCTTCGAATGTCCCTTCACATCCAACGATAGGGCTTCCTACTAACTAATGGTACATATAACACTATCTAAAGGATAATGAAAGGCATAAGAAAGATCATACTTTAGTGGGTAAGAACTCTTAAATGCTTGCTCACAACTTTTCTCACAAACAAAAACATTTCACACTACACTTTCGAACAAATATTTTCAAAAAAATACTTTGTACACATTCTTGAGGACCGATACCAGAATCATTACAAAGTTTAAAGTTCAAAATATTTTCAATCACACACAAAAAGCAAATTTTCAAAGTGAGTTAAGCAATTAAGAGCCCATAGATAACTATGGATGAAAAGGGTGCTAACACCTTCTCTTTTCATAACCTACACCCCGAACTCAAAATCATAAAAGGCATTCCCTGTTCTTTTCACCCTTTCCTTATTGGATAAAAGAAAAGTCGATGGCAACTCTTTCTATTCTTAACATTTATAATAAAACATAAAACAAGTCAGTTCTCCCATCGTGTTACACAACACATCATCAGCAAGTACCATGTTAGTCAATTATAATTTCTCACACTTAGAATGATGATTAAAATTCAGATCTATTTGCATTTGGTGCAGACAACGATTAAGGTATTACATTAATATGACAAAGAAGTAAGGGGAGACGGGCTCCCCTTACCTTATAACCCTTTTGGCTTGCAACAAGTTAAACATGGATCATTAACATTGAATCTGTAGGAGACTATTGACTTGGCAGCCATAATCCACCTAATGAACTTGGGAGGAAGCCTAATTTCCTACATGATATGATTTAAGGTCTTCCAGTTAACCATATCGTACGCTTTTTGCATACCTAGATGAATCATACATGTAGCCCCCCCCCCCCCCCCCTTTCTACTATAACCTTTTAATAAATCATAGGCAAGCAAGATGTCACTTTGGATTTGCTGACAAGGAATAAATGCAGCCTGATTTGAACTAATGACACTACCAATCACTTTACCCAATCTAATAGTCAAAATCCTTGAGATAATTTTGTAAACTATGGTACAAATTGAGATAGGTCTAAAATCCTTAACACAAATTATAAAGTCAGTCTTAGGGATGAGAACGTACAGCTAAAAGCTTTATACAAATTACCTTTCTCAAAAAACTTATGAATAGTAGCTATCATATCATGTTTAATGGTCTCCCACCTGCACTTGAAATATCTAGCATTAAACCCATCAATCCCAGGGGCTGACATGTCATTGATCTCTTTTAGGGCCAGAAAAATCTCATCTTCAGTAACAGGGGCCTCTAAACTGTCTCTCTGCATATTCTGGAGCTAGGGGCCTCTCCTAATGGCCCCTATGTCAATACAGTGTAATTCACTATCACTCTTACCTATTAGGTCTCCATAAAACTTCAAAATCACATCTTCAATGTCAGTCTTAGAGGTTAAGTAAGAGCCATCATCCTTCAACAACAAGTTAAGAGATTTATTATTCTACTTCGATTTGACTGAAGCATGAAAGAAGGAATTATTACCATCACCATCTTTTAACCAATTGATTTTATCTCTTTGTCTCAAAATGGATTCTTCACTATCATTCCACTTAATTAGATCATCAGTACAAATCTTAACATTTCGAAATTTACTATTATTCACCATGTCAACAACTAGATCATCTTGAGCTTTAGAGGGATTGTTTCTAGCTTCAATAACATCCTGCTTAGCAAGAATCAAGGGCGTGTTAAAATTATACAAAACATGTTAAAATCTTTTCTGCTTTTCCCAAAGGACATAATTGGGAATGCCATCCAATGGAGCAATCAGACTAGCCTTGACTGCATCATTGTATCCCTCAATACCAGTCACACAATTGACAAATTTAAAACTAATATGATTCTTATGGGAATCCTGTTGGTTCATCGATAACATAAGGGCATGGTCAGAAACATGAGGGGGCATAATTTTCAGATTAAGGTTCAAATAATTTTGGAACCAATCAGTATTAGCCAAGACACTATCTATCCTAGAGTAAATAGTACCAACACAATGTTTGTTAGACCAAGTGTAGTATTCTCCAATGTTGTCCATTTCTGAAAGGTTGTTATTATCCATCATGTCTTGCAAGTCTTTATATTCAGCTTTAGTATCAATACTCCCACATATTCAATCTTGGGTTTTCAGAATATTATTAAAATCACCAACAAGGCACCAAGACCCTTGTTGGTTCAGATTACCCAAGTATCTCCATAAAGTCTTCCTTTGCTCTAGTTTATTTAAGGCATAGATGGAATTCATCCAAAATCTGAAATTACCTTGAGTATCAAAAATCTCACAATGAACCATTTGACTGATACAAGAAAATACCTTGACATCAATATTATTAGAATTCCGATGCACCAAAATCCTACCATTATCATGACATCTATAGTTATTTATATAGTTACCACCATGGTTCAACTTATTTCTGATATGATTGGCCTGGCCAGCTTTGACCCTAGTCTCAATCAATATGTTAATGCCAGCCCTAAGATCAAGGAGACGAGAACTTATCTCCCTCAACTTACATGACTTATTAAAACCCCTAACATTCCAGGAAACTATCATTGAACCGTGTTCTGAAGCTCTAGCAAATCATTCAAAATCTCTAGAGCATTGAAACCATTTTCACAAAAAACCTTACCTGGAGGTTCATTAGAGACTTATTTTCCCCTAATCTTTTCCCCTTTTAGTAACCTCTATCAAATTCTTAGCACCATCTGCAACTTTACCTGTGATTTCAACTTTCTTTGTAGCCTTAACAATAGTCGATGAGACTATTGGTTCCTTTTTTCTCTTCTAGTTGTTTTGGTTTAGGATTCCACTCCTTCACTTTAGCTTTAGGTTTATCACAGTTATGGCACACCTTTTGACATTTACCAAAAAACAAAGGCCTTCATTCGTATTCTATAGTTTGTTGTATCATCTCACCATCGCTATCTCTAATAGTAATTGCTTCAAGAAGATCCTTGGTTATGTTCATTTCCACTAAGATCCTGGCGTAAGAGAAACAAAGTTTATTGGTTGTACATTCATCAGTAAATATCGGATTGCCTAAAGCGCTCCCCATTTTTTTAAGAATTGTTTCACCCCATAGGAAGAGAGGAAGTTGGGGATGCTTGACCCATATTGGGAGAGATCTCTGCAAATCACCATTTAGGTTAAAATCTGGTCGTCATTCACGAATCAACAACGGAATGCTTCGAAACATATAAGGGCCCTTTATTAGAATGTCATCCCTTTCCCTAAATACTCTTAAATCTGAGGATAAAATACCCTTCTTAATGGTAGTACATGTCCATAAGTTGGACGAAGTTCCAATTCTTAATCATGAAACTCTTGACCGCGTTCATACTTAGCTCCCCACCCAATGCATGCAAAACAAGAAATGATTTCCAAAATTTGATTTCTGAGATAACATCTTCTTCAACAATCTTAACCTCAATTTCGCCATTAACAATTTTTGGGGATATGAATTTCATACCTCTTCCTTTAGCTGAATTCTTGTTGTCATTCAAAACATTAACCCATAATTTCCTCTCTATTTTAGATTTAGGGTTTCTTCAGGCTTGGATGTCTCATCTACTTCATATTTCATCATCTTACTAGAGCTAGCTTGGTGACTTAGGGTAGCAGGTTAAACAAGTAACAAATTTTGGCGGCGGTGACACCGTCTTTTTCGGACGCCTTCACCTTATCCTCATGTTTTGAGTATTTTTTTTAATTATATTATTGAATTTAGTATTAAAATAAACTGAATTGATGACATGGATTCACTAACATGCTGCCACCTCATTAATAAACATGACACCTAAGCAAAATTGGATGGGGGGCCAGGTAAATCCAGAGGCCTTTTAAATTAAAGGACGAGAGTCACTGATTTTATAATAGGGGCCAGTTGTTTAAAAATACCAAACTAGAGGGACTGGAAGTGCATTTAAGCCTAAAAACATTAAATAGAAATGTCAAAGTATTAAAAATCAACTAACAAGCAGAATGCACACGACATATAATACATACATTTACACCTCATTTCATTTTTTTTCTTTCTTAAAATCACTTAGGCTATGCTTAGATTGTTGAAATGTGACGGAATAGAACAGAATGAAATGAAATAATATTGAATTTCATTGGAATGTAATGAAATTCATATTCCGTTCCACTCTACTTCATTCTATTCCACCATATTTCGTTCATTTCCGCTCCTTTCTATTTCATCAATTCAAACATAGTCTTAATGACAATAATATTGTTATACCAATATATAATATTTAATATTTAAAATTTTTGAAAAACAAATATTGTTAAAAAAAATCAATAGTGATATACCAAAACTAGAATATATTAAAGATTCCTTAATATAGCCTTTTTTTTTAAAATATATTTTTTATAGCATTGTATATATTTGGTAAAAGAAATAACAAAGATATTTTTTAAAAAATAACTTCAAATAAAATTAAAATAATAGAAATACTTTCTTATAAAAACTAGATTTAAATATTTGATATGTGATTTTTTTCAATAAAAATAATCTTTTTAAATTATGTGATTTAAAATATTTCTTATAACTTCTACCATATTTTGTTAAACATTTATAAAAATCACTTTTAAAATATTAATTAAAACTATTTTTATAAGGAAATATGAGAAAACTTTTTTAAACCATATTTACAAAAGGTTATAACAAAAAAAAATATCATGCAAATAGAAATTTTATTAAAATATTTATATAACAATATTTCATATAACTATATCGATATAAATATTTAAAATTTAAAATTTTGAAATTCAAATATTTTTTTAAATATTAATAGTGCTATAACAAAACTAGAATATATTGACGATTCATCATTATATTTTTTTTAGGATTAAATATATTTTTAGTCTTAAATATCTCAAATTTTGTTTTTAGTTCTTCAAAATATTTCCTTCAAAGAATGATCATCTTAAAAATTTTCATGCACACTTTTGGTTCCTCCTGCAACTTAACGACGGATTTCATAACTTCACGATATAATTAGCGTTGATTTATTACTTAGTGACTGAATTAGTTACATATTTAATATTAGGGATCAAAAGTATGGATGTTAATTTTTAGAAGGATCATTCTCTAAAGAAAATATTTTGAGAGACTAAAAACGAATTTTGAAATATTTAGGAGCACCACAAATATATTTAACCATTTTTAAAATGTATTTTTTATAGCATTTTATATATTTGGTAAAAAATAAAAAATATACTTTTTAAAAATAATTGCTTCAAATAAAGTAAAAAATTTAAATACTTATTGAAATCAATGTTTTAAAATCTAGATTGTTTCAGTCAGTCAGATCAGTTAGACTGTGAATCAGAGGATAGAGGGATCTGGTAAAGTTATCAGACTATAATAATTTAAATTGACCTGGTGAAAATCAGTGGGATCTGATTGGTTCACTGGCCAGACCAGTGAACCAATGAATTTCTTAAACTGCTGGGTTGATGTTTTCATGTTTATTTTTTAACTTAATTATAATTTTGATCCCTCTATTCTCATTGTTCTTAAGTTTCAGTACTTTTGTTTTAAAATCTAATTTTACGTATGTTTATAATTATGTTAATTATTTAAAATAATTAAATAATATTAATATTATAAAAATTAAATTTTGTCAAAATTTAAGAATATAACATTTTACGACTAATAGAATTTAGTTTTGCCAACTACACCATAAATCTCTTTGATTTTTAATTTAGTCAAAGAGAATATATATTTACAACAATTATCTCAAATGCAATTCTTATTAAACTATTTTACTATTAATCATATAATAAAATAATATAATAAATTTAAAAATTAGAAAAATTAATTAAACAATATAATAATATTATAAATTAACAAAAAATTTAAAAGACAATTATGTTACCAAATAAAAGAAAATTTATATTTTTATATTATCAGAAATTATTCGGTATAACTAATGATCCACTGATTTGATCAGAAATCAAGTGATCCAATAGCTATATCGGGTTGATGATCGATACAAATTTTAAAAAATTAATTAAAATACAAGAAAAAATCAATAGTGGTATACTAAAACTAGAACATATTGAAGATTCATCCATATATTTTTTTTAAAATATATTTTTATAGTATTTAATATATTTGGTAAAATAAATAAAAAATACATTTTAAAAATAATTACTTCCAATAGAATAAAAATTACACAAAAAATAAATTACATAAACTATCGAGGTCCGTTTATTTATTTTTGGAAAAAACTTAGATGTGGTTTAATTTTTTTCTAATAAAAATATGATAAGTATATAATTTTCTCATACACATATACAATTTCTTTTTATTTTTACTCCCTAAAAAGTATTTTGATATATTTATTATACTTTTATTAAAGAAAAATATAAATTATATAGATTATATCTAAATATTCTCTTTTTTTAAATTTATCACAAAAAAAATACTCTAGTCATCTTATAAATAGCTTATTGCATTGGTTTTCTTATATAGCATTTAAAATTTAAGTAGAATGGCAACCCATAATAATATCCTCCTTTTTACCTTCGTAGTTTTATGCATTGTTTCCATCGGGGTTGCAGGTAACACAATTTTGTAGATTTTCAATTGAAATATTTATAATTCATTTCTTTTTGTTTGAAATGTGTATACTTTTCAATTTAAAAAATATTTCTAATGGCATTTGAATTTATTGATTGAAGGAGTACTAGATGATACATTACATTGCTTTCAAGGAATATGTCCTAATCAGGACTGTACCAAATTTTGTAAAGAAAAAGAAGGCTACCCTAAAGGTGGTTCCTGTTTGGAGGACTCACTATTGTGTTGTTGCATCGGAGCTTGAGAGATCTATGATCGATAATTGTACTTTCTCATGTTTCTCAACATGACTGTGCAATTTAGTATTTATGTTTTCTTTATTAAAATAAGATAGAAATTACATGTGGTTATATAAATCATATATTTAGCATGTAAGGATCTGTTGTCAACGTTATCATTCAATAAAAGTTCAAATTATTTCAAATTATTTCTTTTAATTTATATGAGTTTCAATGTATTTAATCTGTGTGTATTGATAATTTCAAATAATTTCAACTATATAAGAATTATAAAATAAGAATTAAAATAAGATATTTAATACATATATGTATTGTTAATATAGAAAATGTCTTATAAATAAAGATATCTCAACAATTTGATAATACAAAGTTGATGAGAGTGTGAATCTAAATCCTCTTTATTTTCAGTCTATTTCATTCAAATTAAAGATAAAAAATTATTAAATAAATGAAGAGCCTAGTAGTCAAGAACATCACAGAAAATGGGATAGTAGAGAAAAAAAGTCGAAAGGAATCTAATTCGATAGATTTAAAGTAACACACAGTCATTTCTTAGCAAATGCTCTATTAATTTAACTGTATAGACACATAGAGGAGAGTTAGTATTTCGAAGACTAGTAAAAAATTTATGCTATAGTACGGATCTCGTGTGGATTCACGTCTCATATTTATTAAATTATTATTTATAAAGTTTAAATTTATTTTTTAATCGATTAATATTTACATAGTTATAAATATAGGTTAATAGTATGTACTAATTTTTAAGCATTGATTCATACTTATAATAAATTGTACAACTGATTCTCTAACTTCAATTATATAAAACAACACCAAAAAAAATTTAAAAGATGAACATTAAAATGAATTGTTTATAGTTGAGATCTCATAGAAATATTTACATCTACTTGTGAATCTATGCTTATAAGAACCTTCATAACGATAAATAATCTATGGCTATAAAATTGAGAAATAAAAAACTCTTAGATTAATATACTTGACCAAGAGAGTATTAAGTCTATAATGTTAATCAAATTTTGTTAAAAAGATTCTACAGTTTAGAAAAAAAATGAATTTTATAGTGAATTAATATATAATAAAAATAAAAGAAAGATTTAAAAGATGAACATTAAAATAAACAGGCTCTCGCTGGTATCTCATAAATACGTTCAAATATATATGTATAACATATTTTTGTTTACAAAAATTATTGTATCAACAACAAAGTTTTTTCAATTTAAAATTTTTTCTTAAAATAATTGTATCAACAACAAATTGATCCCCATTTATAAAAATAATTATATCAACACTAAAATTTAAAATTAACAGTCAAACTATAAATGTATTATAATTACTTGAATACTTTGATGTTTAAATTCATTCTACAATCTTTTAATATTATAGTAAAGTAATGCTATTTAGCCAACAATCCTAATTGATATGAGAGATTTTCAAACGTATTATTTTTGTGAGGGAAAACAACACAAACACTTTATTTGTAAACAACCAAAACATCATTCCAAGTATAATTAAAAATCACCTTTTCTTAATTTTTTTAATAGAAATTTATTTTTTAATCACTACAAAAAAGAAGCTTATTTGCCACGTGAAAATCACGTGGCAAACATAAAAATCACGTGGCAAAACAAAAATAGCGACGTGGAGACATATGTCGCTGGGGAGCCAGTGGCAAGCCAGTAGCGACGTGATTCCCATGTCACAAAGTTGTGACGTGGTATTCACGTCGCAAATGCTTTGTTTAGGGAATATTCAATCTGACATACAGCAGCTTTAGTTGCGACGTGAGAATCATTTCACTAATTTGTGACATGATTCCCACGTCGCTACAGGTGACGTTTTTATTTTTAAAAAAATTATTTAGTAATTATTTTTTATATTAATTAATTTATGTAATAAAATTTAAATAATAAAATTTATATAATAAAATTTAAATAATAAAATTTATATAATAAAATTTATATAATAAAATTTAAATAATAAAATTTATATAATAAAATTTATATATTAAAATTATTAGAATAATAGTATTTTATTATATATTCGAATAATAGAATTTTATAAAATAAAGTCATATAATAAAATGTTATATAATTTAATAATTTAAAATGATAAAAATAAATATCTTACATAAATGCAAATTTAAAAACGAAATAAATAAAATGTTTTCACGGGGCATCTTCACCCGGATAATTATCAAGATCAAAATCATCAATTCCGTCATCATCCGACTGTGTATCAGGAACATTTTGATTTCCACCACCTTGCATAAACCGTCTCATCTGCTCCTCCATATCAGATTGCCTCTTCCGCATGATCTCTAATTGTTTCTCCTGCTCTTGCCTCATTGTCGTCATTTGGGCCTCCATTTTGCGTCTCACTTCACTTGCCGCCAATTGTCTTACTGTTTCAAGTTGATCCTGTGTCAGATTCGGTTGATGTGAATCTCCCTCTCCATCTCTAAGTCGTTGAAACAGATTACGATCACCAACTCTCAAGCCGGCGGCCAAATTTCCTCCCGCAAAAAAGCAACCATTAGGCCCTTTTCCATTAACAACCTCATTCCAAATATAGAAATCAACATCACCATTAAGCGGCTCCCCTTCTGCTGGCCTATATTGAGGATTGTGTTCCAGAAAACGTGCAAGCAATGTCTGATAATCATCCTACACATACATTAAATAATAAAATTAAAAAAAAAATTACATATATATATATATATATATATATATATATATATATATATATATATATATATATATATATATATATATATATATATATATATATATATATATATATATATATATATATATATATATATATATATATATATATATATATATATATATATATATATATATATTAAATTTATGCTAAATTAAAACATTTATATATTAAATTATACTAAATTCAAATATATTAAACATTTGTCATGTGATTTTCACAAATCAACTTATGAATTGCCACGTGATTTTCACGTGGGAATGTATCAGTTGCCACATGAAAATCAGTCACGTGGCAATTTATCAGTTGCCACATGATAATCACGCCACAACTTATAGATTGTCACGTGAAAATAACGTCACTATTTTTGTTATTAACTTAAAAAAAACATAAATTAAATTACTTACAAAAGCTCTCTTTGTGCGCTCGTCGACAAAACCTCCCGATTTCTTTGTCCGAGTCCTCGTAATCAACTCAATGATCAATGGTGGTCTCCCCATCTCCTTAGTCTAAACAATAAAGTTAAAAATAATTAGTAAAAAATATTATGAATAAAAATATATATAACTTAAAAAATTAGTAATATTTACCATCCGCCGGACATGCTCTGCAGTGCTAATACTTCCAACAGTATTGACACATCCCCCCTTTTCGGATGCCCTCATCTTCTTAAAATTTTCGGATTTGGCCTTGAATTCTGGCGAACTCCAATATGTACGAAGTTCGCCAAAAACCTCTACGCCTATCCAGTTAGGACGGATACCATGCAGCTCATAATTCTCCCTAACCCTCCGCATTATATCAGAAAATCTTTTAGAAGTTCTGCTATAATAGATTTTTTCAATAATTTTCTCATTCAACGAATCCCACACACATTTTTCCTGCAATGTTGTATGACATTAAAATAAAAAGTTAAGTAATTATCATTAAAATGTGACTTAAATAACAATACTAAAAAAATATATTAAATTTACAACTTAAATAAATAACAATACCTTAAATTTTTTAAACCATTCTTCTTTATTTGTAACCTCGCTAAAGTTCCTCCAAAATGATTTATACATCTGCTGGATTATATAATTAATAACCTTGGCAGCAGTCCGACTCGGCGCGAAACTAAACAACAAGATTTTGAATAAACAATATTAATTATAAATTTATACAAAATATTAAAATGAATATGTACTTAAATAAAAGTTTATATAAGAAACTTACTTGCTTCCTTCGGGCCAAATCCAAAACCTCCCGTCAATGACATGAATCTCACTCGGATCATCTCTCTCATGAAGATCAGCTCCATCTATATCATTAGCTACCACATCTGCATCACCGTCAGCCTGTGTAGGACGTGGGGTGCTGGATCCTACAGCCTGTGTGGGATGTGGAGTGCGTGATCCTCCGGTCCGTCTAGGACGTGGGGCGCGGGTTCCTCCAGCCTGTGTGGGACGGGGACTGGGGGATCGTCCAGCCTGTGTCGAACGTGGACTGCTGGGTCCTCCAATGTGTGTGGAGTGTGGGGTGTTGGACCCTCCCGCCTGCTGGAAGGATGAAGACATCTGTGTGGGTCCCCCCGTCTGCTGGAATGATGAAGGCACGCCAGTCTGTAGAAATGGAAAACTGGGTCCTCCCCCCGTCTGCTGGAATGATGAGGGGACACCAGTCTGTTGGAAAGATGAAGGCACCTGGGTCGGTGGGAAAGGGAAACTAGATCCTCCCACATGCTGGAAGGAAGATGGCATCTGAGTCGGTGGGAAAGGAACACTAGATCCTCCCGCCTGCTGGAAGGATGACGGCATCTGGGTCGGTGGGAAAGGGAAACTAGATCCTCCCGCATGCTGGAAGGAAGACGGCATCTGAGTCTGTGGGAAAAGGAAACCGGGGCCTCCAGGTGGCACAAAAGATGCAGGTACCCCAGACGGGAATGTATGGGAGGAGAGTAATGGGACAAAATCCTGAGTACTGGCCAGGGACATAGGATCAACCTGACTCTGAGGGGGTGGGCACATGGTTGAGTGAGGAGACTCACATGTTACTACCCTCGGACGCCGAGACTTCTTACCGCTATCCTTATTCTTCGGTGGCATTTTACCTAGTTATATATATTTTCATAAACAAAGATAATAAAGTCATTGACATAAATATATATTCATTGACAAATTCAATATATACATGTTCAATAGATATTCATTAATATTACATTAAGTGATTAATTAATCTAAATCTTCATGCTCGTTATCCATATCATGTTCATCATCCGATGTAATATTGTCCTCGGATTCAAACTCTTCATCATTGTCTTCATCCACATTA
Organism: Vicia faba; assembly: GCA_948472305.1. NCBI lineage: Eukaryota > Viridiplantae > Streptophyta > Magnoliopsida > Fabales > Fabaceae > Vicia > Vicia faba. The sequence goes on along the minus strand of OX451736.1, from coordinate 1,315,574,244 downwards.
TTATCAACCAACAATATAGACGCATCAACTTGAAGTCCCTCAACAGTTGTATCAGACAAAGTTGTAATGTCTTCAGCTGCAACCATATCATTAATCTGTTCAACGTCATCAACTTGGTAGGCAGCATCTTCCACTAGATCTCCAGTTTCAATATGACCTAGCGGTTTTGTTTTTATTACAACACACCATCCTCTTTTACGTATTACAAATGAAGGATAAGGAACATAATAAACTTGCCTAACAATATGTGACATTATGAAAGGGTCATATTCTTTGTATCTCCGGTTCATTTGAATCTCGACAGAACCATATGACTTGTCTATCTTTGTGCCTCTAGTTGGATCATACCATTCACAATAAAACAAGACAACTTTATTTTCCGTGTCCAAGTAATTGTATACCAACTCGTAGATATGTTTAACAAATCCATAGAAGTCGTCTTCACCGCCATCTATAACTCCTTTTACAAAAACACCACTATTTATGGTTTTTTTCCCTTCGGTCCATGCCTCAGTGTGAAATTTATATCCGTTCACGAAGTATGTGTGCCAATCATTTGCGCTTTGGATAGGGCCTTCTGCCAAGTTTCTCAAATGGAGTATTTCTGGAGTTAGTGCAAGAACGCTAGACAATGTTTGCTTGAACCATGAGGGAAATTGAGCATGAATGAAACCTGATGTTGACTGTACCCCGGTACTATGAAAATAGGCATTGTTAAATTCCCTACAAAACACACACCATAAGTTTAATAAGTTTGGTATACACACACCATAAGTTTAAAAAGTTTTGGTAAACTTACTCAAGATATGGTTTAACTTCAACGCAGTTGATCAAGACATAGACATGTGCAGATTGCATTTCTTTTTGGGTCAACCAATGCACACCCTTCTTTCCAGAAGGTCGACCTGGAAGCGCAAAGACTGATAAGGTGAATTGACTCCTCTGATTGACATTTACAGGATTCCGTATGATTCTAGAAGTTAACATCAAGTGATTGAAATAGTGACTGCAAAAATGTGATGTTTCCCGATGCAAGTAATGTGCACATATAGATCCTTCTACTCTAGCTTTATTTTTCACCGATCTCTTTGAATCACCCATGAACCTTTCAAACGGATACATCCATCTATATTGAACAGGTCCACCAAGATAAGCTTTATATGCAAGATGCACAGGTAAATGTTCCATGGAGTCAAAGAAACCAGACGGAAATACTTGTTCCAACTTACAAAGAATGAGTGCAATGTTTTGGTCCAACTTAATGATGTCTTCCACTTTTAAAGCTGACGCACAAATATCTCTAAAAAATTGACTAATTTCAGTTAGTGGGTCAAGAACATGTTTGGGTAGCGATCCAAATGCAATTGGTAGCAACTGTTCCATAAAAATGTGACAATCATGACTTTTCATACCATGTAATTTTCCAGTGTTAGGGTCAGCACACCTTGCTAAATTTGATGAATACCCATCAGGCATTCTCAATTCTTTTAACCATCGACAAACCGCTTTAGCTTCTTGGGAAGTCAGACTGAAACAAGCCTTGGGTTTTAATAATTTTCCATTCGGTTGAGGCTTCAACTCCAACTCTCTTCGATTACACCAAATTCCCATGTCTTGTTTGGCCTTCTCATTATCTTTTGTTTTTCCTGTCACATCCATCACTGTGTTAAATACATTATCAAAAAAATTCTTCTCAATATGCATAACATCAAGATTATGGCGCAACAAATTATCTTTCCAATACGGAAGATCCCAAAACATACTTCTTTTTGTCCAATTGTGGGTGACGCCGTATCCTTCAATTCGGCATGCTTTGCCAATCTCTGTAAATTTTGGTAGTTCACATACTTGGTTCCATATAACCCCTGGTGGCAATCGAGGCGGAGGAAAATATTTCTCTCGTACATCTTTTTTAAAATTTGTCTTGTTTCTTCTATATGGATGATTTGCTGGTAGGAATCTGCGGTGACAGTCAAACCATGAGCTTTTCCCACCTTTATCCAACGTAAATGCTTTGGTGTATCCCATGCAACGCGGACAACCCATTTTTCCATGCGTACCCCAACCAGACAACATGCCATATACTGGAAAGTCATTAACGGTCCACATCAAGGCAGCTTGTAATGTGAAGTTCTGTTTACGGGATATATCATAAGTCCATTCTCCAATCCACATCTTCTTCAAATCATCAATTAAAGGTTGTAAGTACACATCAATTCCGGCTTTTGGACTGTGCGGGCCTGGAATAACACACGTCAAAAACATGTATGGTTTTGTCATGCACATCTCAGGAGGGAGGTTGTAAGGTGTTACAATAACTGGCCAACAAGAATACGCACTTCCTGACGCTTGCACGTATGGGGCAAATCCATCAGAGCATAATCCAAGCCTGACATTTCTAGGTTCTGCAGCAAAATCTGGATGTGTCCGATCAAAGTGCTTCCATGCCTCACCATTAGATGGATGTCGCATAGTGCCAGAACTTGTTTGGTTTGTATGATGCCATGTCATTTGACTTGCACTGTGCGTTGAAGCAAACATTCTTTTTAACCTTGGTATTATAGGAAGATAAAACATGGATTTTACTGCTACACGCTTTTGCTTGCTGTTAACGGCTCTACTGCGAACTTGATATCTTGGACTATTACAAAACTTACACTCCTCTAACGATCCATCTTGAGTACCAAACTCATTGTCATAAACAACATGCAACCGTTAATGCAACAGTCAATATTTCTTACTTTTAAACCCAACTTCGACACCCACTTCTTTGCATCATAATAACTTATAGGCAAGTTGTCTTTCGTAGCGGTTGAGTCCAACATCATTTTTGCAAAATTTTCCAGACATTGATCAGAAACATTCCAATTTGACTTGGCGGCCAATAATCTCACACACATTGATAGCTTTGAGTCTGACGATCCCTCAAACAACAGCGTATTCATCTCGTTCAATAATTGATAAAATCTTTGCGCTTCCTCATTCGGAAACTCTTCCCCGTCAAAATCTCCAGGTTCATCATATGTCACGTTCACACCAAAAGCATCCTCAACCATGTCACCGATCAAATTAAAGTTCTCCTCATACTCCATAACCGGTCGACTACTTGAAGCATGCGTGTTGCTAGTCTCTGGTACATTAACCGGTAGTTCTTCACCATTATACGTCCAAACCCAATAATTTTCAATGAATCCACTTCTATGCAGATGACGTGTTACTTCCTCTGGGTCACTAATTATTGGTCTACATTCACATTTAAGACAGGGACACCTAACCCCTCCTTCGCTTCGACAACAATCCTGAGCAAACGCCCACTTAATAAACCCATCAACTCCTACTATAAAATTGGGTTTAAGTCCACTTCTTCCTGGATATGTTCTATCGTACATCCAACTACGATAATACCGATAATATTCCATACTGCACATTTATACAATCATTGTCTTTTTCATTAGAAATATTAATCAACTTAATAATATTATTCTTAAACTATTTAATACTATTCTTAAAAATATAAATTTTGCTTTTATATATATATATACTAACATATAAATAAATATTCAAATGTAAAATATATAATTTTTTATTATATAACAATAATATCAAAAAACAATAATATAACATATTTACTTTTTATTATATATACATTAATAATATTAGAAAACAAATAATGTAACATATATACTTTTTATTATATATATAACAATAATATTAAAATAATAATATAATATATATACTCTTTTTTTAATTATGTTTTTTATAAATTCTTACTTTAATATATAATTTTTTTTTCATATCTTTAACATATAAATAAAAAAATAAAACTATTATAATAAATATAATATACATTTTTGTTTTTAAATATGTTATTAAATTTATGTGTTAACATATATATATATACATCTATAAAAAATAAGACTTTTAATTTTATGTTTTCTAAAAATTTTTAATTTAATATATATTCAAATTTTTTTTATTTTATACGTATATACTAACAAATTTTTTTATATGTCTATATAACATGCAATAATATTAATAAATATTAACCTATATATATTAACAATAATATTTCTGTTTAATAATATATTAATATATAAAACATTCTAATTTTCATTTTATTTTAAACATTAACCTATAATACTAATTAACCTAAAACTAAAATTAAGTAAAATATTTTTTTAATTCACAAAAACAAAATACATATACTACTAATCTATATAATACATATAAAATATAAAAAAAAATGCATAAATACCTCTATATAATTTCTTCACTTAATTTGCTTCTTCTTGTGTAGCTCTTGGTGTTCTTCTTCAAATTTCTCTACAGATTAAACAAAATACCCTTTTTAATATTTATTACCAGTATAATAAATAATGAACAAATGAAATAAAAATTTATCAAAATATGAATACCTTATTCTTCTTCAACAATTTGGGATGGAGGAAATTTGATTTGGGAATTTGGGTTTGAGAGGAAGAAGAAAGGAAGAAGAAAGGAAGAGGAAAGGAAGAAGAAAGGAAGAGGAAACAGATGCTGTAACGGATGAATTTTGTGGAGATGTAAACATCAAGTAGCAACGTGACTGTCACGTCGCAACATTGCCACGTGATACTCACGTCGCTACACACTCAACAAAAATATAATTCACTTTCCCACTCTGCCACCCTATCATCAATCAACTTTAATTTCCCCCCTTTAATGTAGCGACGTGGCTATCACGTCACTACCAAATTTCAAATTTCCCCCTTCTGTAGCGACGGTAAGACACGTCGCTGATTCTTTTTCCAAACAACCACCTCTGACTTGCTTTATGTATCATTAAAATATGTTTGTGACGTGGTTATCACATCGCAACTGTATTTATTACTCACGTGATAACCACGTCGCTAATATATGTCGCTGGAGAAGCTTTTTCTTGTAGTGAATTCTATATGGACCTACTATCTAAAGTTTTAGATTTGCACAATTGTTTTCAACATTCCCACAATCAAGCATTAGAATCTTAAACTATCATACATTTTGAGTTTCTAATTTCCAATCCTAAAGTTAGAGAATATGATGATTTTGTCTAAACTTGACTAAAATTATATCTCATTTTTCCAACATTTATAACCCGCCGAACAAACAATTAGAGAGAATAATTGAATAAAAAATATCATTGCTTGTATGGTTCTTCTATTGCAAAACTTGTAACGAACTTATATCTCTACTTTATTACAAACACATAAACGACAGTTCTCAAAAGTTTGCACGATCAAGAAAATCTATTTATGATATTATGAAGATACAAAATTAATTTTAGCTACAATGATTTACAAGAACATCCACCCTAAGAATAAATCCGTCATCTCGTCCATAACAATTTTACAACACAACTTAAACTGTAATTAACCATTCAATTAGACTCATATGAACTATATTAAAGATTGGAAGTTATACCACAACTTAGACTGCAATTAACCATTTTCTAAATGTGTAGTAATATGCTCCTCAAAGATTGTTGTAAGAATTATAGACGACTTAGAATCAAAACCAATGATCAAATCAAGCATAGAAAAAAATCCTCCACCATTAACACTTCCCAAAGTTGCTCCCAAAAATCCAACAATTGATCCAACTATGATTTTCCAATCAAATATCATTTCCTTCATTATATAATGCATGTAAAATAAAATATACAACAACAAAAATTATAAAAGAAATAATTTTCAAAATACAAAACAAACACTTACAGGACAAACAAGTTCATAAGAAAATTTTTCACTCTTGCATAGTGGTCTCATATACTTTTTGATGTAGGATTCTGTCTATACAATTCTTCATCAAGACCACATGTAACCATTATGATCCTCTACTTGGCTCTCTTATAACTTGTGAAACAAATGGCATGCTAGCTAGATTATATGTTTGATGATCATACATCAGAACATTAAAATCAAAACCTATAAACAGAAAAACCACAATTTGTCCAACCGAGTAACAACTGAATACCTAAATTTGTTCACAATAAAAATTATAGAAGTTAAGGAAAGAATGAAATATTTTTAAAAAAATCACCTAAATCTAAAAAAGTAAGGGTGGTAAAAGGATACAGTTGTGTGTTTTACAATCACCACATTAGAATTTCCATGCAAAAAGAGTAAGTCAATAGTTGCTCATAAAATTTTGAAGGAATAACAACCCAGCACCTAATCAGTATTGGACTTGAAAAATAATGCCCCATCTTTCTTCGACATTGTAACTTCCAATCCATCTCTAATTTCAAGCATCGTGATACTAATAGTCAGCTGAAACATTGTTATACATTAGAATGAATATAGTCAACTGAAGAGTATGCTACCTTTAAAGAGAAAGTTAAAATGACAGTGTACTTAGACAAATTGTCAATGCAAGTTATTGAAACAATGCTCTTAAATATTTTATCAAACAGGTGGTGTGCATCCAAGTTAAGCCACAATTATATAGATTGTCCTGATAGAACTGAATCCATTTATTAACCTTGCTCCTAGTTGAAAGCACAAAACTGAATATCCTGGCATTTATCTTAGATCTTTCCCTTAACTTTCTTCCTTTAAGAGCCCATTTCTCTATCACTTCAGATTCTTCATCAGAGTTGATGATAATAACTTCATACTCAGTAAGTTTCTCAGATTTTTTTTACAACAACAAAGTTTTCATTGACAGCCTCAGCTACTAATATCTACAACATCATTCAAATTCAACCAAAATAGATCAACAAATACACCCTTTCAAGAAAATACCTTCAAAATTTTCAAAAACTAACAAAATAAACAGTCTACAGATTAAACATGCACCTTGTTCTTCTCTGCTGCTTGAGCAATAGAAGCCAATTGATTTCTGCAACAAAACAAACAAACAAATTATAAAAAATTGTAAAAAAAAATAAACTTTAATAAAAAAATATATAACCCAAACCTTGTGATGCATTTTGGCTCATTAGAATGAGGATCTACTGGATTAATCATAAGATTTCCAATATCTTCAAGAACCTTTCCATTTCTTCCTTCTCCTCCAACATTATTTTTCTTATTCTCACCTAATTCCATTCACAACAAAAAAATTCAAATCGTGTGTGCAACATCAAAAGTGAGAGACCATCCATCTATGGTGAATATTAATAAATGAATTAAATTACGATCAAACCTAAAAATGTTTTAGATGAAAATGAAATAGCAACTATCAGTGCTACTCGATTAGGTGAAAACAGATCAAACTCAGTGAAAACATATCCAAATTCTATGTGAGGAAAAACACGTGCAATAAACTCAGAATAGCCGGTACTGTCGAGTGGTACATCTACTCGTACCATCTTTGTATGCTTCTACTTTATGCAGTTTGTGGAAGCTGAATCATCCTTATTCCTTCACTAGAACTTTGTGTAAGTGGTTAGAAGAAATAGATGATTTTATGAGAGATAGAGTGTAGTTTGAGTCTTTTGAGTTCTCAAGGAATGCATAGAGTCTAGTTGTTGTACCCCAAAATTTACCCTCTCAATTTCTGAAGATATTTCTCACGAAGATTTTCAAAAAGCTCAAGTTTGCATAAGTACAAAGCAGATCGAAAGGAGTGATTGCAAACAACAGTTCAAATTCAAAATCTGGAAAATAGCCTCCTTCGATGCAAGCTTGATTCACTAGCTTTCGATTGGACATTTGGCCCCCTTCAAACTTGCTTCAAGTTCCCAAGCTTTGATTGAAGAAATAGCCTCTTGCATGCCTGCTTCATACAAGCTTCGATTGAACAAATGGTTATCTTCATGCTAGCTTCGACTGGGCATTGTTTCCCTTTGAAACAACTTCCTTCGATTTAGAAGAAAAGGGCCTCCTTTTGTGTCCTTCGATTCAAAATTTAGTGGCTTCCTACTGGCTTCTTTCGATTAAGAAGGCAATGACCCTCTGAAAGCTTCCTTCGATTTAGAAGGCAATGGTCTTCTGAAAGTTTTCGTTGATTCAAAGTAGGGACCTCCTGCAGGCAAGCTTCGGTTGCACCATTGGCCTCTGTATGTGTTTGCCTTTGATTCACAAAACCAGGACTTCCTTCATGCCAGCAGGCACAAGGCAATGGCCTCCTGCAGCTTTCATTCGATTTAGAAGGAAATGGCCTTCTGAAGGATTTCCTTCGATCCACGAAGTAGGGACCTCCTACATGCATGCCTCATTTGGGCATTCAGGCCTCCTGCATGCAAGCTTCGATTGCACCATTGGACTTACATGTTTGCCTTTGATTCACAAAGCCAATACTTCCTTCATGCCAACAGGAACAAGGCAATGGCCTCGTGCAACTCTCCTTCGATTCATAAGCCAATGGCCTCCTGTTGGTTTACCTTGATTCACAAAGTAGTGGCCCCTCTGCATGCAAGCTTCGATTGGGAAAGGGCTACCTACACGCAAGCTTCGATTGGGAAAGGGCTACCTTCACGCACACTTCGATTAGGTAGGGGCTACCTTCACGCGAAGCTTCGATTGGAGTATTAGTTTCCTTCGAAGCCACATACTTCAAATCCAATTCTGAATCCTTTGAGCAAGATTGGTTAAAGAATAAATCTCATAGCCTTATCCTCCAAATCTCACCTGTCAGGATATGTTACTTCAAAATCTTTACATAATCAGAGGCTTACACAAATTTGTGATACATTACACAAAGATTCGAAGCTTTATCCACTGGATAATACCATTCTTGGATGAAATGGAAAAAAGCTACGTACCCTTTTTTTCGTAAAGAGTACTTTAAAAACAAAGTTAGCTCCCAATCTAATTTTTGCCTGAATACAAGCAATGTCAAAAGCACAAGTCAAATCTCCTGCCCTCAACAGACATCAGGCTCCTACTTGTACTTGAAACTTGGGAACAACGAAAAGGGATCAAACTTGTTTTTGTTTTCAACCAAACCATGGTTTGTTATTCTACAAACCTAGTTACTCCAACATCTCTAACCTTTTCTCTAAATAGAGAAACCATTTGCAAGCTGAAACAGATTTTGGTGGTGTGGAAAGAATCTTCAAAAACTCTCAAACTCTCAAAACTCTCAAACACTTAACACACTCTCAAACCCAGAATCTAAAGAAACATCGCACTTGTTTCTCCCCCTTCGAATCCAGGAGCACCCAAGACAGCAGCTCAAGTCCAAAACCCATATTCCAGCTTCAAGCAAGGTAAGTCTTCTTGACCCTGACCCTTCAAACATGTAAATAACCATTTCCTTTCGTTTCAAACATCATCATTACCCTTTGGTTTGTTTTCGTTTCCAGCTTCTCTGTTTGCTTTCGTTGCTAATGTTTTGGCTTGTTTTCTTTGTTTATCAAACATATTTTAAGAACTAACTTAACCATGAAACAATATTAGCATGGCCTCAACCCATGCTGCTATTTAAACCCAAACGAAAGAAAACATGAAGAAGGATGTTTGAATTGAAGCTTTAGGCTTCGTCCCATACTGCTATCTAACGTGAAATGAAAGGAGGCAGAAAAAAGGTCGTGATCGAAGGATATACTCATGCTGCCTTGCAGGTCCAATCGAAAGAAGCAGAAAAAAGGGTGAATCGAAGGGTGCATGCTCACACTGACTTCCAGGCCCAACCGAAAGAAGCCAGGAAGAGTTGAATCAAAGGGCGCTTACTGCCTGGATCGAAGAACTTATTTTCCCTTATTTTATTTTGTTTTGTTTTTTACATTTTCATGTTGTTCAATATGGTTGTAATAGCGTAGGACCTTTATTTTCCGCATTTTTATTACTTTCATAAATGTTAGTAATTAGGCTGTATGGCAAGATAAAACCAACAAGTAGACCACCCTAATCAAAGACAAAAATACATGCAATCAAACACACCATTCACACACATGCACCTCTAGGGTAATCTCACTTGTTGCCTCTGAAAATAGTCATGTCCCTCGAACATGGGCGTTTTAGCAAAGACCCTCGATAAAAAGATCATAGTCCCTCGATGACCCTCGATGTTGCCTTCGGTAAATGATCTAGTCCCTAACAAAAATTGCTAAAACGGCTCACAGGTTTCCTTCTATGACTATACAAACGACCCACTCTCGTCCCTTCACATCCAACGATGGGGCTTCTTATCAATCAATGGTAAGATAGCAACATCTAAAGGAGAAGGAAAAGAATAAATACCTTTTGAGTAGGTAGGACGCTCGTAGTTGCTTGCTTGCTCACGACTAAAAAAACCATTTTCACACCAACACTTTCAATTGAAATATTTCCAAAAGTCAAAACACTGTACGCATTCTTATAGAGACGAGAATCATTACAAAGGCACTTTTTAAAATCACTTTCAAAAATATCTTCCACAACAAACATATCTTTGAACTATTTTCAAAACCAACACTTTGTACGCATTCTTATAGAGACGAGAATCATTACAAAGATGTTTTTTTCAAAATATTTTCAAACCCACACCACAAGCACATTTTCAAACAAAGAAAGTGATCGAGCAAGCAACTAAGAGCCCGTAGAAAACTACGGATGAAAAGGGTGCTAATACCTTCCCTTTTCATAACCTACCCCCCGAACTCAAGAAAACATCTCTAAAGGTCTTTCTTGTTCTTTTCAACCTTTCCTTTTGTTGGATAAAATAAAAGTCGGTGGTGACTCTTGCTATCCACAACAATTGCGATCAAACACAAAACAACCAAGTCAATTCTCCCACCATATTACAGAATTGGCGAATCTGCTAGGGATTATTTAAAAGTGGGGTTACCTTATGGATAGATCACATTTACTTGATTTCCTTGTTCGACTTGCTTGATTTAAATTATGGTTCCTTGTTTGGGTTTGTATTGATCCTCCACCTGGATCTGGGGAACCTTTTAGGTAAGTAGCAATAGATTATGGAAACTGTACGGTGTAGACCAATATGGTTGAAGCAATGGCTACGTTAGTGTGACACATTTGTTGGTACCGGTATCCCTTGTGTTGAATCGAGGAGAATACGGGGCTGCTGAGCGGTGTCATAAAGTAATAACTAACCTTAGAACCTTAATTGAACAACTTGGCCACTAGGAAGTAGTGAGATAGCCGAATTTGGTGTAAAGCTGAAGATTGGTTAATAATCGATGCTACACTCATTGATACCGGACTTTTGGGATATCTCGGCCGCAAGAAAAGATTGATTGAGCTGAGACAATGCCTAAAAGAAAGGTCGATGATATTGAGACCCCATAGAACCCGGTTACTTTCTAGGACAGGTTAAGCACACTAAACTTCAAGAGGGTACTTACCTAGAAACTCTATGCAAGCCTAAACCTAAGGACTTGTCTGCTTTGTGTGTATATGATTATTTATACATAAATACTTGTGTGCTTTGCATACTTGTACATAACATCATGAGATCATACCATAACATTTTCAATAACAATTTCAAGGATCTCAAGGGCCTATGATGCAGGGTCATATTGAACCAGACGTCAACCAGGGGAAAGAGGATTTATTCTCTTCTAACCAAACGCCGTCAAAGACCAAAGCATGATGACAAGAGTCAAGGGCTATGACCCACTTGACATGGTGAGCTTGATTTTCAGGGAAGGACATCCAGTGATACGAAGTTCTCCAATCAAAGTTGTGATCAAAGTTCAACTTCTAACATCTTCTTATGTTTACCCTGCGAGATCCTTGAAAACATTGCATCCACATAACATGCATGTCATTATAACAGTTTTTATCATTTGCTTACTATTTATTTCAGTAGAGATGACTCTAGAACAAACAGTTAAAGATCTCCAAGCTCAAAACGCACAGTTCCAACAAATTATCATGAACATAGACAAGGGGCGAGAAGATCTGAAAACGCTCTTCACCAAAGAGAGTAAGAAGAAGAAGAAGGTTGTCACCCTCAACATAGGAAAAAGGTTCAAGGGGCCTGTCCAGCTAACTCAAAAATAAGATACTTCTTCTGAGGAAGAAGACAATCAAGAAGAGGAATTTAAAAGCACTAGAGCTAACCAAGCTACTGATGATGAAGACTACTCTGAGGAGCAGTATCCACCGGCGGATGAAAAATACAAACAACTTGAAGACAAGTTAAAAGTTGTAGAGATCCAAGTTGTGCCTGGCTTGGACCTTAGAGACTTGGGTTTGGTTCCTGGTGTGGTAATTCCCTACAAGTTCAAGATCCCTGCTTTTTCCAAGTATGATGGGGTCTCTTGCCCGAAACTCCATCTAAGGTCTTACGTGCATAAGATTTAGCCACACACTACCGATCGAAAGCTCTTGGTCCATTTCTTTCAAGAGAGTCTAGCTGGGACTCAACTTGCATGGTTCTATTAATTGGAGAGTTCCTGTATCCACACTTGGGAGGATCTAGCTGCTGCTTTCTATAAGCAGTGCCAATACAACGCTGATCTTGCACCAACTTGCATGCAATTGCTGAATATGACCATGGGTTCCAACGAGGGCTTCAAAGAATATGCCCAAAAGTGGAGATACCTGGCTGGCAAGGTGCATCCACCCTTAACTGATTGGGAGTTGATTGATATCTTTATGGGAACTTTGACAGGACCATTCTTCAACCATCTGATCGGAAGGTCTTCAGCTGGGTTCACCGAGCTAATACTGACAGACGAAAGAGTAGAGGCTGGAATTAAGAGCGTTAAAATCCAAAGGGGTGCATCTTCAAGTGCAAGGAAACATCCTTTCAATGGGAAGAAAGAGTCTGATGCTGTGTATGGTCAAAAAGGTCGTAACCAGAGTAACCACGACCAACACGTGGGGGCAGTTCTGATCTCTAATCCTACATTGGTGCAACAACGTCAACAGGGGAATCAGCATAAGGAGGTCGCGCCTAAAAAACAATTCACCAAGATCAACATGCCACTAGCTTATCATCCCAATGAAAGGTGTGCATACCATTTTGATAGTCCTAGACACGACACGAATAGTTGTTGGGGTCTAAAGAACAAGATTCAAGATATGATTGATGCCAAGGAGATTGAATTCGATCCTCCTAAAACTGTCAACATGGCCACTGCTCCCATGCCAAATCATTGAGCGTCCAGTTCGTTTTGAATTTTCAATTTAAATTTTTTGTTTGTTCAAACACTTATCTGTATGTCAGACTTTGGTTACTTTCATTGATGCATTGCATATGTTTATCTTGAATTAATCTATTTGTCTTCACTATATTTAGACTGTGTTTTTATTTGTTGTTTTTCGTGATATTCAACTCTCGTTAAAAGTTGAAAGCCTTTAGAGGGAGGATGACAAAAACAATTCCATAATCTCATACAATATGCTTTTGGATAGACCTTGCTGACGATGTACAAGCGTTCGTTTCAATTCCTAAACACTGGAGTTATAAGGAAGATAATCCCTAGTCAACCCCTTTGAGCTAAAGAAGTAGGAGTTTTCTTTTTCACACAAATTGAAACCTTTAATCAAAACCTGGGGCAGGGTAGTCTCTCAGTTAATTCAAATACTCGTTCAATCACAAGCTTTCACTTCATACACAATGAATGACAACGAGAACGTCCTTCTAAATCAAAAGACGGCGATGGTTCCCTATCAAATAGGAAGTCATTATCTCTCAAAAGAAAAGCCCACTAAGTCAAAACCTACAAAGGAGACTTAAGAAAAACCAGGGCATCCCGTTGACTGTAATCTCAAAACAGTCAGGCAAAAATCATGGATAATAAATAAATAAATAAATAAATAAAATAGGTCACTACAAATCCTCGACAACATGAAAAATGTTGCAAAAACGACTGCCTTCCAACAAACATATCTTGTCTGAACCATCACCAAAACGTCATTCAGACTCAAGTGGAATTCAAACGCACAACTAACTGGGTTAGGGACTGAAGAACATCACGAAGAATGGGCAGGTACAAATACACGTTAAGCCTTATCCTTTGTTTCTTAAACCGTGAACCAGACTACGATACAACCCTTCAAAAGTACTTATTGAAGCATGTGTTAGTTCGAAAGCATATTGTTACCAAGGGTATCTTGACTCCTCTAAGGCTTACTGTAAATCCTGAGTTTAATTCATATTCTTACAAAACTATTTACTTGCTAAAATTCATTTTCAAAACTTCAAGACGAGCATAAACTATGCATTATTTGAATATCGTTGTTTGCATATGGCTAATTGTTTGACGGCGGAGAAATTCACACAATGAATATCCAATGAACGGAAATTCTCAAGAAATATAACCACTTCAAATGGGAAGATACTTCCAATGACAAATATCCTATGAGAATGGGGGGCATGACATGTTACAGTCCATATTGTCTAGGGGAACTCAAGTCGAGATTCCAAGAAATATCTCAAGAAATGCTGAATAACTAGGGGCAGGTCTGTATTTGACTCACTTGGGGCATTGAACATGAATTCCAACAAAGGGTTACGTACGGTCAAGGAACATTTCCTGGCAGTACTACAAACACTTACTACTAGGGGCAGTGACAAATTCCCACAAAGTCCTTTTCATAGGGTGTTCCCCAGTCAAGTCCCCACAAAGTCATCTTATAAGGTTATCCCCAGAGAATAATCTTCACGAATAAGGATGAAAACCCCTCAAGGACAAATTCATGGATATCCCCACAAAGTTGGATCCAGGAAATCCCTAGCCAGAATTTCAATCTTTGGAAAATCTTCTTCCCAACTGAGTTGGTCTCAAGAAGAATCCTCAAAGAGTTCTGCCAAAAGAAAACACCTCCCCAACAGTTAGTCAAATATTCTCTTCAAACAAGGTTTATTTCCCCAACAAACTATAGATCCCCAGCTTGAATTTTCCTCTCAGACTATCACAAGTCAAGGGACCACAACCCCACTTCTCCAGTAGAATTTTCTACAATCCCCAGTGAGTTGTTGCAAAGCCTGGAAGACAACCAGATAACAGTTAACTACTTTATCCCCAACAAGTTTTTAATTTCCTTTCTCTCCAATCAAGAGATAACTCCTCAGTAGAGGAACAGACAACTAAAACTCCTGAAATATTTTATCCAAGCAGAAATCAAAACTTTCCACAGGGTTTTCTTCTCAAGCAAAGTCAATGTCCCCTAGCAGATTTCTCCTCAAACAACAAAACAGGAATCCCTAGCGGAAGCATTCTAAAATAAGGTCTGAAGGTGTGCATACTCTCCATCCCTAGTAGAAATCCGAGATTTAACTTCCCAAAACTCCCCAACATTTGTCAAGGATTTATTTTCCAAAATAAAGATACACTTCAACAACATTTCACATTCATGCATCATATTACATACATGATAAATGCATACAACATAATCTCATTCATTTTGAGAACATCATCAAGCCATGCATCCATCTGCATGCAACTAACCCTCTTCCTTGCAGGGAAAAGTCAATCAACAAAAGTCCTATTTGGAAAATACCACAACCATTTTTCAATAAGTTAGAGATTAATTCCTGAAACCAGACAGGACAACTATCTCAACGACCAACAAAAACAAGTTCCAAATTAATACCTAAAATAAGGCAGGACAACTATCTGAGGACAACTAATTATAGATTAATTCCTAAAACAAGCCAAGGAAATTATCTACACAACCAGTTGAAGCAATCCTACACGGGCTCCTTCTCATACACTTTTCTAAAAACAGTTCAGATGTGATCCAGATACGGCTGACATTATGATACTTACTCGAGATTCTCTTCTAGAAACAGTTCAGATGCGTTCCAAATACGGCTGACATTCTGATACTTACTCCAGATTCTCTTCTAGAAACAGTCCAGATGCGAACTAGATACGGTTGACATTCTGATACTTACTCCAGATTCTCTTCTAGAAACAGTTCAAATGCGATGCAGATACAGCTGACATTCTGATACTTACTCCAGATTCTCTTCTAGAAATAGTTCAGATGCGCTCCAGATATGCCTGACATTCTGATACTTACTCCAGATTCTTTTCTAGAAACAGTTCAGATGTGATCCAGATACGGCTGACATTCTGATACTTACTCCAGATTCTCTTCTAGAAATAGTTCAGATGCAATCCAGATATGACTGACATTCTGATACTTACTCCAGATTCTCTTCTAGAAACAGTTCAGATGCTATCCAGATATGAATGATATCATGATACTTACTCCAAACATCCCCCAGAAACGTTTCAGATACAATCTAGAGACGAATATTATTTTGATACTTACTCCATTCTTCTTCTAGAAACAGTTCAGATGCGATCCAGATACGGATGTCATTCTGATACTCATTTCAGTTCCTTTCAAATACGAGTCAGATATGATCCATTTGTGGATATCATTCTGATACTCATCCTATTGTATCTACTGTTTCAGTATAAATCAACCAGAGGTTATTCTGATACTTCTTCCAAATTCCTACCAATAATCACCTTTGGGTTGCATCTATAAGCCCATCTCCGACAACTCTCCATCATCTCTCCAAATGGCATCTTTAAGCACATTCCCTACACAATCAACCACCACATCATCGAGTGCAAATTTATGGACACTCTAGTGCTCAATCATCTTCCACCTTCAAGTCACGAGTGGCGGACTCGCCAATCTAACTCTTCAGGTTTAAGAAGATTGAGTAGGGGAAGCTGTTGTACCCCAAAATTTTCCCTCTCAATTTCTCAAGATATTTCTCACGAAGATTTTTAAAAAGCTCAAGTTTGCATAAGTACAAAGCAGATTGAAAGGAGTGATTGCAGACAATAGTTCGAATTCAAAATCTGGAAAATGGCCTCCTTCGATGGAAGCTTAATTCACCAGCTTTCAATTGGGCATCTGGCTCCCTTCAAAATTGCTTTAATTCCCAAGCTTCTATTGAGGCAATGGCCTCTTGCATGCTTGCTTCATACAAGCTTCGATTGAACACATGGTTATCTTCATGCTAGCTTCGACGGGGCATTGTTTCCCTTTGAAACAGCTTCCTTCGATTTAGAAGACAAGGGCCTCCTGTTGGTGTCCTTCGATTCAAAAGTTAGTGGCTTCCTACTGGCTTCTTTTGATTAAGAAGGAAATAACCCTCTGAAAGCTTCCTTCGATTCAGAAGGCAATGGCCTTCTGAAAGTTTCCTTTGATTCAAAGTAGGGACCTCTTGCATGCAAGTTTCGATTGCACCATTGGCTCCTTTACATGTTTTCCTTTGATTCATAAAACCAGGACTTCCTTCATGCCAGCAGGAACAAGGAAATGGACTCCTGTAGCTTTCCTTCGATTCAGAAGGAAATAGCCTTCTGAAGGATTTCCTTCGATCCACGAAGCAGGGACCTCATGCATGCAAGCCTCGTTTGGGCATTTAGGCCTCCTGCATGCAAGCTTCGATTGCACCACTGGCCTTACATGTTTGCCTTTGATTCACAAAGCCAGGACTTCCTTCATGCCAGTAGGCACAAGGCAATGGCCTCATGCAGTTCTCCTTCAATTCAGAAGCCAATAGCCTCCTGCTGGTTTACCTTGATTCATAAAGTAGTGGCCCCTCTGAACGCAAGCTTTGATTGGTTAAGGGCTACCTGCACGCAAGCTTCGATTAGGCAAGGGCTACCTGCATGAAAGCTTCAATTGGGCAGGGACTACCTTCATGCAAAGCTTCGATTGGAGTATTAGTTTCCTTCGAAGACACATACTTTGAATCCAATTTTGAATCCTTCGAGCAAGATTGGTTGAAGAATAAATCTCATAGCCTTATCCTCCAAATCTCACTTGTCAGGCTATGTTACTTCAAAATCTTTACATAATCAGGCGCTTACACAAATTTGTGATACATTACACAAAGATTCTAAGTTTTATCCACTGGATAATACCACTCTTGGATGAAATGGCAAAAACCTACGTACCATTTTTAATAAAGAGTACTTTAATCACAAAGTTAGCTCCCAATATGATTTTTTCTAAATACAAGCAATGTCAAAAGCACAAGTCAAATCTTCTGCCCTCGACAGACATCAGGCACCTACTTGTACTTGAAACTTGGGAACAACGAAAAAGGATCAAACTTGTTTTCATTTTCAACCAAACCATTGTTTGTTATCCTACAAACATGGTTACTCCAATATCTCTAACCCTTTTTCTATAAATAGAGAAATCATTTGCAAGCTGAAACATATTTTATTGGTATGGAAAGAATCTTCAAAAACTCTCAAACTCTCAAAACTCTCAAACTCTCAAAATTCGCAAACACTTAACACACTCTCAAACCCATAATCTAAAGAAACACCACAATTGTTTCTCCCCCTTCGAATCCAAGAGCACCCAGGACAGCAGCTCAAGTCCAAAACCCACATTCCAGCTTCAAGCAAGGTAAGTCTTCTTGACCATGACCCTTCAAACATGTAAATAACCATTTCCTTTCGTTTCAAACATCATCATTACCCTTTGGTTTGTTTTCGTTTCCATCTTATCTGTTTGTTTTCGTTGCTAACCTTTTTGGCTTGTTTTATTTGTTTATCAAACTAATTTTAAGAACTAACCTGGCCATGAAACAATATTAGCATGGCCTCAACCCATGCTGCTATTTAAACCCAAACGAAATAAAACAGGAAGAAGGATGTGTGAATCAAAGCTTTAGGATTCGCCGCATACTGCTATCTAACCTCAAACTAAAGTGTGATACGGTGGCAGAACCGAATGTTATACTAGTTTTGCGTTTGTGTACATAAATATTACGGTAAGCAAGAGTCGACACCGACTTTTCTTTTATCCAAATTAAGGAAAGGGTGAAAAAACAGAAAAAGACCTTTTCGAGAGTTTTCTGAGTAAGGGGGTATGTTGTACCCCAAAATTTGCCCTCCCATTTCACCAACATTTTCTCATCACAAGACTCTTGGGACTGAAGATCAAGCTAGGGTTTGCTCTGCTCAAGACCCCTCCTTCCACTGTTGACCTAAATTAGGATTTTGACTGCACAAAGGCAAATTTTTGACTGTTTGACCTAACCAATGGCAAACCAAGCTCACATATGGACTCAAGGACCCAATGACTTTGTCTTGACCCATTCAACAAGTTCAAAAGACCTCAAATGCATAGGATTGACAGATGAATTTTTCAGTCAACTGATCAAAATTTGACTGTATACTAAAAAGTCAAACTTTGACTTTTTGGTCAAAATCAAGTGCCAAGGGTCATTTTTCATCAAGACATGTCAAATTATGAAGATTTTTCATCAAGAAACCTAAAAATGCAAATTAGGGTTTAAAATGAAAAAATTTCATAACTTAGAATTTTTCTAAGTTATGAAATTTTCTTATTTTTTCCCAATTTTGTCCCATTTTTTCACCAAGATGCAAATGGATTCAAACAAAACTTACAACATGAAAGTTATAGTCCATCACAAAGTCTACAACTTTGATTCATAAAGTTTCCTCAAAATAAGCTTGTATCTCAAGTTATGATTTTTGGAACAAGGGTACTTAAAACTTTTAACTCAGGCAAAATTTATCCTAATCCGGGCAGGATTTTGACCCATCTTCTTGGCCACTTTTCACATGGTTCCACTTCGAGTTTCAAGTTACATTACAAAGATGGATTGTAGTACATGTCTCAAGCTTTCCAAATTGTCCAAGAACTCCTCAAACACCCTTGTGGTTAGAGAGATTCAAATTTTCAAAGTTGGCAAAAAACTCACTTTTGTTCATGACCAAGGCATGTTCATACAAACTTGCGTTTTTGAAATCAGTAGGTTGGATGCTAGCTTGCAGGCCTCAAAACCAACTTACACTCCTTAATTTAATGCTTAACCATTGAACTAAGGTTTTATTTTAGCCATTGGGTCATTACATACAAGATTAATCCCTAAGTAGAAGAAGTGACATTTCCACTTTTGCCAAATGTGCTTTATGTCAAAACTAAATCCCTTGAGCATTGGTCCATATCTCATACAGCAGATTAAGTACATAAATTGGGGGAGGGGCCTAGAGATTGTGTGCAGCATACAAGATCGTTGGTACAGGCCTGTTCAAAAACACAGGCACATCTTGGCTTCATAAAAGAAGAAGTTTGCAAAACGTGAGAGAGAGATTTTTTTGTTGAACGAGAGCAAAAGCAAACTTTGCAAACCAGTTCCAGACATCAAAACAAACCTTGTGAAAAATTCCATACCTCCCAACAAGCATTAAAACTCTCCAACGTTCTAAAACCTGCAAAAACTCTACGTTTTTTTCATAAAAAGTCTCAGTAGTATACCTTTCGATTCGCTTCCCCTAGACTGAAGCAACCTTCGATTCACGTATCACCATCATATACTCTCTTCGATTCAGTGACTGTCCAAACCAAACAAGAAAAAAACTAGCTTCAGGAAGATCCCAATGAAGCTCCCTCCACCATCAAATAAGTCACCTACAGCTCTTTCGATTAAACACTTCAAGAGGTAAGTTCTCTCTAAACTTGGAACTCTTTCATTTAAACATCATGTGCACATGCCAATAAAGAAAAATGTAGATATTTCTAGACCATGTTTTAGCATTAGATTCTGACTGCTCTTATGCTGAAAACTCAAACTTGATTAGTTATACTTTGGACTTTGAGACCCATTGTTTTGTTTTTGTGTTAACTCCTGGACTGTAGTTATGTTTGGATGTTGCATTTTTAGAACTTGAGACAGGTTGTTATACCCTTCGATTGGCTATCTGCATAACCCTTTCGAATCACAATTTGAGGGCCTAACATGCTTGCAAGGAGTCAGCAAGGAGCCTGTGGAAAAGCAAGAACCTTTTTGTTTCCAGACCTCAGACGAAATCCATGACCTTTTCGTTTCCATGTTTTGATACAGACATGTTCAGCACATATACACATGCTTCGATACAGACATGTTCAGCACACACACACTTGTTTCGAATACCCTGACTTGCAGGCCCAGACGAAAGGCACCTACTCACTGACTCCAGGCCCAATCGAAAGAGGCAGAAAGGCATAACATGCAGTCCCACTGGTCCCAATCGAAAGACACAACAGGCTGTCCCAATCAAAAGATGCAACTTGCTGCTGCCTTTGCCCAATCGAAGGACAAGACTTCGCCCCTGCCAAGGCCCAACAGAAAGGCATAACATGCAGTCCCACTGGTCCCAATCGAAAGACACAACAGGCTGTCCCAATCGAAAGATGCAACTTGCTGCTGGCTTTGCCCAATCGAAGGACGGGACTTCGCCCCTGCCAAGGCCCAATCGAAAGACACAAAATGCTGCCCAATCGAAAGATGCAACTTGCTGCTGCCTTTGCCCAATCAAAGGACAGGACTTCGCCCCTGCCAAGGCCCAATCGAAAGATGCAACTTGCTGCTGCCTAGGCCCATTCGAAAGACACAACATGCTGCCCAATCGAAAGATACAACTTGCTGCTGCCCTTGCCCAATCGAAGGACAGGACTTCGCCCCTGCCAAGGCCCAATCGAAGGACAGGACTTCGCCCCTTCCAAGGCCCAATCGAAAGACGTGACTTTGTTGGTGCTAGCCCCAATCGAAGGAGGCCAGCAACATACCAATCGAAGGATGCTACTGCCTGGGTCGAAAGACACGCTTTTTATTTATTTTTATCTTATTTTTTGCCTTTATATTTCTATGCACTTCAATATGGTTGTAATAGTGTAGGATTTATTTTTTGCACTTTTTATTACCTTTGTACAAATGCTAGCAATTAGTTGTGAATGGTAAGATAAAACCAACAAGTAGACAACATAAAAAATCAAACAAAAATGCATGCAATAAAACACACTTTGCACACATGCACCCCTAGGGTTTCATCCACTTGTTGCCTTCAAAAATGAGCCATGGTTGCATGTCAAGTACTTTGGCAAAACAAGAACAATCAAAATGATCATAGTCCCTCGATGACGCTATCGGAGTTGCCTAAACAAAATGATCAAGTCCCCCAAGAAAATTGCCAAAGATACTTGACACTATTGCTTTCATGGTCTATACGATGACCCGCGCATGTCCCGTTAACATCCTAACACAAGGTTGTTCACCAAATACAATGGTGAAACAACACTGTTAAAAGGGTTAAAAACATAAGAAATATCTTTGAGTAAAATAGGGTAGATAACTCTTAGTTACTTGATCAAACTTGCAAAACGCACTTGCCATTTTCAAACAGATCTCACAAACACACTTTTTGAACTATTTTCGAAACAAACACTTTGTTGGCGTTCTTATAGAAACGAGAACTATTACAAAGTTCCATTTTCAAAATACTTTCAAAACACACACACCACAAGCATATTCAAACAAAAGCAAGTGATCTAAAACAAGTAACTAAGAGCCCATGGAAAACCATGGATGAAAAGGGTGCTAACACCTTCCCTTTTCATAATCTACCCCCTGAACCCACGAAAACATCTCAAAGGTTTTTTCTGTGCTTTTTGACCTTTCCTTAGGATAAAATAAAAAGTCGGTGGCGACTCTTGCTAAACCGCAACATTTGCAAACACAAACGCAAATCCCAAGTCAGTTCTCCCACCGTATCACAGAACTGGCGACTCTATTGGGGACAATCTTAAAAGTGGGGTTACCTTAGGGTTTTAGATCACCTTTACATGCTTACTTTGTTTGCTTTGATTGCTTTACTTTTTGGGTTCCTTGCTTGAGTTTGTTTTAAATCCTACACCCGGATTTGGGGACACCTTTTAGGTAAATAGCAATAAACTGTGAGGGAACTGTGCGGGGTATACCGACATGGTTGAAGCAGTAGCTATGTTAGTGTGACATATTTGTGAGTACCAGTAGCCCTTGAGTAGTCAAGGAGAATACGGGGCCGCTGAGCGATGTCATGAAGCACTAACGAACTCTTATAACCTTACTTGACCATCTTGGCCTTTTTTAGGGGTAGTGAGATGACCGACTTTGGTGCAGTCCGAAGTTGGTAGATACTCGATACTACATTCATTGAGGATTGTTTTCTTGGAATATTTTGGTCGCCAGTTAAGTAGCTAAATCAAAACAATGAACACAGAAAACAATCCAATGATTTTGAGCTCCTTAGAACCCGATTTCTATTTCTAGGATAAGTTTGAGCCAACTAAACTCAAGAGGGTACTTACCTACAAACCCCATGCAAGCCTAAACCTAAGGACTTGTCTGCTTTGTGTGAATATGATTACCTGTATATACACTTGCTTACTTTTGCATACATGTACATAACATCATGACATCATACCATAGAATTTTCAATAACCATTTCAAGGATCTCGAGGGTCTTTTGATACGGGATCACGTTGAACCAGACGTTTACCAAAGATCAAGAGGGTTCTCCTCTAAACAAACACCGTCAAAGATCAAGTACAACAACTTGAATCAGGGGCTATGACCCACTTGACATGGTGAGCTTGATTCTCGTGGAAAGATATCCACCGATACAAAGTTCTCCAATCAAAGATGTTGACCAAAGTTCAACCTCTAACGTTTTGTGTTTACCCCGAGAGATCCTTGAAAACATGCATCCACATATCATGCATTGCATCATAACAGGTTTCTCCCATACAGGTCTCCTTATCTTCCTACTGTTTATTTCAGTAAGATGGATATGGAACAAACGGTGAAAGATCTCCAAGCTCAAAACGCTCAATTCCAACAAATGCTTCTGGCTATGGGTAAAGGGCAAGAGGATCAGAAAGCTCTCCTTCTCAAAGACAAGAAGAAGAAGTCCAAGAAGGTAGAGAGCATCCTAAACTTGAGAAGAAGACCTAAAACCCTACACCTTTCAACTCCATCCAACATAGGGGATAGTCTTGAAGAAGACCACAATTTGGAGATTGATGAAGTTGAAGCTGACTACTCCGATGAACAATATCCTCCCGCTGATGACAAGTACAAACAGTTGGAGGATCGCCTCAGTGCTATGGAGATTCAACAAATACCTGGCTTGGATTTAGGAGACATGGGTTTGGTTTCTGGAATGGTCATCCCGCCAAAATTCAAAGTCCCTACCTTTGCCCTGTACGATGGAGTCTCTTGCCCTAAGATGCACTTAAAGTCTTATGTCCGCAAGATTCAACCGTACACAACTGATCCAAAGCTTTGGATCCATTTCTTCCAAGAAAGCTTGGTAGGGACTCAACTCGAGTGGTTCTATCAATTGGAGAGTTCTCGCATCCACACCTGGGAGGACTTAGTTGTTGCTTTTTATAAGCAGTATCAATATAATGCTGATCTTGCACCAACTCGTGTGCAACTGCAGAACATGACCATGGGTTCCAACGAGAGCTTCAAAAGATACACCCAAAAGTGGAGAGATCTGGCTGGTAGGGTGCAACCCCCTTTAACTGACAGAGAGCTGATTGACATCTTCATGGGAACTTTGACAGGGCCTTTCTTCAATCACTTAATTGGAAGCTCCTCAGTCGGGTTCACCGAGCTAATACTGACCGGCGAAAGGGTCGAAGCTGGCATCAAAAGTGGAAAGATTTAAGAAGCTACACCTCCTGATGCTCAGAAAAAGACCCACATTGGGAAGAAAGAGTCCAGTGCTGTGTATGATCAAAAGAGTCGTCATGACCAACACGTAGGAGAAATCTTGATCTCTAATCCTATGCCTGCTCAACAAAGACAGGGACATCAGTGTAAGGAGGTCGCGCCTAAGAGACAATTCACTAAGATCAACATGTCACTGGGTCAAGCGCTACAATGCATGTTGCAGGCAAAGCTGATTACGTTAAAGGCTCCTCTCAGGAACCCAAATGCTTCTGCTCCTACCTATCATCCCAATGAAAGGTGTGCATACCACTCTGACAGTCCAGGACATGACACAAACAACTGTTGGGCTCTGAAGAACAAGGTCCAAGACATGATTGATGCCAAGGAGATCGAGTTTGACCCTCCGGAGACTCCAAACGTGATCACTGCTCCTATGCCAAATCATTGAAAGCTTTTGTTCATTTGAATTTTCAAGTTGTAATCTCTTTGTTATTCAAACAATTATCTATTAATGTCAAACTTTGTTTCATTAATGCATTGCATATGTTTGTCTTGATTTGATCCACTCATTTTCATTACACTTGAACTATGATTTCTACTTTCTTTATGACATTTAACTCTTGCTAAAAGTTACAAGCCTTTAGAGGGAGGATGACAAAACAATACCCTAATCTCAAACAGTATGCTTTTGAACAGACCTTGCTGGCGATGTACAGGCATTTCTTTCAAATCCTAAACACTGGAGTTATAAGGAAGATAATCCCTAGTCAACCCCTTAGAGCCAAAGAAGTAGGAGTTTTCTATTTTAAACACAAATTGAAACCTTTAATTTAAACCTGGGGCAGGGTAGTCTCTCAGTTAATTCAAAAGATGCACATTAAAGTCGCAAAACTCTCAGTTCATAATACAACGAACGACATCAAAAGAATTCCTTTGGAACCAAAAGATAGTGGTGGTTCCTTATCTCATAGGCAGTCATTATCTCTCAAAAAAAAAGGAAAAGCCCACTAAGCCAAAACCTACAAAGGAGGCTTAAGAAATTTTGGGCATCCCGCTGACTGTAATCTCGAAAACAGGAACAGTCAGGCAAAAGTTAGGGATAACAAATCAAAAGAACGAGGTCATTACAAATCCTCGACAACATGAAAAATGTTGCAAAAAAAAATGATGACTGCCTTCCAAAATCCAACTTGTGTGAACCATCACCAAAACGTCGTTCCAAATTCGAGTAGAGTTCGACGCACAATTAACTGAGTTTAGGATTGAAGAACGTCACGAAGAGCGGGTGGGTACAAATATACTTTGAGCCTTTATCCTTTGTTTCTTAAACCATGAACCAAGCCACGTTACAACCCTTCAAAAGTCCTAATTGAAGCACGGGTTAGTTCGAAAGCATACTGTTACAAAAGGTATCCTGACTCCTGTAAGGCTTTGCCATAAATCTTGTGTTGAATCTGTCTTATAAAAAGTTTTCTGCTAAAAAATGCATTTTTTCAAAACTTCGAGACAACATAAACTTTGCATTATTTGAATATCACTGTTTGCATTTGGCTATTTGTTTGACAACGAAGAAATTCACACAGTGAATACCCGATGAACGAAAGCCCTCTCAGTGAACAAAATCAATTCAAAAAAGGATGACACTTCCATTGACAAATCTCCTATCAACAAGGGGGCATGAAATGTCACTAACCAGCACACCTGGGGCAGTCCAGTCAAGATTCCAGGAAATATCTCAAAGAAGTGCAGAGTAACCAGGGGCAGGTCTCCATCTCCGTCACTTGAGACATTGAGCGTCAATCCCAACAAAGGGTTACGTACAAATCAAACTTTTTGGCAATGCCACAAACATTCGCTACTAGGGGCAATGACAAGTCTCCCCAAAGTCCTTCTCATAGGATGACTCCCAGCAAGGGTTTAATCTCTGAAAACCTTTCCCCAGCTGAATCAACCTCAAGAATCCTCGAGGACTTCCCCCAACGAAGATGTCATCTCTAGCGGACTGACGACATGGTTTATTTCCCCAACAACACCAGGTTTCCCCAGCTTGAGTTTGCCTCTCCGACTAATACAAATAAAAGGACCACAACTCCTCTTCCCCATTAGACTACTCTACAATCCCCAGTAAGTTACTGCGAAACCTGGACCCGACCAGATATCAGTTCAACATCGACTCCCCAACAGAGCAACGAAAGACTAAGACTACTAAACTCTTTTCCCAAGCAGGAATAAACATTCTCCCCACAGAGTTTTCAACTTCCCCCAGCGGAGTTCTCCTCAAACAACAAAGCAGGGATCCCCGGTGGAAACATTTTGAGCAAAGTCCAAGACAAAATTACACTTCAACAAAATTCATAACATATGCATACAAAATACATATGACACCATCTCATTTTATTTTGAGAACACCATTACACAATGCATACATCATGACATTGCATACAACTAACTCTTTACCTTTTCAGGAAAGATCAATCAACAGGCAAAGATCATCATCTTCTGAGATTTCCTTCTAGAGACAGTTCAGATGCGATCCAGATATGGCTGACATTTTGATACTTATTCCAGATTTCTTTCTAGAGACA
Source organism: Vicia faba (assembly GCA_948472305.1). NCBI lineage: Eukaryota > Viridiplantae > Streptophyta > Magnoliopsida > Fabales > Fabaceae > Vicia > Vicia faba. Next base: position 1,315,547,299 of record OX451736.1, on the reverse strand, counting down.
GTTCAGATGCGATCCAGATATGGATGACATTCTGATACTTATTTCAGTTTCCTTCTAGAGATAGTTCAGATGCGACCCAGATATGGCTGACATTCGGATACTTATTCCAGATTCCTTCTAGAGACAGTTCAGATGCGATCCAGATATGGCTGACATTCTGATACTTATTCCAGATTCCTTCAAATACAGTTCAGATACGATCCAGATTCGGATGTCATTCTGTCACTCATTCAAATATAGTCCAGATACGATCCAGATTCGGATGTCATTCTGTCACTCATTCAAAATACAGTCCAGATACGATCCAGATTCGGATGTCATTCTGTCACTCATTCAAATATAGTCCAGATACGATCCAGATTCGGATGTCATTCTGTCACTCATTCAAAATACAATCCAGATACGATCCAGATTCGGATGTCATTCTGTCACTCATTCAAATACAATCCAGATATGATCCAGATTCGGATGTCATTCTGTCACTCATTCAAATACAATCCAGATACGATCCAGATTCAGATGTCATTATGTCACTCATTCAAATACAGTCCAGATACGATCCAGATTCGGATGTCATTCTGTCACTCATTCAAATATAGTCCAGATACGATCCAGATTCGGATGTCATTCTTTCATTCATTCAAATATAGTCCAGATACGATCCAGATTCGGATGTCATTCTGTCACTCATTCAAAATACAATCCAGATACGATCCAGATTCGGATGCCATTCTGTCACTCATTCAAATACAGTCCAGATACGATCCAGATTCGGATGTCATTCTGTCACTCATTCAAATACAGTCCAGATACGATCCAGATTCGGATGTCATTCTGTCACTCATTCAAATATAGTCCAGATACGATCCAGATTCAGATGTCATTCTGTCACTCATTCAAAATACAATCCAGATACGATCCAGATTCGGATGTCATTCTGTCACTCATTCAAATACATTTCAGATACGCTCCAGACACGGACGCCATTTCTTTTGATCATACAAACTCAGTCCCCAGATACAGTTCAATGGCATTCCAGACACGAATACCATTTTGATACTCATTCTAATCCAACTTACAAATTGCAATTCAACGGGAATTCTTGGATGGCATCTATAAGCCCATCTCCAACAGGATTCTATCACCCCTGCAGATGGCATATATAAGCCCATCCTCCTGCCAACAATCTGCAAATGGCATCTGTAAGCCCATTCCCGACATCACAATGCTGATACTACACCATCCGAGTGCAAATTTCTGGGCACTCTAGTGTTCAATCATCTTCCACCTTCAAGTCACAAATGGCAGATTCGCCAATCTAACTCTTCAGGTGTAAGAAGATTGAACAGGGGCAACTGTTGTACCCCAAAATTTGCCCTCCCATTTCACCAACATTTTCTCATCACAAGACTATTGGGACTGAAGATCAACCTAGGGTTTTCTCTGCTCAAGACCCCTCCTTGCACTGTTGACCTAAATCAGGATTTTGACTGCACAAAGGCAAATTTTTGACTGTTTGACCTAACCAATGGCAAACCAAGCTCACATATGGACTCAAGGACCCAATGACTATGCACTTCAATATGGTTGTAATAGTGTAGGATTTATTTTTTGCACTTTTTATTACCTTTGTACAAATGCTAGTAATTAGGTGTGAATGGTAAGATAAAACCAACAAGTAGACAACATAAAAAATCAAACAAAAATGCATGCAATAAAACACACTTTGCACACATGCACCCCTAGGGTTTCATCCAGTTGTTGCCTTCAAAAATGGGCCATGGTTGCATGTCAAGTACTTTGGCAAAACAAGAACAATCAAAATGATCATAGTCCCTCGATGACGCTATCGGAGTTTCCTAAAAAAAATGATCAAGTCCCCCAAGAAAATTGCCAAAGATACTTGACACTATTTCTTTCATGGTCTATACGATGACCCGTGCATGTCCCGTTAACATCCTAACACAAGGTTGTTCACCAAATACAATGGTGAAACAACACTGTTAAAAGGGTTAAAAACATAAGAAATATCTTTGAGTAAAATAGGGTTGATAGCTCTTAGTTACTTGATCAAACTTGAAAAACGCACTTGCCATTTTCAAACACATCTCACAAACACACTTTTTGAACTATTTTCGAAACAAACACTTTGTTGGCGTTCTTATAGAAACGAGAACCATTACAAAGTTCCATTTTCAAAATACTTTCAAAACACACACACCACAAGCATATTCAAACAAAAGCAAGTGATCTAAAACAAGTAACTAAGAGCCCATGGAAAACCATGGATGAAAAGAGTGCTAGAACCTTCCCTTTTCATAATCTACCCCCGAACCCACGAAAACATCTCAAAGGTTTTTTCGGTGCTTTTTGACCTTTCCTTAGGATAAAATAAAAAGTCGGTGGCGACTCTTGCTAAACCGCAACATTTGCAAACACAAACGCAAATCTCAAGTCAGTTCTCCCACCGTATCACAGGGTAGATTATGGAAAGGGAAGGTGTTAGCACCCTTTCTATCCGTAGTTATCTACGGGCTCTTAGATGCTAGCTCATGTTTTGAAAATTGCTTGTGCTTTGTGTGTTTTGAAAATTAGTTTTTTGAAATGCTTTACTGCAGAAATTCGCTTTGTGATAACTTTGTGAAAATTTTCCAATATTGACAATGAAATATGAGAATAGGGATATTGAATTGATGGTTGACCAAAAGTCCACTTGGTTAACAGTTGATTTTGATTGTCTTTTGACAAAATGACCAATTTACCCCTTTTTTATCAATTGAACCCTTTCAAGCCAAAGTTGATGATTAAACTTCCAATGATAGATGCTCATGACTATGTAGAGAAGTATGGGATCAAGAATTTCCCAAAAATCCAAAGATCTCCTGATTAAAACTCAAACCCTAGTTTTGACTGATGAACAAAAAGGAAGTGATTCTCCTTGTAAACAACACAATAATCAATCTTCTAATGATCCAATAAGGTGGATAAGATATATTGAGATATGTGGTACCTTTGGGCTTGAAATATCCAGAGGTTTATATGATAAGGCTCTACTTGAGCAGCTTGTCAACACAATCATTCTTCAAAAGCTTGTGAAAGACTTGATAATTAAAATACCTTGATCCCATAACAATGTATGAATGCAATGCAACATGATGTTTATGATGAAACATAAGCCTAAATCAAGAGGGTAAATTTTGGGGTGCAACACCTAGGACTAGGGATACCCTATATTTATCGGTTAATTATTGATACAAAATGCTTGAGTTCATCATAAATCTCTAAGGACTTAAGATTTAGGATGAATATTCAAAGGTTTTCCCACTAAAGACTTAGGGTAAAGTAAACTTAAGATCTGGTAATTGAATATTATGAACTTTTTGAAGAAATCATGATTTAAGGTTGCTACATGGAAAATTATACACTTTACCCTAGCATGTTCCTCGTATATGTGAAAAGCCAATTTATATTTCTACTTAGTTTTACTTATCATTAAGTGATAATTTCCAAACAAAATCCCACTTTATGTTTTTGTTTAATTGAAACACGAATTGAACTTGATACTTGTACACAGTCCTTGAGATCGAAATTCGGGGAATTTCCCTATTATTAGCATAAGAGGAAAAATAGCACACTTGTTGTTTTTCCGATCACTAACATCTGTAGGGTTTCCAGGAGACGTCAATCAAGGAATTGGGAAAATGAATAATCAATATGGTTACTAGCATCAGTAAGATACCGAGAAACATCAATCAAGTGATTAGAAAATGAACAATCAGTAAGGTTAATGACATCAGTAAGGTTACTGAGAAGCATCAATCAGGTGATTGGAAATGAACAATCATTAAAGTTACTAGCATCAATAAGAGTATCGGGAAACACCAATCAAGTTGTTGGGTGCTAAGAAATGTTGGGCTTTGTAAAAATCAGATTTTATTGTGTGAATGCCAAGTGAAATTGGGCTTTCGGTGGGAAATTCCAAGTGAGATTGGGCTTTTGTAGATGTTAGATTAATTCAATGGCAATATGAATAAGGTGATACGCATGGTTCGATGCAAGAGCATAGAGACATAGTGAATGAATGAAAATGATTTATGATGACTTGGATGTTTTTGACCGGTGCCCCTATGGTGGGTCGTGGATGATTAAGACTTGGATGATTGTTTGTGTAACAAGGCTGCTTGTCACACGATGGTATAATGTTGTGCTAGCATGACTTCTTGATACTCATTTTAACCTCGAAGATTGTTGATGTAGGAGAGATCTTCATTGGGAATTGAGAAAGTACAAAGATAGCTTGCCCCTTTGTGGCATGTTTTGCCCTATCTGTTGGTATGGTCTTTGAAGAAATTCACCTCAATGTGAGTTTGAAGTAGTTTGGCCATATCGTACAATTGAGATGGATGCCCCCTATTTTGAACCTTGAAACCATGTGTCCTTGATTAATTGACTCTTGGAATGATTTTCCTCTGATGAACCATTTTGAATCAAATTCTTTTGATCGAGCTTTGCACCGGTCTACCCCCACATTAGAATTTTGAAAGGTATACCCTAATCTTCAGAGTCTGAAGGAATATACTAAGAAGGAACTTGGATCTAACCATGTTGTGATATGGACTTGATAAGTACTTCCCCAACATTTCAGTCTTGAAAAGTATGCCCTTGATTAGTTGGTGCTTAGTTGACCAATTCTTAGAATGATTTCCCCTTAGTCAATAGGATATTCATGTGATCATTAGGATTTATTTTGCTGAGACGGTAGGATCCCTATGTCATTTCCCCCCTAATTAGGAGCTTCTTGAAATGGATCGTCTTAGACCAATTTTAAGATCTTCTTGATGCTAAGTATTGATTCGTATATAAAATCGTACATTTTGAAAAGTAATCTAACATGATGTACATGTAAGTTTTGAAATTAAAATTTGTTATGGAAAATAAATATGGTGAATTTTGATATGGAAAATAGATATTTCATACAATGGATGAGCACAGATGAAGATGTGAAAAAGAAATGCAGTTAGCGATGATTTAACAAATATTATGAGCCAGTTTAAAACATATTTTGTTGAGTATGCTTTCATAGTGAACCTAGCTTCAATTAGTACTTTTGAAGGTTGTAATGTGACTTGGTTCACAGTTTGAGAAACAAATGATATAAGGCTCGAAATTTGAAATTTAACCCACCTCATTCTCCTTCATGTTCTCCATTCTTAAGTTCAATCAATTCAACAGATGCGTTCAGTCTGCAAGAGAAATTTTGTAGTCACGATGATGATAAGAAGCATTAATAAGGTTCAAGAACTGCTGAGAAACATTGATGATTCTTGAGGTGGCAGTCACAAGCTTATTTTCAATTTTTCTTTCAATCCCTTATTTTTGCATGGACCAATTCTTTTTAATTTTCCGGTCCATCGAGATGCCCTAACTTTTTCCTAAGTCAAATTTTTTGGATTTTTATTTTCAACTTAGCGAGCTCTTTTTGGAATAGTTCTTATGAAGTTTTGCTTTTGATTCAGAATAGTTGTGACTGCCATGTTGACTTTTGTAAATTTTATCTTATTTTCTTCCTCAATCATGGATGATGTATGTGAGGAAGAAGATATTGAAAGCTTTATCTTCATTGTTTCCTCGATCTTGAATGATGAATGCGAGAAAGAGGATGTGCTTAAATCTCTTGCTTGAATGGAATGATTTTTTTGAGATTAGAATGCATCATTAATTTAATTGAAAGACTACCCTTCTCCTGGTTAAAATTAAAAGTTTCTTTTGAAAAATTTGAACAACTCCAACTTCTGGCTCGAGGGGGTTGACTACGGATTAACTCATTTTTTCTCCATTGTTTAGGATGTGAAACAATTCCTTACATCGTTAGCTAAGTCTTACTATTATAAAGCATACGTCAACATAATTCAGTTATTTTATTTACATCATTCTCCCTTAAAGTTTGTTAAAGGTGAAAGATGAAAATGGAATGGTGAAAAGTGAATATGGAAAAATATTGATTTTTTGTACATGGAAAGTGATGTCATAAGAAAGAGTGAATACAAATGGATTAATTTCAAAAACATGCATGATTATTTTATTAGAATTACTAATAAAATAGTACAATGTTGTATAATAAATAACACTTGGCTACAAAGAAATTACAAGTACAAATGAATAAAGGCCTAATGATTCTATGGGGCTAGCTTCCTTGTCGACCCACTTAACTTTAGGAGATGCTTCTGGACGTTCTTACATTGTTGAAGTAAAGGGTGACCTTTTCATTTTCTTCATATGGGCATACCTCTTTTACTAATATGTAAATTGATCTTTATATTGTTACCTTTGATATGTTGGAGTTACCCTTAGTAGTGGTATCTGAGGCGTTGTGTAGGCATGTAGTTGTCATGGTGAAAAGATTCTTTCTCTTCTCGATAGGACTTGTATCTCTTGGTTCATTCGATTCTTAAATGGTTGACTTCCTCCCTAAATAGTTTAGGACTTTCTTGAGTTCATTTGTGAGAATCGGGAAATCAGCTAGCTAGATAAATGTTGGACAAGGGCGAAAATGGAAATGGATATGAGGTTTATGTTATGTAAATGTATGTACATGTTTGTAAATAAAAATGTATGGGTATGCAAAAAAGATTTTTTTTTTCTTTAGGGATATGCTAAAAGTTTTAATGGAGATACAATGCAATACATATTTAGGATAAATATAAACCTAGGGACAAAACCCTAATGGGTGACAGTTAAAAGAAAATCCCTACGGGTTAGGGATTATGACCTACAAAAGGAAACTCTTACATGTTAGATATTATGATAGACAAATGGGAAACCCTACATGCTAGGGAATATGATGCACAAAAGGAGATCCCTATAAGCTAGGTATTATGACAGACAAAAGGGAACGCTTATGGGTTTAGGGATAGAGATAGACAAGAGTAAACCCTTACGGGTTTAGGGATTGTAAAATAATGTCCCTTGTGGGAAGGCTCCCTATGAAGGATATGATATAAATAAAACATCCTATAGGAGGACTCCTATGGGAGGTTCTAAGTTTTTCTACCCAACCCCCACAAGGGTGGCTTCTAAGGGAATCATGGGTAACACCTAAGGGCAAAGGCACAAGGGTCTCCCTTAAGTGGAGCCTCTGTGTAGACCAAGACTTTCGTCTTGTAGGTCATACAAGGTCTCACCATGAGATTTTTTTTGGATTATTCATAGAGTCATTGGTCAAATAAAAAGTTATATCTCCAAGATAGGCCATCCCTCTTAATATATTTCTTGGAATTTGACCCACTCTACGAGAAGTTGTCTCGAAAACTCATAGGAATGTTAAACACCCTTGGTCAATTGACAACCCCTTATCTAAGGTTTATTACATATGAATCAAATTCCACCAATAAATATATGAAAATATGATGACACACAAAGTAATAAATAACATAATAAATAAAACAAAAGAGAATAATAAAATAAAAAATATAATAAATAAAAACCCCAAAAATTCTAGACCTAAAGGTAGGTGAAACTCTAACTTAAGGATTGTGGCCCCGAAAAAGTTGTCAGCTATCGTAACCGGCAAAAAATACAAGAGTCTCCATCATTACTTTTTGTCCTAAGGATGAGAAAAGAACAAATAATCTTAAATTTTCAGTGATCTCTAGGTTTGCGAGTTGGTTAGATAAAAGGAATATGTTAGACAGCTTATATCTCCCATGTTCTCAAGGGGACCCTATTTAACTTTATGACTTATGGGGACTATTTCTTTATTTACTCATATTATCATATATAGTAAAACAGGGGAAAATTAAGTTTTTAGTTAGTGGACTCGTCTTGATTTTTCAACTGTGTGCCTACGTAATTTCTTAAGAGAAATCTGAGTCTTTCGTAGTTCGAAGGTGTTTGGTTAGTTTTTTTTATAGGATTATGTTCAATTGCTTTCGAATGATCTTTTGAAATTTGTTTGGGTTTGAATATTTGAGTAATCATAGACTCAATTCGAAGTTTAATTTAGAAGCTATTTTCCAGTCTTTTTTTTTTAAATAATCTTGAATTTTTGTTATCTTAGTGAAAATAATAATTTTATGGGTTAGATATTTTAATATTTGATATAATTTCGAAAATAGAAGTGAAAATATGCATAATTAAATAAGTAAATTGATGTTGAAGTTAGTAAAATGTTTTGTTAAAAAGAAAGATAACTACGTGATTAATGCTTGGAAAAATAATGGTTAGTAATTTAGAAAGAAAAAAATAACTTAGAAAATAAATAATAGGAGTTATTACTAATGGTGTAAAATAAAAAGTTTATTAGTTTTCTAAGGAAAATATATAACATGGTTACAAGATAAACTAAATATATTAGAAAAAATATTTTTTATTTAATAAAATAAATTATAAAGTAATTAAGAAAATAAATAAAGAAAAATGAATAAATAAATCAAATAAATAAAATTTATAAATCAATAAATAGGTGGTGTATTTATATTCATTTAAGTAATCAGGCTGTGTAATTAGTATTGGGGTAAGCCTAAAATATTATGAATCCCAAAGCGTAGGGGTGTGGTATTAGTTGAGGTAAGAAATCTCGGGGTGGATTTAGTAGTGGGCTTGGGCTAGAACAAAAATTTGATTCCGTTTGTACTCTGTGAGAGGGACCATATGCGTTATGGTGTGCCAATTCGATCAGGAACATTAAATTTTGATCAGATAGTCTCCAGAAGTTAATTATGGGACGCTGATTATAAGTATGATGAACGGAGGGCCAGGATACGTTGCTAACTAAGGTGCATGGTAAATGGACACGCATGGAGCTGGTTAACAGTCTCCATATCCTGTGGTCAGCAAGTGACCTCGTGGTACTCATCGGTGTAGGGATGGAGGGAGTATTTAAACAAAATCTCTTCATATTTTTTCAATTTTCTCCTCTTCGCACTCTATCTCTCTACACTCGGAACTCCATTTCCTTCTTCTATCTACACCATAACCAAATGCTCCTCCTTCTCTCTAAAACCTCAGGCGATCAGAAGTCGCCCCATTGGCCGGAAATAGCTTTCGTCGGTGGCTCACTCTTAACCACCATGTAAGCCACCACCAAACCCAATTCCTGGTTGAACTTCAATCGGGATCTTCATACCTTCATCATTCAAACCCAGATCTTTGAAGAACTCTAGGTATAAACTTAGAACCCTAAGAACAAATGAACCCTATCCAATAACCCTAGGAGTAACCACTGCGGATGGCCTTCTGCCGTTTAAGATAAATGTTCTCTAGGAACATCATGTTCTACCCAAAAAAACCCTAAAACTCTAGTAATTTAGGAACCCTAGCCCTAATTAGGATGAACCCTAACCTTATGTTAGAAGAACCCTAACCCTAACAAATTTCAAGAAATCCCCAAGTTAAACCCCAATTCCAGAAATTCAACAATCACAACAACAAACAAAAACCCTAAGCTAAGTTTTTAGGCTTACCTCTCCTGCTGTGAAAATTTTCGTATAAATTCCTCTCCTAATATCTTTTCCTTTCTCTATTTTACGGGTACTTAGATCTGAGGGAGGCGTAGTAAGGGTTTTAAGCTTTGACTCCTTCTTCTTCTTCAACTCTTTCTTCTACAAAAAAAATCGGTCCTTAATTTTGTTTAGGTATAGGGTTTAAATAGGTTTTGGAATAGATTGAATTAGGAAATTATTTTATTACTGATAGTTGTTACAAATTAGAATTAGGGATTGATTGACTCTGATTTGTAATTTGATTTAGATTTAGTTAGAAAATAGATTTAGAGTTTTCTATTTCTGTAATGAATCTGAACGAGTTCTATGTATGGATTCATGCTTCCTAAAATATTATCATATCCAATATTTGATTTTAATTAATTTGATATGAAATTATGGAATTTTTGGTTTTTTGTTATAACTTAGGGCAACTTACATCAAGATAAGGTGTTCAAATTCAAAAATGATCAACGTAGAATTTGTAGAGGACATATTGAGCTTTCTAAAAAGTCCAAGATCCCCTTTATATGATAAAAATTGAGAGAGTTATGATTGATGCAAGTTGGGAAATTTTGAGAAAATGCATGAAACTTAAATTGAGCAAACTTGGAATTTTAGACTAGTGGGCTGATCTTTCAAGGTTCATGCGTGTTATAGGCCTTAATATGAACCTCAGAACTTATCTATGCACCCCTTGGGTTTTTATTCTATTTATTTTGATTTTTATTTATTTAAATTCAAAATTAAGTAAGATAAAATCAAGGCCTTTCATACAAGCTCTAAGCCCACCCTTGTTTGACCTAATTCAGCTCTATATAACTTCATTATTTCAGACATAACAGAAACACGAGAAAAAAAAACCTTGCAAGATCACCATTCCAAAATTCAAAAAATTATCAAAAATTAGGGCAAACATAAAACCCTATTGGCAGCCTCCTTTAATCGAAACCAAGCACTCAAACATACTCCTGAAGATCCCAAGAGTCGTTCCCATTTATACAACAAGCTTGAGGCATCCCAGAACGCGCTCCCTCAAGAACACTGGTTGGGTAATTTTTCCAAGACTTTAAACTTCTATTCTTCGCATTGTTAACTAATCTTTTATGTTCATTTGTGTTTATGATGACGTTTAGAACGGGTTGCAACCATCACATGGAATTTATAACGTAAAAATCTGGGTTTGTCATTATTGAACCGAACTAAGGTTTTTCCTTCAAAGCTCACGATACAATCCATTTTAGCCAAAACTAAGCCCATATTTGGATTTAGGACCCTCGATTTAGGGGGGTAAGGTCCTATTTATTCCCTAACGTACTCAGTTTTGCAGGCTAATAAGAGATACTCACCGGAGAAGACGACCGAAGCTAGGGCTCTGACACTTATCCGATCAATATGATTTGATTTTTAATATATATATTTTGTTTTGATAAAATAAATCGATGTATGGCCACCCTAGTGGTAGAAGCACGCGCGTTATGTTACTATACCAGGGCGTAGGTTTGATCCCTGCCTTTTAGCGTTTTTTCATGTTTTTTCAATATTTGCAGTTGTTTTCATATATTTGATGCATCGCCCATTCTTTGGACACCAGCAGCAGCTTAGTGCAGTGGCAAAGAGAATATGTTGTAAACCCAGGGGCGTGGGTTCAACACCCATCCCCAACATTATTTTTCTTGTTTTTTCACTAACCCTTATTTTCTTATTCTTTTTTCTAATTATTTTATTTTTTAAATTAATTAACCCTAATCCTTTTAATTAAAACCCTAACTTAATATTTTTCTAACACTAATTAAATTAGGTTTAAGCTTTTATAACAATTTTTTATTTTAATTAAACTTTGTTTAAAACATTAAAATTAATTAGAATTTAGGTTTTAATTTTTATTATCATTTAAAATTATTTTCCATACAAAATCACAAAAAACTCTTTTACATTCAATGTCCTATTTTTCTTATTTCTATTTTCTTAAATCGACTGTATAGGATGCGCTCTAATGTAATAATTTAGATTGACTTTTTTTCGCATTTTTATTATTATTATGTGTCATACCCTAATTTTTTACCTAAGAACCCACCTTCCATTTGCATCATTGCATAACAAGTGTTCATGAGTGGTTTGACCTATTTTTGCCAATTCTTGAGTTAGATTTCAAAAATGTATAACTTCTTCAAATTTCGACATTTTTGAGCGGTTCTTTTTACATATGATTCTCCTTGACATCATCTACAATTTCTCTTTACAAGTCAAGAGTTGATTATGCTTGGAAAAGTCACGAAAAAATAGAAATGTTAGAAGTCGTTTATGAATTTAGTGAAATTTGATTTTTATTGTGTTTTATTCATGATTTCTTTTTCATTTAAAAAAGTCAGAAAAAATATACTTAGCATCATATTATTTTTTTATTTACTACTTTTACCTCTTTAATAAAAAATTATAAAAAAATTGTTCTTTTATTAATTTAAATTTATATATTGGTATCATTTATTTAAAAAAAATCTAGAAAAATTTATATAAGTCATTTTACTTTCTTATATGTATTTAGTTTTTTATCTTTTAATTTGCACTTATATTTTCATTTATTTTAATTCAAGAGAAAAAATCATAAATAGTTAATTTAATGTCTCTTTTATTTTCTATTTTGTATTTATTATTATTACTAACACTTTTAGTTTTTATTATTATTATTACTTTGTCCTTTTGTTTTTTTGTGTCAATGAAGAAAAGTTGGGACCACTATAATGTAGTACAAACACTTCACATGGATTGCCAACTTGTACTTATCAATGGTCAAGAATGATTCTCACACATCACATGGATTGTCAACTTGGACTTATCAATAGTCAATAACCATTCTCATAAAGTCACGTGGATTTCCACATCAACACTCCCACCTCATTCACCATATAAATAAGACTTTTATTTCTTTCATTTGGAAAAACAATACCACGAATCATTCACTAAACTAAGTCAAAACTCTTTTCTTTTTTTTCTTTATTTTCTTTCAAGTCATTTCTTTCTTTTATTGAATAGATAGACTATTATATTTGTTCTTTATTTTATTTAATTGCATTTTTACTCTTTATTTATTTATTTATTTAGTACCATAATCACCATTTTGCAAGGAAACTCCATTGATTCAAAATCAAGAGTTGAAAAGTATTCTTGAACCTCCAAAAATAAAAGTGATTTATTGTTGTTTAATTTTCCTTTTTTTCTGTAATTTTGTGTTGTTTATTTACTTATTTTGAGAATGAATCCTTGGTCGTGAGATTGAGTAGATAAACTTTCATTATTCATTTGTTTAATTTCATGAAAAATTGAGAAAGTTATGACATTTATACTATTTTTATTATAGACTTCATCTTTTTCTTCTTTATCTAGTTTTTCATTTGAATCAATTTGGAAAGCATTTGAGCTTTTTTTAGTTCATCTAAGCTTGTCGGATATTTGATGAACTTTCATCATTTCCAATCTACCTCTAAATGGTCCTTTGATCATTCAAGGTACTTGGGATTGATGATAAGTTTGTCATAATGTCTCTTCCTTGACTTTATCTTGATCCCGCATGTTTGTTAATTGTACTACATATATAAGAGAATGAACTTCAAAGTGTCATTTATCTAACATGTATGGGTACATACATTCTATGCTCTATATGAAGTTACACATATCTCAAATCAGATTATTAACTTTATATTATATTAACTTTACTTTAATATCATTTATATTTTCGCACTTTATATTTTATTCTCTTTACTTTTATGCTATTTATCATCTATAGCATTTTATTTTCTTTATTTTATGCATTTTTTTCTTTTCTCACTTGAGCATTTATCTTCTCTTTGCCCACTTGAGCTTCTTATTTTCTTTTTCTTGTTATAAGCCACTTAATAAAGGAAAAAACCTAAAATTGGTTCTTTTATCCTTGGACTATGGTCACTATCCATTTTTATCTGATGCATGGTTCTTGTCCGGTCTTCATCTGATTATTATCTTTGTGTTTGAATCCAAGGAAAATGATTATCTTGTTGACTCCATGTCATTATGTGTCATTTTGCATCCTTACATATTTCTTTTGTCTATCTTGTTTGTATTTTTTTAAGTTAAAACTCTTAAACCATAATTTTAAAACTCACACCTATTTCATAGAAACTTCGACACTAGGTCGTCACATTTTCAAAATCTCATCCCCATACTCATTTAGCAAACAACCAATTTTAACTAAAAATAGATATTTCAAAAGGTTCTTATAGGATACTATTGATACATAGGGTGCTAGCACCCTTCCTTTGTATAACCAACCTGTGATACAGTAGCAGAACCGACTGTTATATATTGGTTTGCTTTTTGTCCCGCAAATGTCGCGGTAAGCAAGAGTCGCCACTGACTTTTCTTTTATCTAACAAAGGAAATGGTGAAAAGAACTGAAAAAGAATTTTTTCGAGATTTTCTGAGTAAGGGGGGTAGATTATGGAAAGGGAAGGTGTTAGCACCCTTTCCATCTGTGGTTTTCCATGGGCTATTAGGTACTTGCTCATTTTGAAAATTGTTTGTGTGTTTGTGTGTTTTGAAAGTTTTTGTTTGCTTTATGGTAATTCTTGTATCAGTCCTCAAGAGTGTGATAAAGCGTTTTGAAAAGATTTTTGAAAGTGTTTAAGTGTGAAAGAAGATTTGAGCAAGTAATTAAGAGTTATCTACCTACTCGAAAAAGACGTTCTTTTCCTATTTTCCTTTAGATAGTGCTATCCTACTATTAATGAGTAGGTAGCCCTATCGTCAGATGTTGAGGGACATTCGAAGGGACGTTTTACAGTCATAAAGGCAATATACGGAGACGCTTTAGCAACTTTTGTTTAAGGGACGAGTTCATTTATCGAAAGGCGGCACTGTAAGGATCATCGAGGGACTATGATCTTTTGATTTTATGCGTCTTTGCTAATGCATCCCCATACTCGAGGGACATGACTACTTTATTTTCTGAAAGCCAACCAAAGCAGGAATACCCTAGAGGTGCATATGTGCATATGTGTTCAATTCAGTTATTTTTAATCTTTTTATTAGGTTAGCTAACGTTTTAATTTACAGTTTTTCCATACACACCTATTTACTAACAGTAATATATCAAAATAAAACAATAAATATGCGGAAAATAAAATGCAGAAAAAGTAAATCCTAAACTATTACACGGCTTTGGGAGAGTTACATAAAAAGAGTGCATGAAATAAATTGCTGAATTTTAAATCTAAAACTATTACATCCATAAGCAGTTACAATATTTATAAAATGCGAGAATAAAAATAAACACGCGCGAAATAAATATTACGTCTAAAAAAAACTAAGAAAGATTCTAAGTAAACAATTTTTTTTTTTGGTTTTATTAAGAAAGCAATTAACTCTAAATTTAGTTTTAATTAAGAAAATAAATATTGAATGAAATAAATCTTAATTCTAATATTTTTTGTATTTTTTATTAAGAAAATAATTTAAATTCAAATTAACCTAAATCTAATTTATTTTAAAATTAATAAAGTAAAGTTAAAATAATTAGTCTAATTAAATTACAAAATTAAAAAAATATTTTAAGAAATAAAACTAAGTCTATTAATTTTAATTTAAAAAAATAGTTAATGTAATTAGTTAATTAATTTACCAAAATTAAAATTTAATTAAGAAAAATCCTAAATATATTTTTATGTGATTTTTATATTTGTTTACTGATTAAAATTAAAAAAATAAATAAATTAAAAGAAATAAATAAAATGAATAAAACAAGAAAATAAAGATGAGCCTAGTAGCAAAAGTAATCAGGGGGTGCAATCATTAGAAATCCCTAGGCCCGAATCTTTGAAAGCTTCATGCCCTAACCATGGTGTTTTCAGATTCTTGCGTGGAACCTCTGATTCGACCATCCATAATTGTTCTACATAAACTCAAACAAACGTTAGCATGCCATGAAATGTGATTAAAATTAGAGATTCGAAGTTTAAAATTTTACCAAACCGTTGTTGTCAAATGGGGGCGTGCTAGGCGTGTGATGGACTGCTCTTGGACCTTGTAAGACTCCTGGGGACTTCAAGAGGATGGTTTGAGGATTGGTGTCAATCCAGAGAGACCGGAACCTCGGGATATGACTTGCATCAATTCTTTGATTTATGGAGAGCTTTTTGAAGAGCTTTTGGAGGGCTTTTTAAAGAGCTTTTTAAGAGATTTTTGGAGAGGAATTTCGTGCTCCCTTTGGATTGTAATGTTACGTATTTATAGATGAAAGATAGGAGTGAACAAAAATGGTAAAGAATCAACGCATTCATGGCCTTGGAGACAAGGATAAAACACATTGAAAAATGTCCATATTTGTGATATCTTTGCCTCTTTGGTCACTTGCATGAACCTGGTCCCTTTAGATGTATCTTGCATGAAAATATGGGCCTTCTAATAGATCAAATCAAACCCAAATGTCATGGCCTATTATTCTTTGCATTTTTATTTAATTTATTTGATTTAATTCATATTTAAATAGATAAAAATTCAAATAAATAGAAATAAAAATAAAAATAGTGAATGGTTAGGTTTAGAGGTCCTTGGGTATGTCATAAACATGTTATAACCCTAAAAGTTAGGTCCATTAACCTAAAAATGCAATGTTGCTCAAAGTTGACTTCATGCATTTTTCACAAATTTTCGCAACTTGTGAAAATCATAACATGCTCAATTTTAATCTTTTGAAGATGATCTTGGACTTTTTGGAAAGCCAAATATGTGGCTTTTGTTGACCTTTTGAAAATGACCTATAATGTATGAACTTGTATCTTTCAAATGGTGCATTTCTTAAACTTGAGGGATGAAGATAAGTTGTAGGTAATTGGTTCTCTTCAAAATTAGATTTTGTTGTAAAATTTATGATAAAGTATGAGAAAGTTATGCCTGGTCAAAGTTTGGTTGATTTTTCCTATAGAAACCCTAATTTGCCATTTTTTACTTTTGATGGGTTAGGAGAATTTCTTGAGGAATCATGATAAACCCTTGATCAAATGATGGTTATCACTTCAAAATGTTGATGTTGACCAAAAATCTTGAAGTTTGACTGTACATGGGCCCCATTTGACTTTTGACCTAGCACAATTGATTTTCCAATACTTGAGAATTTGACTGAGCAAACTTGTTGAGCAAGGCATGGATGATCTTGAGGATATATTAGGACAATGGAGAAAATTTGAGACCTTTGGAGCTCATCCATCTTGATGAAAATTGAAACCCTAGTTGGGGGTTCATTGCCTTAGCAGGAGAATTGTCTGGCCAACTCTTGGTCAACTTAGGGAAAGTTGGGAACCTCTAGGAGTATGTCTTATGTGAAAATAGGAGGGAAAATTTTGGGGTACAACAGCTTCCCCTGTTCAATCTTCTTAAACGTGAAGATGTAAATTGGCTTGCCTACCTCTCGTGATCTGAAGGTGAAAGATGACTGAATACTAGAGTGCCCAGAAATTTGCACTCGCCCAAAGTGAGAATATTGTGAATAAATATCGGGAATGGACTTACAAATGCCATTTGGAAAAGATGACAGAAGACTGTCGGAGATGGGCTTAAAGATTCCATCCAAGGAATATAACGGAGAGTCGTCGGAGATGGGCTTAAAGATGCCATCTAAAATAGATGCCGACTTCGTAAGGAGTCTCTTTATGGGGATTCCTGTTCCTTCTGTCTGAGGAGGAGTCCGCTGGGGAATATTTTTTTAGGGGAATAGAGTCTAGGAGCTTTGGTTGTCCATTACTTTACTGGGCAGTCATCTCTTGACTGAAGAGATGGAAGTGAACTGTTGTTTGGTCAGGATCCAGGCTTCACAGTGACTTGCCGAGGATGATAAGGCTGACTGCTATCTGGTCCTATTCCAGGCTTCACAGCGATTTAATGGGGAAATGAGATTAAACTGTTGTCTGGTCATACTCTAGGCTTTGCAATTTCTCAAATTGGGATAGAAATCAGAAAAATCTTAGTGTCGATTTAACTGAACCAGAGAAAGGATCTACTAGAAAAGAATCATTAACAAATCATTGGTCGATTCCAACTGAACCAACAGAGGTCTTGGTTCATCTTTGACTGGATAGGAATCAGAAAAATCTTAGTGTCGATTTAACTGAACCAGAAAAAGGTCTACCGGAAAAGAATCAGTAACAAATCTCAGGTCGATTTGAACTGAACCAGCAAAGGTCTTAGTTTATCATTGACTAGATAAAAATCAGAAAAATATTAGTGTCGATTTAATTGAACCAGGAAAAGGTCTTTAATTAACTTTGATTGGATAAGAATCAGAAAAATCTTAGGATCAATTTAACTGAACCAGACAAAATTCTTGGAATATCTTCAACTGGAATAAGAATTAGAGAGATCTTAGTGTCGATCTTATTGAACCAGAGAAGGTCTTGTGAGGGCATCTTTCTGAGGAAATTGCTGAAATAGCCCTTCATCAGACGTAGCTTTTGAGAAGACTACCAGGTCATATAAGTAGCGGTGTTTGTTGATTTGATATTTTCCTGAAAAAGGTAAAGAGTTAGTCATATGCAATGTCATGATGTATGAAATTCATTGTAATGTTGTTCTCAAAATAAATGAGATTGTGATGTATGCGATGTGTATGCGCATGCCATGATGTATGAACATGGGATACTATTGTGATGTTTCCCAGTCTAGGAAAATAAATCCCGGGCTACTGCTGGAGAGTAATGGGAAGATGAATCCTTCATTTCTATTGGGGATGATGAATGGATATGATTTTCTGGGGATTTCCTCTTTCTGTTTGAGAATACTCTGTGGAGAGGAAGATGCTTGTTGGAAGATTATGTCGATGTAGAGACATAAACTCTGTTGGGGAATGAGCTTCCGCAGTTTGAGAAATAAACTCTAACCGGGAGGAGATTTTATAACTATTTGAAATTATAAAACTCGGCTGGGGGATACAAATTTCAGCTGGAGCAGGTAATTCTTGCTTGGGGAAGAAGAAGACCATAACTTTGGTTATTTCTACTATGTGGGGAACATAGACGTCACTAGGACGTATGATGAGGATACAGTGATGTCTACGCATCAGGATGTTTCCGCCCCTGTACCTGCTGGAGAAAGTGCCTGTGGAGATTTTGTGGATGGATCTATGTCGTGATTATACTTGAACATGTATTGAATGAGTGTCAGAATGACATTCGTCTCTAGATCGTATTTGAAGTGTACTTGAAACATGTGTTGAATAAGTGCCAGAATGACATCCGTTTCTGGATCGTATATGAACTGTATTTGAAACATGTGTTGAATGAGTGTCAGAATGACACCCGTCTCTGGATCATATCTGAATTGTATTTGAAACATATGTTGAATGAGTGTCAGAATGACATCCGTCTCTGGATCGTATTTGAACTATACTTGAAACATGTGTTGGATGAGTGTCAGAATGACATCCATCTCTGGATCGTATCTGAACTGTATTTGAAACATGTGTTGAATGAGTGTCAGAATGACATCCGTCTTTGGATCGTATATGAACTGTATTTGAAACATGTGTTGAATGAGTGTCAGAATGACATCCGTCTCTGGATCGTATCTGAACTATACTTGAAACATGTGTTAGATGAGTGTCAGAATGACATCCGTCTCTAGATTATATCTGAATTATATTTGAAACATGTGTTGAATGAGTGTCAGAATAACATCCGTCTCTGGATCGTATCTGAATTATACTTGAAACATGTGTTGGATAAGTGTCAGAATGACATCCGTTTTTGGATCTTATCTAAACTGTACTTGAAGAGAATCTGAATAAGTATCAGGATTACATCCGTCTCTGGATCGTACCTTAACTGTTTCTAGAAGAGAAGTCTGGAATAAGTACCAGGATAACATTCGTCTCTGGATCGTACCTGAACCGTTTCTAGGAGAGGACTTGGATTATTTAGAATGTTTCCGTTGGGAATTCCTGTTTAATTGTTTTTGAGAATAAATCCGCTAGGGAACATTTATTTTGCTTGATTGTACGTGATTCGTTGTTGGAATTCATGTCTAATGCCCCCAAGTGATTTAGATGGAGATCTGCCTCTAGCTATTTGGATTTTTTTAGAGATTCTTTGAATCTTGACTTGACTGACCCAGATGATGGACAATGATCATGTCGTGCCCCTTGGTCGGAAGTGTTTTTTCCACTTGACGTGAACCTTTTCATTGAGAAAGTTTTTATTCACTAGATATTCGTCATGTGAATTTCTCTGTTGTTGAACAGATAACTATATGCAAACAACGATATTCAAATAATGCAAGGTTTATGCTTGTCTTGAAGTTTTTGAAAATTCATTTTTTTAGTAAAACAAATTTTGCAAGAGAGTGATATCAACTCAGGATTTATAGCAAGTCCTACAGGAGTCAAGATACCTTTTGTAACAACATGCTTCCAAACTAACATATGCTTCAGTTAGGACTTTTAAGGGTTGTAACGTGGCCTGGTTCACGGTTTAAGAAACAAAGGATAAAGGCTAAAATTTTATTTGTACCCACCCGTTCTTCGTGATGTTCTTCGATCCTATGCTCAGCTAATTGTGCGTTCAGATCCCAATTGAGTCTGGCATCTTGATGTTCCGGTGATGGTTCGGATATTGAAAGTTTATTTGGAAGAGGCAGTCATTTTGTAATCTTTTTTTTGTCGAGGATTTGTAGTAACCTCTTTTTTGTTTGTTTTTGTTATCCCTTCTTTTGCCTGAACTGTTTCTTTTGTGATTACAGTCAGTGGGATGCCCCAGTTTTTTCTTAAGTCTCCTTCATAGGTTTTGACTTAGCGGGCTTTTATTTTGAGAGATAATGACTTCCGGTTTTAATGATTATGTGGAACCATCACCGTCTTCTAATTTGGAAGGACGTCTTTGATGCCATTCATTATGTATGAAGTAGAATATTATGACTGAATGCGCATCTGAATTAACTGAGAAAACTAACCTGCCCCGGGTTATGATTAAGGGTTTTAATTTGTGTGGAAAGAAAAACTCCTACTTCTTTGGCTCAAAGGGGTTGACTAGGGATTATCTTCCTTATAACTCCATTGTTTGGGATTTGAAACAACGCTTGTACATTGTCAGCAAGGTCTATTCAAAAGTTGTAGAGATTGTGGTATCATTTTCGTCATCCTCCCTCTAAAGGCTTATAGCTTTTTAATCGAGAGTCGAATATCACGTAAAGGAAGCAAGAAAATAGTTTAAATAAAATGACAATAAAATCATTCAAGACAAACATATGCGATGCATTAATGGGAAAAAGAAAGTTCAGCATAACAGTAATTGTTTGAACAATAAATGAAATTACAAATGAAAAATCAAAAATGAACTGGACGTTCTCAATGATTTGGCCTAGGAGCAGTGACCACTTTGTGAGTCCCTGGAGGGTCGAATTCGATCTCCTTGGCATCAATCATATCCTGAATTTTGTTCTTCAGAGCCCAACAACCATTCGTATCATGTCCAGGGCTATCAGAATGGTATGTAAACCTTTCATTAGGGTGGTAAATGGGAGCAAAAGTATTGGGGTTCTGTAGAGGATCCTTTAACGTAATCAACCTTGCCTTCAACATGTGTTGTAACGCTTGAGCTAGTGACATGTTGATTCTGGTGAACTGTCTCCTAGGCGTAACCTCTTTACGCTAATTCCCTGTTGGTGTCATTGCATAGGCGTAGGATTAGAGACCAATATTTCCCCTACAGATTGATTGTGGTCATCTACCTTATTACGACCCTTCTGGCCATACACATCATTGGCTTCCCTCTTACCAGCAAGTGGCTTTTTCTCAGCATTAGAAGATGCAGCCATCGAGACCTTCCCACTTTTGATACCACTTTCGATCCTTTCTCCAGTCAGAACCATCTCTGTGAATCCAGATGAGGAACTCCCAATCACCAAATTAAAGAACGGGCATGTCAGAGTGCCCATGAACATATCTACCATTTCCCGATCATTCAGAGGAGGTTGTACCCTACCAGCTAGATCCCTCCATTTTTGGGCATATTCTTTGAAGCCTTCGCTAGAACCCATAGACATTCTTTGAAGTTGTGTACGAGTTAGAGAGAGGCCAGCATTGTATTGGTACTGCTTGTAGAAAGCAACAGCCATGTCTTCCCAGGTTGGAATGTCTGTTATTTCTAGCTGGTAGAACCACTCCAGTTGCGTGACAGCTAAACTTTCTTGGAAGAAATGGACCCATAACTTCCGGTCGGCAGTGTGAGGCTGGATCTTCCTGACATAGGACCTTAAGTGCAACGTAGGGCAGGAGACATCGCCATACTTAAAGAACATGGGGACCTTGAATTTTGGAGGGATGGTCACGTCAGAAACCAGCCCTAATTCTTCAAAGTCCAAGTATGGTATTTGCTGAATCTCCATAGCATTGAGACGATCTTCCAGCTGTTTGTATTTTTCATCAATAGGAGGATACTGCTCCTCATCATAGTCAGAATCATCATCAGATTCTTTTAGACTGAAGTCTTCCTCTCTTGTTTCCTCCTCTTGATTGTTTCCTTCCTTTGATGAAGTTATCAGCTCAAAGGCTCGCTGCACTGGTCCTCTAATCCTTCTTCCCAAATTCACTAACCCAGTTGGCTTCTTCGACTTCTTCCTTTCTTTAACAAGCAGGGCTTTCAGTTATTCTTGCCCCTTGGTCAGAGCTATGATCATCTGTTGAAACTGGGCATTCTGAGTCTGTAGATCCTTCACTGTTTGTTCTAGAGCCATTGCTAAAATAAATAGCGAAGAGGATGAGAAACCTGCTCATGCAATGATATGTATGCAATGTTTTCAAGTATTTCTAAGAATCAAATTTTCTCAAGCAGAAAAAATAGCAAACGTTAATTGCATTAATAAGTTTTATTGGTCACAACGATGCCTCTTGGGCTTACAAAGGAGGTAACAAAGCAAAAGTAAACTCCCAAAGCAAAGAGACTCAAGCTTCCCATGGGCGCATCCTCTTTGGTGCAATGTAGGCAGTTATATTCCTCTCTTCGTGAAGTAACCGAGTGAGCTCTAGAACCTTCTTCTTTTTGGCGTAGAATTGGGTTTCAAAGGTATACCGTTCTTCTTTGAGTTGGATCCAGGATTTTCGTAGCTCCACAAGGTCAGTTGGCATGTCAGGATGAAACAAAATGTAAGGAGTGTCTCCCTCAGCAATTGGCTCTATAATCACAGGTAAGATGGCGGGGTAAGGCATCATAATACATTGAGCATGAGCTCGCACCCATTTGAGGTAAGGCTCAAGAGGGATGGAATTCTTGTGCCCCAATGTCTTGCTATCAACTCTGTTTATCATGCTCGAAGCTCGAATAAAACTCTTGTGATAACTCTAAACATCATTCTCATAGTAAAATGTGATTCCTTGGATGAGTGTGTCGTGAGGACCATCCCTTCTAGCATAACTAAATTGTCGCAACTCCAAACAAGGATTATAAGTGATTCCTCCCTTAATGCCCAAGAGAGGGACATTAGGGAATTCCCCACAGTGATCAATGATGGTAACATTCTCCGAGGATCACGAACACCAATGAATATTTGAATGTGTAAGGGACATCAGCCTATAAGACCATCTCATACCCTGCTCATTTCTCAGAATAGACCGGGGTAGGTGCGAAATAAACCACCTAGCCAATAGAGGAGTGCAACACAGAAGGTTCCCTCTTCTCTTTAGAGTGAAAGTATACAGAGAGTGTAGAATATCCCTAAGTAAGATAGGTACCGGATTGTGAGACAGAAATATCTTGACCGCATTCACATCTATGAGTTGGTCCATGTTAGGGAATCGTACTATCCCATAGATGAGAAGGGCCAACACCTCTTCAAAAGCTTGTAAATCCAGGCTATCCCAAAAATAGTGGCCTTTCTCAAATAGAAACTTAGCTGGAAATCCTTGGACACTTCTTCTAGTTTCCCAGTTTGCCATTACATCAGACCGTTCTAAAGACAAAGATTGGAAAATCTCTTCGGTCTTTGGGTTTCTTTCCATACCATTGAATGGTATATGATTAAGGATAGGTACCTCCAATAATTGAGAAAATTCCTCCATAGTAGGCACTAACTGGTAATCAGGGAAGGTGGGGCAGTTGTGTAACGAGTCAAAGAACTGAAAGAGCACCTTTAACATTTCTTCATCAGGGGTTGCAGTGACCAAGTTGAGAAGCCGGCCATGTTTTTCAGGGAAGGGAGAGCTTTCAGGAATCCATGATGCTAATTCGTTAAGTTGAGGAGGTATTTTCACCAGGTTGATTTGGATAGTGTTCCTGCAGGCGAATGTCATGTCCTACGAAACAAGACAAAAATAAGCCCTAGAAAATCCTTGAAATGGTTAGTATGATATGCCATGTTATGATGTCATGATTATGCTAATAAATCACATATATAGCAAGCACAAGAAAATCACACAAATACCTTAGGTTTAAGGCTTCCATGGGTTTTAAGGCCATACCATCTTAAAGTTGGATTAGTTTAACATGACCTACAAATAGTAACTGTGTTCTAAGGGATATCAATATCACTGATCTTTCCCATAAGTTTTGTTCGATACGCAACTGACTTGCTACCAAACAAAACTCAGGAGTCAAATCTCAATGAGTGTAGCATCGAGTATCTGCCGACTTTGGGAATACACCAAAGACGGCCATCTCACTACGTCCTAATAGCCAAGTTGTTCAATTAAAGGTTCTAAGGTCAGTTGATGCTTTATGACACCATGCAGCATCCCCGTATTCTTCTTGATTAACTCAAGGGCTACCGGTACAAACCAAAGTGTCGCATCAATGTAGCCATCACTTCAACCGTGTATGTATACCCCGCACAGTTTCCACGATCTATTGTTACTTACCTAACAGGTTCCCCAGATCCGGGTGTAGGATCTATAATAACCGAAAAAATACCCTTAAAAGTAAAGAAATCAAACAGACAAAGAAAACAATTTAAAATGATCTAGACCCTAAGGTAAACCCCACTTTATATTTTGTCCCCAACAGAGTCGCCAATTCTGTGATACGGTGGCAGCACCGACTGTTATATATTGTTTTACGTTTTTTGTTTGCAGATGTCACGGTAAGCGAGAGTCTCCACCTACTTTTCTTTTATCCAACAAAGGAAAGGGTGAAAAGAACAGAAAAAGACATTTTTCGAGATTTTATGAGTAAGGGGGGTAGATAATGGAAAGGGAAGGTGTTAGCACCCTTTCCATCTGTGGTTTTCCGCAGGCTCTTAGGTACTTGCTCATTTTGAAAACTGTTTGTGTGTTTGTATGTTTTGAAAGTTTTTGTTTACTTTATGGTAATTCTTGTATCAGTCCTCAAGAGTGTGATAAAGTGTTTTGAAAAGATTTATGAAAGTGTGTAAGTGTGAAAGAAGATTTGAGCACGTACTTAAGAGTTATCTGCCTACTCGAAAAAAGACGTTATTTTCCTCTTTTCCTTTAGATAGTGCTATCCTACTATTAGTGAGTAGATATCCCTATCATAGGATGTTGAGGGACATTCGAAGGGACGTTTTACAGTCATAAAGGCAACATACGAAGACGCTTTAATAACTTTTATTTAAGGGAAGAGATCATTTACCGAAAGACAACACTGTAAGGGTCATCGAGGGACTATGATCTTTTGATTTTATGGGTCTTTGCTAAAGCGTCCCCATTCTCGAGGGACATGACTGCTTTATTTTCCGAAAGGCAATCGAAGCTGGGATACCCTAGAGGTGCATATGTGCATATGTGTTCAATTCAGTTATTTTTTATCTTTTTATTAGATTAGCTAACGTTTTAATTTACAGTATTTCCATACACGCCTATTTACTAACATTAATATATCAAAATAATGTAGTAAATGTGCGGAAAATAAAATGCAGAAAAAATAAATCTTAAACTATTACACGGCTTTGGGAGAGTTACATAAAAAGAGTGCATGAAATAAAGTGCGGAATTTTAAATCTAAAACTATTACATCCATAAGCAGTTACAATATTTATAAAATGCGAGAATAAAAATAAGCACACGCGAAATAAATATTACGTCTAAAAAAACTAAAAAAAGTTCTAAGTAAACGAAAATCTTTTTTTTTGGTTTTGTTAAGAAAACAATTAACTCTAAATTTAGTTTTAATTAAGAAAATAAATATTGAATGAAATAAATCCTAATTCTAATATTTTTTATATTTTTTATTAAGAAAAATAATTTAAATTAAAATGAACCTAAATCTAATTTAATTTTAAATTAATAAAGTAAAGTTGAAATAATTAATCTAATTAAATTATAAAATTTAAAAAATGATTTAAGAAATAAAACTAAGCCTATTAATTTTAATTTTTTAAAAAAAGTTAAAGTGATTAGTTAATTAATTTACCAAAATTAAAATTTAATTAAGAAAAATCCTAAATCTATTTTTATGTGATTTTTATATTTGTTTATTTATTAAAATAAAAAAAAGAATTAAAAGAAATAAATAAAATGAATAAAACAAGAAAATAAAGATGAGCCTAGTAGCAAAAGTAAACAGGGGGTGCAATCATCAGAAATCCTTAGGCCCGAATATTTGAAAGCTTCATGTCCTAACCATGGTGTTTTCAGATTCTTGCGTGGAACTTCTGATTCAACCATCCATAATTGTTCTACATAAACTCAAACAAATGTTAGCATGCCATGAAATGTGATTAAAATTAGAGATTCGAAGTTTAAAATTTTACCAAACCGGTGTTGTCAAATGGGGACGTGTTAGGCGTGTGATGGACTGCTCTTGAGCCTTGTTAGACTCCTGGGGACTTCAAGAGGATGGTTTGAGGCTTGGTGTCAATAGAGAGAGACCGGAACCTCGAGATATGACTTGCACCAATTCTTTGATTTTTGGAGAGCTTTTTGAAGAGCTTTTGGAAATCTTTTTGAAGAGTTTTTTGAGAGATTTTTGGAGAGTAATTTAGTGCTCCCTTTGGCTTGTAATGTTATGTATTTATATATGGAAGATAGGAGTGAACAAAAATGGTAAAGAAACAATGCATTCATGGCCTTGGAGACAAGGATAAAACACATTGAAAAATGGCCATATTTGTGATATCTTTGCCTCTTTGGTCACTTGCATGAACCTGGTCCCTTTGGATGTATCTTGTACGAAAATATGGGCCTTCTAATAGATCAAATCAAACCCAAATGTCATAGCCCATTATTCTTTGCATTTTTATTTAATTTATTTGATTTAATTCATATTTAAATGGATAAAATTCAAATAAATAGAAATAAAAATAAAAATCGTGATTGGTTAGGTTTAGAGGTCATTGGGTATGTCATAAACATGTTTGAACCCTAAAAGTTAGGTCCATTAACCTAAAAATGCAATTTTGCTCAAAGTTGACTTCATGTATTTTTCACAAATTTGCCCAACTTGTGCAAACCATAACTTGCTCAATTTTATTCTTTTGAAGATGATCTTAGACTTTTTGGAAAGCCCAGGATGTCCTATATAATCTCTATTTTTGATCAATTTTTCATTTGTAGATGTTATCTCGATGTAAAAGGTCTTGGAAAAAAGTGGCTTTTGTTGACTTTTTGAAAATGACTTGTAATGTATGAACTTATATCTTTCAAATGATGCATTTCTTGAACTTGAGGGATGAATAGAAGTTGTAGGGAATTGGATTATCTTTAAAATTAGATTTGGTTGGAAACTTTCTGATAAAGTATGAGAAAGTTATGACTGGTCAAAGTTTGGTTGACTTTTCCTATAGAAACCCTAATTTGCCATTTTTGAGTTTTGATAGGTTAGGAGCATTTCTTGAGGAATCTTGATCAAACCTTGATCAGATGATGGTTATTACTTAAAAATTTTGATGTTGACCAAAAATCTTGAAATTTGACTGTACACGGGCCACAATTGACTTTTGACCTAGCACAATTGATTTTCCAATACTTGAGCATTTGACTGAGCAAACTTGTTGAGCAAGGCATGAAACTTGGCATGGATGATCTTGAGGATATATTAGGACAATGTAGAACATTTGAGACCTTTGGAGCTCATCCATCTTGATGGAAATTGAAACCCTAGTATGGGGTTCATTGCCTTAGGAGGAGAATTGTCTGACCAACTCTTGGTCAACTTAGGGCAAGTTGGGAACCTCTAGGAGTATGTCTTATGTGAAAATAGGAGGGAAAATTTTGGGGTACAACACAACCCCCGAACCTTCGATATCTTTCAAATGCATTGTATATTTCTTTACTTTTAGTATTGCACTTACTTTGCATATTTATGGGTTTTATCTCGCTCTTTCCCCTTTTCTCTTGGAAATAATAAAGCACGGTGGCGACTCTTGCTTATTTGCGAGTCAAGTTAATCAATAGCTTGATCTCTGAGTTTCACCGCTATAGAATTGGCGACTCTGCTAGGGAAAAAATTTCTAAGTGGGTTAAACCTAATTTTTATATCTATTTTTGTTATTATTTCTTGTTTGCTTATATGTGTTATTTTGTGGTTTCTTTGCGTGTTGATTACAACGGACAATCCTATACCTGGACTAAGTACACTTAAGATAGGACGGGCGGTATAGTCATGTTAACTTTGAGGGATTAATCCCGAAAAAGGAGGCATGAGATCCCCTAATCAGTGGAGGTCCATTTGACTGTATTATATGTTTACCGAGTAATCGGGAAGACATTACTGCTTTCGACCTGGGAGCCAAAGAAGCTGAGAGCCGTACAACCCCTAACCCATCTTGGAATTCTTAGATGTAGTGTGGAGACTATGACGGAGTAATCCGGAAGTAGTTGCCACGCGATGCTGCACTCAGACGAGTTTTTCCTGCGAATATTACTAACTACCGAGTAATTGGGACGTTGGTAATATCTGAAGGAAAGATGTAGACTCTGGGAACCTTTTAGAACCCTATTCGGCAGGTGATAAACCCTTATTACATATTGTTGTACCCCAAAATTTGCCCTCCCATATTTCTCAAGACATTACAAGAATAATCCCCAAATGGCTCAAGGTTGCTCTAGAGTTGGACAATCAAATCTTCTCCTAAGGCAGTCAATCTCAAATTAGGGTTTTGTGTTGCATCAGGGTCCTTACATCCAAATGACCTAAAGTTCTCCCCAATGTCCTAATATATTCTCAAGTTCATCTATGTCAAATTTCAAGCCTTGCAGAGAAAGTTTGGTCAGTCAATTGCTCAAGAAGTCCAAAAATCGACTGTGCTAGGGCAAAAGTCAACTGTGACCTACAAATAGTCAAACCTCAAGATTTTTTGTCAACATTCTCATTTTTAAGGATAATTCATTATTTTATCAAGGGTTGGTCATGATTCATCAAGGATCGCTCAAGATTCATCAAGATTCAAAAGTTGCTAAATTAGGGTTTTGTAGGAAAAGTCAACTCAAGTTTGACCAAGCATAACTTTCTCATACTTTATGAGAAATGACCCATCCAAAGCTCATTTTGAAGAGGATGAAATTTTCTACAATCCATCTTCACACCCCAAGATCAAGATATGCACTCACAAGAAGTTACTAATTTGGACATTATAGGTCATTTTTGAAAGTAAACAAAAATATCTTTTTTCCCAAAGCTTATAACTTGAGCATGGAATATCAAAATGAGATGAGACCAAAATGGTTGGTTAGAGGACATCTCAAGGTTTCTAAAAAGTCTAAGAACACTTCCAAAGGTTCAAAATTGAAGAAGTTATGCATTGTTGAAGTTGGGCATTTTTCCAAAATTGCCAAAAATCAACTATCCCCAAAACATCAAATTTTGCCAAAAGGGCCCACTTCTTTCCACTTGATTTGATCTTGTCACACCACACACGTGTCATATCTTCAGTTTTGTGCCAATGTATTAATTTTTCTATTTTATTTGATTTTTATTAATTTAATTCATTTTTAATCAATTTAAATCAAAATAAAATCTAAATATTAATAACTTGTGATCTTTTTGATTGATACAACTTTAAATTATATGATGGACACAATCAAATTCGTGCCAATCCATATCATGCACAAAATATTAGATTTGGAAAGAAATTGGAAGCCTTTAATGGTGATTCATATCAAATCTTCAAATGATCAATGGTCATGGATTTAAAGCCCAATTCTTAACCTAATACATTGTTGGAGACTTGTACAAGCTAGACACACACAATACACGACCAGGAGGCTGCCCAAAACCAAAAAACAAAAACTGAAAAAAGCTTGAAAAACTTGGAGATCGAAATCCATATTGGAGGCGTTTTCAAGGCCAAAACTCAACATAGACCTCTTGTTTGCCATCCACTGAAGCGATAGGAACCAAAACCAAGCCCTCTCGTCACCTGAATTACGCTGTAAATGTCCATGAATATGACCCTGTACATGAAATAGTGAATTCATATTCCTGCATCCTTTGAGCAAATCTTTTATATAATCATGCTTAACGTTCAATTTCCAGTCTTTCTGCATCATTTGATTTTGTTTTCGTGAGCTATAGCACCATACCCGAATTTAGGCTTTTGGATGTTCGTTTTTGGGCGTTTACTTTGCAGGTACAATTGGAACAAACCATGGACATGGTTGTATTCAGGGAGGAGAGACGAGCATGATGATGATCCCCGTTTGCATTTATATGGCCTATAGCGCATTTTAGGACGAACCCACGGATCTTGCTGCGGATAAAAATCCACAGGTAAGATAACCAGAAACCTGTGGAGAAGAGGACTAGGTGTCTTCCCCTGATTGGCCCGTTCAAATCCCGCGCCATATTTTTTTTTATTTCAGGTATAATTTTTTGTTTGATATATAATAATTGTTGTGTAATATAATAACAAAAAGAACAAAGTGATGCAGTGGCAAGCGCGCTAGTGGAAAGTCTCATGGGACCTGTGTTCGAATCCTAGGTCCCCAAAATATTTGCTATTATTTTCTTGAAGATAATCCAGCATCTCTCATGCCTTGTGGTCTATCATACACCTCAAATTTCCAGGCGCCAGATGGCCTCCAGGCCAAATCCAAAGGCTAATATTGAGTGTCCATCATGGTCTCAGGTCAATGCATACGCGTGGGATCTGGAAAGTCAAGCTAGGCTTGAACGTGAATGGGCCACAAATTGCCAGTCATACCTCCATATTGGGCCCAACACCCCCCTTGGTTTATTCTTTTTTCTCTTTTTCTTATATTTATTTATTTGTTTTATTATTTATTTTTATTACCATTAACCAAATAATTAATTTTCCTCATCAAATCAGAAAACACAACAAAAATATTATTTTTTTATTAAAATTAAATTCACTATTTTATTTTTGTAAATAAATTAACTTAATTAATTTAGTTTTAAATAGGTTTAACTTTTAACATTTTTTTTGCAATAAATTAAAATTAATTTAGATAATTAGGTTTTACTAACTTTTAATCATATTTATTTTATTTCCTTAAATATTTAAAAAGTCCAAAAATATTTTTACTAATTAATTAATTAATTTTGACCTAATTTAATTTCTATTTAGTTCAAAAATAACAAAAATGCTTTCTTTCAAAAAAGGGTCAAAAACCCTAAAAACTCGTCCGATTTAATTTCTCGCACGCATATCGTTTTATCCAATATTGTAATTGCTTCCGGTATGTAATAGCTTTTAATTAGGACTTTATTTATTTATCGCGTTATTTTACTTTCTGCAATTTAAACTAAAGGGTTTGTTTTTGGCGATGTAAATACCCGACGCCTTGTAATAGTTTAGATTTAATTTCCGCAAATTTAATTTCTGCAACTATAAACTGTTAGATGTTTGATAATAGGGAATGCATGACAAGATCAAATGTATGAACTTAAAATCAACATAGCTCACCCATGACATGTACAAAAACAAAGTTAACCAAAATAACACACTCACACATGCGCACTCTTAGGGTACACCTCACTTGGTTGCCTTCGAACGTGGTCATTGAGTATAGGAAGTTTTAGAGGTCGCCCTCTTGTCCAAAGATCATAGTTGCCTCGAAACGGTTGCCTCGGAAAAATGATCTAAGACATTAGGGTTACCGTTAAGGCGTCCTAACATTGCTTTAGTGACCACACGTCCCTTAATCGAATTGACCCGAAAACTCCAACGACGATGCTACCTACTCATCAATAGTGGGATAGCATTGTCTAAAGGACATTAGCACAGTTTAATTCCCTTTTCGAGTAGATAGATGGTTCTTAAGTACTTGCTCCTTTCAAGACAAAATATAACTTTTCGCACTTACACTCTTTCCAAACAAAAACTGCTTTCAAACCCACAAACACAAAGAAAAGAAAATTTTGAAAACACAATGAGCAAGTACCTAAGATCCCGTGGGTAACCACAGATAGAAAGGGTGCTAACACCTTCCCTTTCTATAATCTACCTCCCGAACTCGAGAAACATCTCGAAAAAGGAATTTTTTTGTGCTTTTTTTCCTTTCCTTGTTGGATAAAATAAAAGACGGTGGCGACTCTTGCTTACCGCGACATTTTGCGAAAACAAATGCAAAACGCGAACCAGCATTCCAAAACAGTCAGTTCTCTTTCACACTGATCACAGAACTGGTGACTCTGCTGGGGATATATAAGTGAGGTGTACCTTAGGATTAGATCATTGTGTTTTCAATTGTATGCTTTGTATGATTTATATTTGTGGGCGTGTATCGGATTTCTATAAATCCTAACCCGGATCTGGGGATATCCTTTAGGTTAGTAGCAATAAACTGTGAGGGAACTGTATGGCATAGACCGATACGGTTGAAGCAGTAGCTACATTGGTGTGGCACTTTAGATTGTACCGATATCCCTTGTGTTGGAACAAGGAGAATATGGGTCATCTAAGGGGTCATTAAGCACCAGTGACCTTAGAACCTTTAAATCGACCAACTTGGCCATAGAACAGTAGCAGTATGCTACACTCATTGAGACTAAACTCTCGCGATGATTCCGGCCGCAAGAAAAGGTTACTAAACTGGAATTATGACCGATTGAGGGTAGTCAGTGATATTGAGTTCCTCTAGAACCCGGTTACTATTTTTAGGACAGGTTTAAACCAACTAAACTGAAAGAGGGTAATGCCTAAACTCCATGCCAGCCTAAACTTAAGGCTATATGTGTGACTTGTGTGCCTTCAAACTTGAACTACTTGCACATTCTTGTTATCTCACAACATGAGTTCCTTGCAGGTTTTGTTTACAGTCCTTATCCAATAATTTGGATTTATTGCAGGGTTTACTTGCATCACCTCACACTTTTGCTTAAACGCATAGCATATACATCATAACATCATGCCTTAACATTTCCTTAACCATTTCAAGGATCTCAAGGGTCTGTGATGCAGGTTATGGTAAATCAAAGGTCTAGCAAGGGGCAAAGGGATTTATTTTCCTCTAGCCAAGGTTGTCTAGAAATCAAAACACGATAATTTGAGTCAGGGGTTATGACCCACTCGATATGGTGAGCTTGACTCTTGAAGAAGGACTCTTAACAACATGAAGTTTCTTCAATCAAAGCTGCAAAATTCAAATTCTAACAAGTTTCTTGTTTACCCTGAGAGATTCTTGAAAACATGCATCCACATAACATGCATCCACATAACATGAATCCACATCATGACAGGTTTTCCCTTTCAGGGTTCCTTATTCTCCTATTGTTTATTTCAGTAGAGATGGCCCTAGAGAGAACTGTCAAAGATATCCAGGCTCAAAACGCTCAACTTCAAGAAATGTTCTTGAACCTATCCCAGGGGCAGGAAGAAATAAAAGTTTTCCTCACAAGGGGCTTAGTCCTAGGAAATCCAGGCGGCATCAGGAATGATCAGTTGGAAGGGCTACAAATTGAGTTGGCAACAATTAAGATCCAGATGATGGGACAGCTGGTGGGCCAGATGGCTCTCATTCAAGACCTGGCTCAAAGACAAGAAGAGCTCAGGGTCCTCGTCAACAAACTACTTCAAAATAACCAAGTGGGGAAAACAACTAGGGTTGAAAATCAATTCATCATTCGACCTCCCTTGAGACAAGAAGACAAGGGAAAAGCTCCCCAGCTTGCTTCAGGGTCACAAGCCCAGCAACAACCTCGCCAGCATCAACGGGGTAATTGGCGTAAGCAAAATATATTTGGAAGACATTTCTCTGAGACTGATATACCATCATCTCTAATACTGAAACGCTTGTTGGAGGTCAATCTAATTCCTATAAAGGATCCTCTCCGGAATCCCAATACCTCTGCTCCTGGCTATCACCCCGACGTATTTTGTGTATACCACTCCTATAGTCCTGGACATGACACCAACGACTGTTGGGCTTTGAAAAACAAGATCCAAGACTTGATTGAAAGAAGAGTGTTGGAATTCATGCCGGATGGCGAGATGAAAATCTTCCGCTGAGGGTTCTCCACCTGAAATGACTAGTTCGAACTAAGAGACTTTTGCTCATTAGAATTTTCAAGTTGTAATTTTCTTTTGACTGTTCGAACATTTATTCATGTCAAACTTTATTACTTTACCAATGCATTGCATATGTCTGTTTTGAATCAATCCATTCGTATTTCACTATATTCAAATTGCTTTCATTTTTTGTGATGATCAACTCTCGATTAAAAAATTTTAAGACTTTAGAGGGAGGATGACGAAAATGATATCAAAATCTCTATAATATGCTTTTGAACGGACCCTGCTGACGAGGTACAAACATTGTTTCAAAGCCTAAACAGTGGAGTTATAAGGAAGATAATCCCTAATCAACCCCTTTGAGCCAAAGAAGTTGGAGTTTTTCTTTTCACAAATTAAAACCCTTAATCACAACCCGGGGCAGGGTAGTTTTCTCAGTTAATTCAGATGCACAATGAATGGCATCAAAGACGTCCTTCCAAAACAAGAGACGGTGATGGTTCCCTATAATCGTCAGGACAAGCAGTCGTTATCTCTCAAAATTAAAAGCCCATTAAGTCAAAACCTGTGAAGGAGACTTAAGAAAAACGGGGGCATTCCGCTGACTGTAATCATAAAAAGAAACAGTTCAGGCAAAAAATAGGGATAATAAAAACCAAAAAGAAAGAGATCCTGCAAAATGACTGCCTGTTCAAAATAAATTGTCAGTATCCAAACCATCACTGGTATATCAGAGCAAAGGCTCAAACAAGATCTAATGCACGATTAGCTGAGTTTAGGATCGAAGAACATCACGAAGAACGGGTGGGTACAAATAAATTTTGAGCCTTTATCCTTTGTTTCTTAAACCGTGAACCAGGCCACGTTATAACCCTTAAAAAGTCCTAGCTGAAGCATGGGTTAGTCCAAAAGCATACTGTTATAAAGGTACCCTGATTCCTGTAGGGCTTGCTGTAAATCCTGAGTTGACATCACATTTTACAAAAAAAATTGCATGTTTTACTGGAAAAATGAATTTTCAAAAATTTCAAAACAGACATAAGCTTTGCATTCTTAAAATAATATTGTTTGCATATGACTATTTGTTCAACAGCAGAGAAATTCGCACGACGAATATCTAGTGAACAAAAAAAAAACCTTCTCAATAAAAAGGATCACTTCAAGTGGAAAAAACACTTCCAACCAAGGGGCACGACATGATCATTTTCCATCATCTGGGGCAGTCAAGTCAAGATTCGAGGAATCTCCCAAAATGCCAAATAGCCAGAGGCAAATCTCCATCTGAATCAATTGGGGCATTGGACATGAATTCCAGCAACGAATCTTGCATGATCAAGCGAAGATCTTCTGTTAATATAGTAATACAACACTACTGATAGTGACACCTCCCTACATCCTGAGAGCATGGACATAGTCAGAAAATACTACGCATAATCAAAGACCCGCTAGGTTGACTGGCCTAGGCAAAAATGAGGGCTTCCCGGCGAACCAAAAGGGTTCGGGCAAAAATAAGGGATAAAAATGAAAAAAATATGTACACCTGACATGTCGAAAACCTGAAAAAGAGGCTTGGGCAAAAAAGGGTATCCCGATGGATTGAAAACCCGAAAGGGCGGTCCAGGCAAAAATTAGGGATCAAAGCGTATGACTATGTCCCGTCATCTCGTCACTTGCCTACCAAAAGAAGACTTGTCATTTCAATCGAAAGATACCAAGCACCTCATAGGTTGGGATAATACTCGATCCACAAGGCCTACGCAGGCACCTTCTCCCGCAGAAACAGGGGCAATAAGAATTGTCCATGCTGTACAGTTGCTCTATCCACCAGATACCAAGGTAGATTCAACTGAAGAATATGACCAAGATACCTTCACTCCCTGCATAGTAAGACAGTAATGATAGCTCTCTCAGTTGATACTTGCAACGAATCATCAATACTCTCCCCAAGCAGAGTTGATCTACCATCAGCACTAGAAAGGCTTGATATCCTCGGCAGTCTTAAAATTCCTCCACGGAGTATAAGAATGTTCCCTGGCAGAATACAAGATACCTCTAGCGGAGTCAATTTTCCCAGCACGGTCTAAAAAGTTTCCCCAACGGAGTTGAATCATCTTCCCCAATAGACTCTGGAAGTTTATCCCCAGCGGAGTACAAGAATAAATCTCCCCAGCAAGCTGCAACCGAAAGATCATCCCCCAGTGAAGTTCTTTCCTTTCACAAGCAGGAATTCAATCCTCAACAGATTTAATATCACCAGCAACGATAATCCATCCCCAGCGGAGCTTATCATTGAAATCCTCAGCGGAGCTTATCAGCGGAATCCCCTGCAGAGTTTATCGTTAAAATCTTCAGTAGAACATCTCTCCCCACAGAATAATTCCCCACAGTGTAATCTCTTCATCAGTTTGTTCCCCAACGGAGTTCTTTTCTCCTGCAGGTTTATTCTCACAATCATCTTCGTTCATCATCCCCGGCGGAAACGAAGAACTCAACTCTATTCTCCAACAGCTATCCGGGATATATTTTCCCCAGCTAAAACATCACATTTTCATACATCATGATACATGGATATACGTATCATACCATACAACCTCATTTATGTTGAGAACATCATTGCTTGATATATATCATGCATTGCATACGACTGACCTTTACCTTTTAGGAAAGATACAGTTAAAGTTCTCAGCTACGTCGAAGACTTGACTGGTTCTTAAATCTCAATTGAATTATCCTTGGTTGAATTTCAAACAAGGTTCTCAATCTCGACAGTTCCTCCATCATAGTGTGGACGAGTTCTCTAATTTCAACGGTATACTACGTTGAAGACCAGACAGTTCCTAGATCTTGATGAAGATGTTTCCCTATGTAATAGTATGGACAAGTGTTATAACCTCAACGGTATACTACGTTGAGCACTAGTCAGTTCCTAAATCTTGATGTTTTCCTCCATCATAGTGTGGACGAGTTCTCTAATTTCAATGGTATACTACGTTGAAGACCAGACAGTTCCTAGATCTTGATGAAGATGTTTCCCTACGTCATAGTGTGGACGAGTGCTATAACCTCAATGGTATACTACGTTGAGCACTAGTCAGTTCCTAGATCTTGATGTTTTCCTACGTCATAGTGTGGACGAGTTCTCTAATTTCAATGGTATACTACGTTGAAGACCAGACAGTTCCTAGATCTTGATGAATATGTTTCCCTATGTCATAGTGTAGACAAGTGCTATAACCTCAACGGTATAATACGTTGAGCACTAGTCAGTTCCTAGATCTTGATGTTTT
Organism: Vicia faba; assembly: GCA_948472305.1. NCBI lineage: Eukaryota > Viridiplantae > Streptophyta > Magnoliopsida > Fabales > Fabaceae > Vicia > Vicia faba. Next base: position 1,315,510,158 of record OX451736.1, on the reverse strand, counting down.
CCTCTGTCATAGTGTGGACGAGTTCTCTAATTTCAACGATATACTCCGTTGAAGACCAGACAGTTCCTAGATCTTGATGAATATGTTCCCTACGTCATAGTGTGGACGAGTGCTATAACCCCAACGATATACTCCGTTGAAGACCAGACAGTTCCTAGATCTTGATGAAGATGTTTCCCTACGTCATAGTATGGACGAGTGATATAACCCCAACGGTATACTACGTTGAATACTAGTCAGTTCCTAGATCTCGATGTTTTCCTCCGTCAAAGTGTGGACAAGTTCTGCAATCTCAACGGTATACTACGTTGAAGACCAGATAGTTCCTAGATCTTGATGAAGATGTTTCCCTACGTCATAGTGTGGACGAGTTCTATAATTTCAACGGTATACTACGTTGAAGACCAGGAAGTTCCTAGATCTTGATGTTTTCCTCCGTCATAGTGTGGACGAGTTCTGTAATTTCAACGGTATACTACGTTGAAGACCAGACAGTTCCTGAATCTCAACAAAAACCAGGCTTCCCCAGCGGAATCTTCTACAAACAACAAGTATGCAAATTCTCGCTAAGGAATCTCTTATGCGATCGACACTCCTGAAGATGGCATCTGTAAGCCCATCCTCCTACCAAAAATCTCTAAATGGCATCTGTAAGCCCATTCCCGACATCACAATGTTGATACTACACCATGCGAGTGCAAATTTCTGGGCACTCTAGTGTTCAATTATCTTCAACCTTCGGATCACGAAAGGCCTGAAGGCCAATCTATATCCTCAGGTTTAAGAAAATTGAACAGGGGCAACTGTTGTACCCCAAAATTTTCCCTCCCATATTTCTCAAGACATTACAAGAATAATCCCCAAATGGCTCAAGGTTGCTCAAGAGTTGGACAGTCAAATCATCTCCTAAGGCAGTCAATCTCAAATTAGGGTTTTGTGTTGCATCAGGGTCCTTACATACAAATGACCTCAAGTTCTCCCCAATGTCCTAATATATTCTCAAGTTCATCTATGTCAAATTTCAAGCCTTGCAGAGAAAGTTTGGTCAGTCAATTGCTCAAGAAGTCCAAAAATCGATTGTGCTAGGGCAAAAGTCAACTGTGACCTACAAATAGTCAAACCTCAAGATTTTTTGTCAACATTCTCATTTTGAAGGATAATTCATCATTTTATCAAGGTTTGATCATGATTCGTCAAGGATTGCTCAAGATTCATCAAGATTCAAAAGTTGCTAAATTAGGGTTTTGTAGGAAAAGTCAACTCAACTTTGACCAAGCATAACTTTCTCATACTTTATGAGAAATTACCCATCCAAAGATCATTTTGAATAGGATGCAATTTAATACAATCCATCTTCACACCCCAAGATCAAGAAATGCACTCACAAGAAGTTACAAATTTGGACATTATAGGTCATTTTTGAAAGTCAACAAAAACACCTTTTTTACCAAAGCTTATAACTTGAGCATGGAATATCAAAATGAGATGAGACCAAAAGGGTTGGTTAGATAACATCTCAGGGTTTCTAAAAAGTCCAAGAACACTTCCAAAGGTTCAAAATTGAAGAAGTTATACATTGTTGAAGTTGGGCATTTTTCCAAAATTACCAAAAGTCAACTATCCCCAAAATTTCAAATTTTGCCAAAAGGGCCCACTTCTTTCCACTTGATTTGATCTTGTCACACCACACACGTGTCATATCTTCCGTTTTGTGCCAATTTATTAATTTTTCTATTTTATTTGATTTTTATTGATTTAATTCATTTTTAATCAATTTAAATCAAAATAAAATCTAAATATTAATAACTTGTGATCTTTTTGATTGATATAGCTTTCAATTATCATGATGGACACAATCAAATTCGTGCCAAGCCATATCATGCACAAAATATTAGATCTGGAAAGAAATTGGAAGCCTTTAATGGTGATTAATATCAAATCTTCAAATGATCAATGCTCATGGATTCAAAGCCCAACTCTTAACCTAATACATTGATGGAGACTTGTACAAGCTAGACACACACAATACACGACCAGGAGGCTGCCCAAAACCAAAAATGAAAACTGAAAAAAGCTTGAAAAAGTTGGAGATCGAAATCCATATTGGAGGCGTTTTCAAGGCCAAAACTCAACATAGACCTCTTGTTTGCCATCCACTGAAGCGATAGGAACCAAAACCAAGCCCTCTCGTCACCTAAATTGCGCTGTAAGTGTCATGAACATGACCCTGTATATGAAATCGTGAATCCATATTCCTGCATCCTTTGAGCAAATCTTTTATATAATCATGCTTAATGTTCAATTTCCAATCTTTCAGCATCATTTGATTTTGTTTTCGTGAGCTATAACACCATACCCAAATCTAGGGTTTTGGAGGTTCGTTTTTGGGCATTTGCTTTGCAGGTACAATTGGAACAAACCATGGACATGGTTGTATTTAGGGAGGAGAGACGAGCATGATGATGATCCCCGTTTGCATTTATATGGCCTATAGCGCATTTTAGGACGAACCCACAGATCTTGCTGCGGATAAAAATATGCAGGTAAGATAACCAGAAACCTGTGGAGAAGACGACTAGGTGTCTTCCCCTGATTGGGTTCAAATCTCGCGCCATATTTTTTTTATTTCAGGCATAATTGTTTGTTTGATATATAATAATTGTTGTGTAATATAATAACAAAAAGAACAAAGTGATGTAGTGGCAAGCGCGCTGGTGGAAAGTCTCATGGGACCTGGGTTCGAATCCCAGGTCCCCAACATATTTGCATTATTTTCTTGCAGATAATCCAGCATCTCTCATGCTTTGTGGTCTATCATACAACTCAAATTTCCAGGCGTCAGATGGCTTCCAGGCCAAATCTAAAGGCTAATATTGAGTGTCCATCATGGTCTCAGGTTAATGCATACGCGTGGGATCTGGAAAGTCAAGCTAGGCTTGAACGTGAATGGGCCACAAATTGCCAGTTGTTGTACCCCAAAATTTGCCCTCCCATATTCTTCAAAGTTTTGACAAGCATCATCTCAATTTGCTCAAGTCTACTCAAGGGTTGCACAGTTCAAACACCCTCCTAAGCCAGTCAAATTAGGGTTTTGGTTCCTGCAAGGAAGTTGAGGTTTTCAAGGGCTCAATCAAGTCCCATGTGCCTATATACATTGTCAAGCATCCATATGCCAAGTTTCAAGGCTCACAAGGTCAAGTTGCACAGTCAAAAGCCTCATTTACTTCACAATCAACTGTAGGGGTAAAATGGTCATTTGGCAGTCAAAAGTCAAAAATTTTGGTCAACATCTTATTTTGAAGCCACAATCATCATTTGATCAAGTCTTGAACATGATTCCACAAGCATGGCTCAAAAATCATCAAGGTGTCAAAAGTTTCTATTTTTGGACAGCTGAAAAGTCAACTGTAACTTGACCAAGGCATAACTTTTTCATGGTTTATCAGAAAAATCCCATCCAATGCTCATTTTGAAGGGGATGACATTTCCTACAACTCATCCTCACATTCCAAGTCCAAGAAATGCTCTCACAAAAAGTTACCAATTTCAACATTATAGGTCATGTTCAAAAGTCAACAAAAAGGCATTTTAAGTCAAAGACCATAACATGAGATTGGTAAATTCAAATGACATGGGACCAAAAGCATTGGTTAGAGGACTTCAAGACCTTTCCAAAATGTCCAAGAACATGTTCATATGATCAAAATTGAGCAAGCTATGCATTGGAGAAGTTGGGAAATTTTTGTGAAATGGCAAAAGTCAACTATCCTTGAAACTTCAATTTTTGACAAAAGGGCCCACTTTTTTCCACTTGATTCAGCCTTGTCATGCCACCCACGTGTCCCATGATCAATTTCAAGACGAAATAATTATTTTTCTATTTTTATTTAATTTTTATGGATTTAATTCATTTTAATCCATAATAATTCAAGTAAATCTAAAAAAATTAATTAAATGGTATCTTATGGTTTGAATAGCCTTCATGAAGCATTTGCAACATACCAATTTCGTGCTAAGCTCATTTAGGCATGAAAATTCAAATTTTGAACAAGCTTTGAAAGACCTTTAATGGTGGTTAAGACAAAATCCAAAGCTTAATTGCAATGGTTAAAGGCTCTTAAATGTGACTTATTCTCACTCATTACTATATATACAAGCCTTGCAAGCCTCATTCACAACCTAGAGTGTGCACAAACGGCCTGAGAAAAATCCAAAAAGTGTCAAAAAAAAGTGTGAGATCAAAAGGAGTGTTGCAGGCATTTACAGGCCAAAAGGAGAACGTGACTCTCTTCTTTGCCATACTCTGAAGCTAAAGCAACCCTTGCCACGTACTAAGGTCCATCATACCGCGGTGTAAGTTTTCCCAGGTCCCCCATATAATTGTTCATATTTTTTCTAACATATTCCAATGCAGTGTTCCAGCAAAAGTCCATCATACATCTCCAACAATCAGCGTGCCAAGTGGCCTCAGAAGCAGATCCAAAGGCCAGAAAATGATGAGCACCATGCTCATGAGTCAGCGTGCTCCAGGCAATTCCAAAAGTCAGCAAGGGCTTGATCACTATTGGGCCCAGATTGCTTCACTTAACCCCCTTTTTTGGTTCATCCCTTTTTCTTTTTCTTTTATATTTCTATTTTGTTTGTTTACTAATTAATTTTTCTAATTATCACTAAATTAACATAATTAACTTTTCCCATAAAAAATCAAAAAAAGAACTAATATTATTATTATTATTATTAATTTCATGTTATTTTTGTAAATAAATACTAATAAATTGAATTAGTTTTAATTAGGCAACTTTAACCTTTTTTTTCTTAATAACTAAAATAAATTTAGAATTAGGTTTTTATTAACTTTTAATTTTAATTCATTTTATTTTCATTAAAAATATAAAAATACAAAAACATTTTTCTTTTAATAAATTAATTAATTAGTTATTAATTTTAATTTCATTTAATCACCAAAAAAGGACAAAAAATTCAATTCTTTTCTTAAAAGGGTCAAAACCCTTAGGACGTTCCCGATTAAATTAATTCTCGCGCGCATTTATTTATTTTGATTATTTATGTAACTGTCTCCAGATATGTAATAGTTAATTAGGTTTTTACCGCTTTATTTACTTTTCTCGTACTTTATTTTTAAAACGGGTTTTTGTTTTTTTGGCGATGTATAGACCCGCGCCTTGTAATAGCTAGATTTATCTTTCTGCAATTTATTTTTCCGCACTCCTAACTGTTAAATGCCTGCAAGAATGTATGTAAATAAAATTAATCCGTAGCTCACAAATAACATGTACAAAGACAATTAACTGAAAAACAACACACAAAGCACATGCCACTCCCAGGGTACGCCTCACTGGTTGCCTCGAACGTGTTCATCAAGTATAAGGTGTCTTAGAGGTCGCCCTTTCGTCTAAGATCCAGTTGCCTCGAAACGGTTGCCTCGGATACAAAGGATCTAGGACATTAGGGTTACTTCTAAGGTGTCCTACCGTTGCTTCGGTGACCATACATGTCCCTTAATCGAATTGACCCGAACACCTCCAACGATGGTGCTACCTACCTCTCAATGGTGGGATAGCACTATCTAAAGGACTCTTACACAGCTTAATTCCTTAGAGTAGGTAGATTCTCATGGGTACTTGCTCTTTTCAAAACAAACAAAACAACTTTTCACACCTCACACTTTCAAAAGTTTTCAAACAAATTTTTCATACACTCTTGAGGACTGATACAAGAGTTACTTAGAAATTTTTCAAACGAAACTTTTTTTCAAAACCCACACACACTTGAAAAGCAAACAAATCTTTTTGAAAACATAAGAGCAAGTACCTAAGAGCCCGTGGATAACCACAGATAGAAAGGGTGTTAACACCTTCCCTTTCTATAAATCTACCTCCCGAACCGAGAAACATTCTCAAAGAAGGAATTTTGCTGTGCTTTTGTCCTTTCCATGTTGGAGAACATAAAAGACGGTGACGACTCCTGCTTACCGCGACATTTCGCAAAACCAGCTTAAAAAATAGTCAGTTCTATTTCCACCGATCACAGAACTGGCGACTCTGCTGGGGAGTACTTTAAAGTGAGGTGTACCTTAGGATTAGATCATACTTATGTTTTCAATTGCTTTGCTTTGATTGCTTTATATTTGTGGGCTTTGCATCGGAGTTTCATATATCCTAACCCGGATCTGGGGATACCCTTTTAGGTAGCATAAGCTGTGAGGGACCTGTCCGGCGTAGACCGACACAGGTGAAGCAGTGGCTACGTTGGTGTGGCACCTTGGTCTGTACCGATATCCCTTGTGTTGAAACGAGGAGAATATGGGTCTTCTGAGGAGTCATTAAGCACCAACCGACCTTAGAACCCTAATGTGACCCAACTTGGCCATAGAACAGTAGCAGTATGCTACACCCATTGAGGCTAAACTCTCGCGATGGTTCTGGCCGCAAGAAAAGATTGCGACGCTGGAGTTATGACCGATTGAGGGTAGTCAGTGATATTGGGATCCTCTAGAACCCGGTTACTTTTGATAGGACAAGTCTTAACCAACGAAACTGAAAGAGGGTAGTACCTGAACTTCATGCTGGCCTAAACTCTAAGGGCTATCTTGTGTGACTTGTGTGCCTTATCATGTTTGCCTTTGTGAATATTTGTGGTGTGCTCTACCATAACATCATACCATCATACCATTGCATACATCCTGCATAAGGACTAACCCATTTCAAGGATCTCTAGGGTTTGTGATGCAGGTCATGATGAATCAAAATGTCTAGCAAGGGGCAAAGGGGATTTATTTTCCCTCTGGCCAAAGTTAATGACTTGAGTCAGGGGCTATGACCCACTCGATATGGTGAGCCTTGACTCTTGAAGAAGAACTCTCATCAACAGGAAGTTCCTTCCATCAAGCTACAAAATTCAGATTCTAACAATTTTTCTTGTTTACCCCGCGAGATCCTTGAAAACATTGCATACATACACATCATTGCATAACAGGTACCCTTGTTACAGGTCACTTACCCCCTTCGCTGTTTATTTCAGCAATGGCTTCCCAACCAGACAACCAGGATCTTCATGCTCAAGAGACTCGGTTCGGTGAGATCCTCCTAAATCTATCCAAGGGGCAGGAAGAGCTGAGAACACTCCTCATGGGGACTTTGGTCAGGAACAATCCAGAAGACGATAAGGACGAACGACTGAAACGTCTGCAAGCTGAGGTAGATACAATGAGAACCCAGATGCTGGGGAAAATGGCTCTCATCCAAGGCTTAGCTCGGGAGCAAGAAGAGTTGAGGACCATGATCAGTCAGCTTCATCAAGACAGATACAACATGAAGCAACCAGTCCAAGTCAGGGACCATGTCATTGATCAGCTTCCAAGAGGACAAGAGTCTGGTATGGTGAAGAATAGACCTCTCCAAATTGCTGCCACTTCACAGGTCCAACCACAACCTCGCCCAGAGCAACAGGTTGATCAGAGTAAGCCAAACAAGCCCAGGAGGCAATTCACCCAGCTCAACGTGTCGCTGTTTCAAGCTTTACAACACCTGTTGAGATTGAATCTGATTACACTAAGGGCTCCTCCCCGGAACCCCAACATCTCTGCTCCTAACTATCATCCCAACAAAAGATGTGCATACCACTCTGATAGTCCTGGACATGACACTGTCGACTGCTGGGCTCTGAAGAACGAGGTCCAGGACCTAATTAATGAAGAAGCAGTGGATTTCACCCAAGAGGGTCAGGCTGAGTTCTTCTACCATCCTTGCAGGATTCACCATTTGAAGTGACAAGTCCTGAGACGAGAAAACTTTTGTTCATTCGAATGTTCAAGTTGTATTTTTATTTGATTGTTCAAACAATTATTGTCATAGCAAACTTTATTACTTTATCAATGCATCGCATATGTCTGTTTTGAATCAATATATCCGCATTCGCTATATTCAAACTACTTTCATTTTTTGTGATGTTCAAACTCTCAATTAATAATTCTAAGCCTCTTGAGGGAGGATGACGAAAACGATACCACAATCTACAGTATGCTTTTGAACAGACCCTGCTGATGAGGTACAGGCATTGTTTCAATCCCTAAACACTGGAGTTATAAGGAAGATAATCCCTCGTCAACCCCTTTGAGCCAAAGAAGTAGGAGTTTTTCTTTTCGAAAATTAAAACCCTTAATCATAACCTGGGGCAGGGTAGTTCTCTCAGTTTGATCCAGGTACACAACGAGTGGCACCAAAGAAGTCCTTACAAAACAAAAGACAGTGATGGTCCTAAATAATCATAGAGACAGGCAGTCATTACAAAAAAGAACTAGAGCCCAATAAGTCGAAACCTATGAAGGAGACTTACAAAACTGGGGCATCCCGCTGACTGTAATCACAAAAGAAACAGTTCAGGTAAAAATAGGGATAACGAAATCAAAAAATAAAGAGGTCCTACAAACCCTCAACACAAAAGGAAATGACTTCCTATTTAAGATAAACTGTCAATATCCGAACCATCATTGGAATATCAGGACAAAGACTCAAACAAGGTCTAATGCATGATTATCTGAGTTTAGGTTTGAAGAACATCACGAAGAGCGGGTGGGTACAATTACATTTTGAGCCTTATCCTTTGTTTCTTAAACCGTGAACCAGGCCACGTTACAACCCTTAAAAGTCCTAGCTGAAGCATGGGTTGGTTCGAAAGCATACTGTTACAAAGGTATCCTGACTCCTTAAGGCTCGCCGTAAAATCTTGAGTTGACATCACAGTTTACAAAAAAAAAATTCACTTGTTTTTATGAAAAATGCATTTTCAAAAACTTCAAGACAGACATAAGCTTTGCATTTTTAATATAACATTGTTTGCATATGACTTTTTTGTTCGAACAACAAAGAAATTCGCACGAAGAATATCTAGTGAACAAAAGTACTTCCAACTAAGGGGCAGACGTGATCATTGTCCGTCATCTGGGGCAGTTAAGTCAAGATTCAGAGAATCTCTCAAATGCCAAATAGCCAGGGGCAAACCTCCCTCTGAATCACTTGGGGCATTGGACGATCAAACAAAGATCTTCTTGTAGTAGGGCAACACAACACTACTGACAGGGGCACCTCCCTACATCCTAAGAGCACAGACATAGTCGAAAAAATACTACGCACGATCAAAGACCCGCTAGGTTGACACACCTAGGAAAAAATAAGGGCTTCCCGGCGAACCAAAAGGGTTCGAGCAAAAATAAGGGATGAAAATAAAAATCTGTACACCCGGCAAGTCGAAAACCTGAAAAGGCGGCTTGGGCAAAAATGGGTATCCCGATGGACTGAAAACCCGAAAGGGCAGTCCAGGCAAAAGTTAGGGATCAAAAGCGTACGACTATGTCCCGTCATCTCGTCACTTGCCTACCAGAAGAAGATTTGTCAATCGGCAGTTATCAAGCACCTCCACAAGGCATCTTCTTCTCCCACATCAAAAACAGGGGCAATAATGAATTGTCCAAGCGATCTAGTGGCTCTGCCAACCAAAGTACCAAGGTAGGTTCGGCTGAAGAACATAACCAAGAGGCCTCCACTCCCCGGGAGTAAGACAAGGTTCAACCATACTCCCCCCGAGCAGAGTTAGTCTCCCGTCAGCCCTGACAAGGTACAGTATCTCCAACAAATCAACAACGCTCTCCCCAAGCAGAGTTAGTCTACTGTCAGCCTTAAGGAAGTTGGCTATCCCCAGAAAATCTCAATATTCCCCATCGGAGTATACAGATGTTCCTAAGCAAGCATCCCCGACAGTCTTAATATAAGATTGTTCCCCGACGGAATACAGACACCCTAGTGGAGCCACTTCCCCAGTACAGTCTCAAAAGTTTCCCCAGGAGAGTTGAATCAATCTCCCCAGTAGATTCTGGAAGCTTATCCCCTGTAGAGTACGAACGCATCTCCCCGGCTTTATTCAAAGATTATTCCTCACTAGAACTTATAACTGGGTTATCCTCAGCTAATTACCACGGAAAGATCGTCCTCAGCGAAGCTCTTCCTATCCCCAGCAGAGTTCATCAAATCTTCCAACAGAGCTTATCAACGGAATCCCCAGCGGAGTTATCATCAAAACCTCAGCGAAGTATCTCTTCCCACAGAGTAATTCCCCGCAGAGTAATATCTTCATCAAGTTTATTCCCCAACGGGGTCATCCTCTCCTACCGGTTTATTCTTGCAACCATCATCCCCAGCGGAAATGAAGAACTCTACTCTTCAACCTCGGCCCAGGATTCAACTTCCCGGTGTTCGTCAAGGATTTATTTTCCTAGACGAAGATACATTCATAGACATTCATCACATTATCATACACCATGACGCATGCATATACGCATCATAACACACAAATCTCATTTATTCTTGAGAACATCTTAATATCATGCAGTTCATGCATCATGACACTGCATACAACTAACGTTTTGCCTTTTCAGGAAAAGGTCAATCAAAAGATGATTACCATCTACCTCTACAGTTCCAGATCAACATTGGTAACAAGCCAGGAAAATTCTATGGACGACTGATCGTGGGTTAATATCTGAAACCAAACAGGACAATTATCTACTTGATCATCCTCAAGCAACCCTACACTGGTTCCTTTTCTTTCAGAAGAAGTCTTACACGGGCTCATCAACAGGCAACCCTACACCGGTTCCTTCTCAACCTCAGATGTAGTTTTACACGAACTCATCATCAGGAAACCCTACACTGGTTCCTTCTCAATTTTCAAACGAAGTCTTACACGGACCTATCATCAAAGTAACCCTACACCGGTTCCTTTTCTTTCAGAAGAAGTCTTACACGGACTTATCATCAAAGTAACCCTACACCGGTTCCTTTTCTTCCAGAAGAAGTCTTACACAGACTTATCATCAAAGTAACCCTACACCTGTTCCTTTTCTTTCAGAAGAAGTCTTACACGGACTTATCATCAAAGTAACCCTACACCGGTTCCTTTTCTTCCAGAAGAAGTCTTACACGGACTTATCATCAAAGTAACCCTACACCAGTTCCTTTTCTTTCAGAAGAAGTCTTACACGGACTTATCATCAAAATAACCCTACACCGGTTCCTTTTCTTCCAGAAGAAGTCTTACACGGACTTATCATCAAAGTAACCCTACACCGGTTCCTTTTCTTTCAGAAGAAGTCTTACACGGACTTATCATCAAAGTAACCCTACACCGGTTCCTTTTCTTCCAGAAGAAGTCTTACACGGACTTATCATCAAAGTAACCCTACACCGGTTCCTTTTCTTCCAGAAGAAGTCTTACACGGACTTATCATCAAAGTAACCCTACACCGGTTCCTTTTCTTTCAGAAGAAGTCTTACACGGACTTATCATCAAAGTAACCCTACACCGGTTCCTTTTCTTCCAGAAGAAGTCTTACACGGACTTATCATCAAAATAACCCTACACCGGTTCCTTTTCTTTCAGAAAAAGTCTTACACGGACTTATCTCAAAATGACCTTACCCCGGTTCATCAAGAAGTTTTACACGAACTTACCTTGCAGTAACCTTACCCCGGTTCCTCCAGAAGTCTTACACGGACTTATCTCAAGATAACCTTACCCCGGTTCATCCAGAAGTTTTACACGAACTTACCCTGCAGTAACCTTACCCCGGTTCCTCCAGAAGTCTTACACGGACTTATCTCAAGATAACCTTACCCCGGTTCATCCAGAAGTTTTACACGAACTTACCCTGCAGTAACCTTACCCCGGTTCCTCCAGAAGTCTTACATGTACTTATCTCAAGATGACCTTACCCCGGTTCATCAAGAAGTTTTACACGAACTTACCCTGCAGTAACCTTACCCCGGTTCCTCCAAAAGTCTTACACGGACTTATCTCAAGATAACCTTACCCCGGTTCATCAAGAAGTTTTACACGAACTTACCCTGCAGTAACCTGACCCCGGTTCCTCCAGAAGTCTTACACGGACTTATCTCAAGGTAACCCTACCCCGGTTCCTCCAGAAGTCTTACACGGACTTATCCCGAAGTAACCTTACCCCGATTCCTCCAGAAGTTTTACACGAACTTATCCCGAAGAAACCCTACACAGGTTCTCTCTCTCCAGACGTAGTTTTACACGGGCTCTTCGTCAAAGAAACCCTACACAGGTTCTCTCTTCCCAAAGAAGCAGTTTTACACGGACTCGTCATCAGAAACCCTACCCAGGTTTTACTCCTTCCAGGATGCAGTTTTACACGGGCTCATCATCAAAGTAACCCCACACAGGTTCCCTTCTCAAACTCCAGACGTAGTTTTACACGAGCTCGTCATCAGTAAACACTACACATGTTTCCTTCTCAGCTCTAGATGTGGTTTTACACGGACTCGTCATCAAAGTCAACCCTACACAGGTTCCTTCTCCATTTCAGATGCAGTCTTATACGGACTCAGTATCAGTAAACCCTACACAGGTTTCCTTCCTTCAAAGATGCAGTTTTACACTGACTCATCATCAGTCAACCCTACACATGTGTCCTTCTTTCCAAGATGCAGTTTTACACGAGTTCATCATCAGGCAACCCTACACAGGTTCCCTCTTTCAACTTACAAAAATTACAATTCAACAGACAACCTCCAGATGGCATCTATAAGCCCATCCACCTACCAACAGTCTCCAAATGGCATCTATAAGCCCATTCCCGACAAGGTTCTGTCACATCTCCAGATGGCATCTATAAGCCCATCCTCCCATACTATCTTTCCAAATGGCATCTATAAGCCCATTCTCGACAAGGTTCTGTCACATCTCCAGATGGCATCTAAAAGCCCATCCTCCTATCCGTCATCTCTCCAAATGGCATCTGTAAGCCCATTCCCGCCATCACACTGCTGATACTCTACTATGTGAGTGCAAATTTCTGGGTACTCTAGTGTTCAATCATCTTCCACCTTCGGATCACGAAAGGCACGCAAGCCAATCTACATCCTCAGGTCTAAGAAGATTGAACAGGGGCAACTGTTGTACCCCAAAATTTTCCCTCCCATATTCTTCAAAGTTTTGACAAGCATCATCTTAATTTGCTCAAGTCTACTCAAGGGTTGTATAGTTCAAACACCCTCCTAAGCCAGTCAAATTAGGGTTTTGGTTTCTGCAAGGAAGTTGAGGTTTTCAAGGGCTCAATCAAGTCCCATGTTCCTATATACATTGTCAAGCATCCATATGCCAAGTTTCAAGGCTCACAAGGTCAAGTTGCACAGTCAAAAGCCTCATTTGCTTCACAATCAACTGTAGGGGTAAAATGGTCATTTGGCAGTCAAAAGTCAAAAAAATTTGTCAACGTCTTATTTTGAAGCCACAATCATCATTTGATCAAGTCTTGACCATGATTCCACAAGCATGGCTCAAAAATCATCAAGGTGTCAAAAGTTTCTATTTTTGGACAGCTGAAAAGTCAACTGTAACTTGACCAAGGCATAACGTTTTCATGGTTCATCGGAAAAATCCCATCCAATGCTCATTTTGAAGGGGATCACATTTCCTACAACTCATCTTCACATTCCAAGTCCAAGAAATGCTCTCAGAAAAATTTCCAATTTCAACATTATAAGTCATGTTCAAAAGTTAACAAAAAGGCATTTTAAGTCAAAGACCATAACTTGAGATTGGTAAATTCAAATGACATGGGACCAAAAGCATTTGTTAGAGGACTTCAAGACCTTTCCAAAATGTCCAAGAACATGTTCATATGATCAAAATTGAGCAAGATATGCATTGGAGAAGTTGGGAAATTTTTGTGAAATGGCAAAAGTCAACTATCCTTGAAACTTCAATTTTTGACAAAAGGGCCCACTTTTTTCCACTTGATTCAGCCTTGTCATGCCACCCAAGTGTCCCATGATCAATTTCAAGACCAAATAATTATTTTTCTATTTTTATTTAATTTTTATGGATTTAATTCATTTTAATCCATAATAATTCAAGTAAATCTAAAAAAATTAATTAAATGGTATCTTATGGTTTGAATAGCCTTCATGAAGCATTTGCAACCTACCAATTTCGTGCTAAGCTCATTTAGGCATGAAAATTCAAATTTTGAACAAGCTTTGAAAGGCCTTTAATGGTGGTTAAGACAAAATCCAAACTTAATTGCAATGGTTAAAGGCTTCTAAATGTGACTTATTCTCACTCATTACTATATATACAATCCTTGCAAGCCTCATTCACAACCTAGAGTGTGCACAAACGGCCAGAGAAAAATCCAAAAAGTGTCAAAAAAAAGTGTGAGATCAAAAGGAGTGTTGCAGGCATTTTCAGGCCAAAAGGAGAACGTGACTCTCTTCTTTGCCATACTCTGAAGCTAAAGCAACCCTTGCCACGTCCTAAGGTCCATCATACCGCGCTGTAAGTTTTCCCAGGTCCCCCATATAATTGTTCATATTTTTTCTAACATATTCCAATGCAGTGTTCCAGCAAAAGTCCATCAAACATCTCCAACAATCAGCGTGCCAAGTGGCCTCAGAAGCAGATCCAAAGGCCAGAAAATGATGAGCACCATGCTCATGAGTCAGCGTGCTCCAGGCAATTCCAAAAGTCAGCAAGGGCTTGATCACTATTGGGCCCAGATTGCTTCACTTAACCCCCTTTTTTGGTTCATCCCTTTTTCTTTTTGTTTTATATTTCTATTTTGTTTGTTTACTAATTAATTTTTCTAATTATCACTAAATTAACATAATTAACTTTTTCCATAAAAAATCAAAAAAAAGAACTAATATTATTATTATTATTATTAATTTCATGTTATTTTTGTAAATAAATACTAATAAATTGAATTAGTTTTAATTAGGCAACTTTAACTTTTTTTTCTTAATAACTAAAATAAATTTAGAATTAGGTTTTTATTAACTTTTAATTTTAATTCCTTTGATTTTCATTAAAAATATAAAAATACAAAAACATTTTTCTTTTAATAAATTAATAAATTAGTTATTAATTTTAATTTCATTTAATCACCAAAAAAGGACAAAAAATTCAATTCTTTTCTTAAAAGGGTCAAAACCCTTAGGACGTTCCCGATTAAATTAATTCTCGCGCGCATTTATTTATTTTGATTATTTATGTAACTGTCTCCAGATATGTAATAGTTAATTAGGTTTTTACCGCTTTATTTACTTTTCTCGTACTTTATTTTCAAAACGGGTTTTTGTTTTTTGGCGATGTATAGACCCGCGCCTTGTAATAGCTAGATTTATCTTTCTGCAATTTATTTTTCCGCACTCCTAACTGTTAAATGCCTGCAAGAATGTATGTAAATAAAACAAATCCCTTGAAAAGCAAACAAATCTTTTTGAAAACATAAGAGCAAGTACCTAAGAGCCCGTGGATAACCACGGATAGAAAGGGTGCTAACACCTTCCCTTTCTATAAATCTACCTCCCGAACCGAGAAACATTCTCAAAGAAGGAATTTTGATGTGCTTTTGTCCTTTCCATGTTGGAGAACATAAAAGACGGTGGCGACTCTTGCTTACCGCGACATTTCGCGAAACCAGCTTAAAAAATAGTCAGTTCTATTTCCACCGATCACACCAGTCATACCTCCAGATTGGGCCCAACACCCCCCTTGATTTATTCTTTTTTCTCTTTTTCTTATATTTATTTATTTGTTTTATTATTTATTTTTATTACCATTAACCAAATAATTAATTTTCCTCATAAAATCAGAAAACACAAAAAAATATTATTATTTTTTTATTAAAATTAAATTTACTATTTTATTTTTGTAAATAAATTAACTTAATTAATTTAGTTTTAAATAGGTTTAACTTTTAACATTTTTTTTGCAATAAATTAAAATTAATTTAGATAATTAGGTTTTACTAACTTTTAATCATATTTATTTTATTTCCTTAAATATTTAAAAAGTCCAAAAATATTTTTACTAATTAATTAATTAATTTTGACCTAATTTAATTTCTATTTAATTCAAAAATAACAAAAATGCTTTCTTTCAAAAAAGGGTCAAAAACCCTAAAAACTCGCCCGATTTAATTTCTCGCACGCGTATCGTTTTATTCAATATTGTAATTGCTTCTGGTATGTAATAGCTTTTAATTAGGACTTTATTTATTTATCGCGTTATTTTACTTTCCGTAATTTAAATTAAAGGGTTTGTTTTTGGCGATGTAAATACCTGACGCCTTGTAATAGTTTAGATTTAATTTCCGCAAATTTAATTTCCGCAACTATAAATTGTTTGATGTTTGATAATAGGGAATGCATGACAAGATCAAATGTATGAACTTAAAATCAACATAGCTCACCCATGACATGTACAAAAACAAAATTAACCAAAATAACACACTCGCACATGCGCACTCTTAGGGTACACCTCACTTGGTTGCCTTCGAACGTGGTCATTGAGTATAGGAAGTTTTAGAGGTTGCCCTCTTATCCAAAGATCATAGTTGCCTCGAAACGGTTGCCTCGGAAAAATGATCTAAGACATTAGGGTTACCGCTAAGGCGTCCTAACATTACTTTAGTGACCACACATCCCTTAATCGAATTGACCCGAAAACTCCAACGACGATGCTACCTACTCATCAATAGTGGGATAGCATTGTCTAAAGGGCATTAGCACAGTTTAACTCCCTTTTCGAGTAGATAGATGGTTCTTAAGTACTTGCTCTTTCAAGACAAAATAGAACTTTCCGCACTTACACTCTTTCCAAACAAAAACTGCTTTCAAACCCACAAACACAAAGAAAAGCAAATTTTGAAAACACAATGAGCAAGTACCTAAGAGCCCGTGGATAACCGCGGATAGAAAGGGTGCTAACACCTTCCCTTTCTATAATCTACCTCCCAAACCCGAGAAACATCTCGAAAAAGGAATTTGTCTGTGCTTTTTTCCCTTTCCTTGTTGGATAAAATAAAAGACGATGGCGACTCTTGCTTACCGCGACATTTTGCAAAAACAAATGCAAAACGCGAACCAGCATTCCAAAACAGTCAGTTCTCTTTCCCACCGATCACACATACCTTGCGGGTTGATTCTCACCCTTTGACTCCATGATCATGATGTTAAACCTTTGAACCTTGTATGTATTTGTTGCAAAGCCATAGATTCATGCATTCATAAACATCATGACATGCTTGTGACATACGTGGTCATTTAATTTCTAGGGAACTTTATCTTTGATTCTCGTATCAAGCTCATTACTCGTAAATGGACACTAGAAAGAGGAGTACCATCAGTTACAATGTTTGGACGCCAGCTCAAGTTAAGGTCACGAAGTCTGAAGATGAAGATCGACAAGAAGATTTTTACGGCCTTCAGCTTCAAGAAGAGTTTGATCATCTGGAAAGCATTATCAATAGAAGGGATGTATTCATCAAGTGTCTAATTGAGAGATCAAATATCGAGGCAACGAAGGAGATCTTTAGAAGGGCTCAAGAGCGGAGTAATGAGAATCTAGTTTGGGATACCCTTACTGATGTAGAGTTTGGGGAAACATCTTAGGTTTTATGATTTGTATTTTTGATGATCACCGTCAAGTCTGTTGATTGGGATCTCTTGGCTTTGCATTTTGTAGCCTTTAGGCTCTTAACTTTGTACTAAACTCGTTTGTCACATTTTTGTTGTTAATTATTTCTCGCTTGAATCTTGAATCAATATTTGAGGTCCTTATAAATGAATTGAACTTATCATTTGCATAATAATGCATCATTCTACATTTTTGTTTCACCTTCGAAAGTAATTCCTGAGTCTTATTTTCCCTTTGGTCCCAGAGTACAATGCTCGTACTAAGAGGAAGATGGAAAATATTAAGATATTTATGAACTCCGCAAGGAGGTATCTACTTTGAAGGATGGTATGGAGTATCTAACTGCTTTGGTTGAATCTTTGGTTTCTTCCCAAGTTAATCCTTCTAGAAAGGAAGAAGATATGGAAAAGGTCTTCACAGAAATTCTAAAATAGTTCTTTCATGAGAGGGTGATAGTCAATACACCCAGTGATTTCCCTAAAAAAAGTGAACATGGGAGTGCTTCTGGAAGAAGATACCCGAGAGGAACGTTTGTCTTAAAATGGTAACTCGACAGGTAATGCAAAGAAGTATGGTGATAGCTTTTCCAAGAAAGGAGAGCAAGACTTCAATTATACTTTGCAAGGAGGGAAAAGGAAACCTATATGAAGAAAAAGGAGTTATCAGCATCCACAAGTTGCTATTGTTATGCCAATGGTTAATCCAACTCTTACAAATCATCTGTGACTGCAACGAGGACCAAGGAGACCCTAAAGAAGGGAAGATCATCAACAACATGTTTTTCCTGTCATCCCTATGGTAAATACAACTTCCGAAGCTCCCAACCAGCAAGTTCCTAATCAGAGAAAAAGTCAGTTTGATCCAATTGTAATTACCTATACAGAGTTGTTCCCTGTCCTGAAGCAGAGGAATTTGGTTCAGACTCGATCTCCACCAAAGATTCTTGAGAAGATGCAGTGGTACTACAAAGCTGATTTGACTTGTGCCTTTCATCAAGGTGCTCTTGGGAACGACTTGGGGGGTTACTTTGCTTTGAATATTTAGGTTTAGAAGTGGTATTTTATCATTTAAAGACGACGGTCCTAACATTCAAGTCAACCCATTTGCTAAAGCATGAGTGAATCTCTTTTGATTTTAGCACTTAAGTTTAGGAGAGGTTTCCTTCACCACAAGTCTAGGTGGAGAGCCTTCCCAGATTATTAACTCATTTCTGCTTTTTGTAATTTTTCACGTTTATCAATGCATTTTTTGCATGTAAGAACTTGTTTGCATTTGAATGATTATCTTAATAAAATGAATATATCTGTCTTGAAGAAATCCACTCATTTCACTCGTATTTGTTTTCAATTTTAAATTTCTTTTTGCATTATGATACCAACTTGTTACCTATTCTCTTGCCTAGGAAGAGATTGGAGGGAGGATGATGATATTAAGACGCAAAATATCTGGTTATATGCTTTTGGATAAAACCATGTTGACGATGTAAATGTATTGTTTCAGATTCCCAAACACCGGAGATATAAGGGAGTGAAACCCTCGTTAACCCCTTTGAGCCTTGAAGTATGAGTTTCTTTTTTGTTTAGAAAAAACCCTCATTTTTTAACCCGGGGCAGGGTAATGTTCAGTTAATATGATTGAGTATTCAAATCTCATCAAGAGTGCGCGTCTAAAGATACAATAATGGTTATCCTTCAAAAGGATGAGAAAAGTCAAAATCGCAATGGTAAATCTTCGCTATCAGTAGTGTGCATCAAAACAAGACGATATCCCAATGGGTATCTCTCGTACATCAGGAGATCAAAAAGATGATGATACCACAACGGTTATCCCTCATCCGTCAAGAAACAAGGTAGTCACAATCCTCTAAACAAGTAAATACAAGCTAAAGTCACACGCTTTGTTCAAAAAATCAAGAAAAAAAGAAAAAAAGTCCGCTAAGTCGAAAACTAGAAAATGAGCGACTTAGGCAAAAATTAGGATATCCCGCTGGACTATCAATTCAAAAGAATTAGTTCAGGAAAAAGATAGGGAAAACAAAATTGTAAAGAAAGGATTACAAACAAAAATCCTCAGTAAAGAAAAAAGTCGTGTGATAAAAGTGAGTGATTGTCGTGTCCAAAGAATGTCGGTGGTTCACCAACCATCAACTAATTCCTCTTGAGAGATGAGTGCTCGTATCAAATTAACTGAATAAAGGACTGAAGAACATCATGAAGGGTGTGGGCACCAAATAAACTTTGAGCCTTAAAATATTTTTTTCTGAAAAACCGTGAACCAGGCCACGTTACAACCTTCAAAAGTCCTAATTGAAGCAAGGTTATTTTGAAAGCATACTTCGACAAGATTGTGTTCCTAACTCTCATAAATTTTGTTAAATATTTGTGTTGGTATCATATGATTTTGCTATACAAAAATAAATGCTGCTCTACTTGCAAAGTTTGTGCGATATCTTTTCAAAATCTTCAAGACTTACATAACTGTTGCATTAGAATTTTGATTCTCAGAATAAACTTTTCTGCTTGTAAAACATTTGTTTAATATCAATGAAGCTTACATATAAGCACCAATGATTAGTTTAATATTTTAAGTTCTGAAACTTTGTTAAGTAATTGGCGAATCATTTTCAAGAATGATCATATCCAGGGGCATGTCGCATGAAGACCTTCAGCATGAACAGGTTGCTGCCTTCATAGTTCATTTACCCCCATAAGGAAAATTTGAAAACTCTATTGTGCCAAATATAGTCAATATGGGGCAATCACGTCAAGATTCGACGAATCTCTCTAAGAGTTCGAAGACACTAGAGCATTTTGGATGTCAGGTCTTTTGTAAATTCCTCTTGAGACGATTTCTTCTCATCAACCATGTAACTTGGGGCATTTAAGAAGTGAAGTTATTCACAAGAATTGTCGTGCATCATGCAGTCTATCAACAGTAAACTTGGGGCATCCAAAATTAGTTCCAGGGGTAATCCATATTTGTCAAGATATGTGATATGTTTTGCGCACATTATAAAATGGTAGAGTTCCCCAGTATCTCTAGCTAAGCAAGATTTTTCTCCAGCTGAAACGAAGTTCGTGTTGTTATCCTTTCAATGGATTATTGATGTTAGACAATTGGATTTTGGGGTTTCTCCCGAAAAATATCTTCCTCCCCAGAGAGATTATAGCCTTATCGCATAAATATGCTACGTTGATATCTTTTATTCTATCTCTAGTAATGTTCTCATCATGTTGGGGTTAGCTGAGTATCTGGTTGTACTGTGATGTCTTATCATCTCCAGTTTATCACTTCTATCTGTTTTGTCAAACATATACATGAAATTCATTTATTCATTCACACTTGTATCATGCACACACATTCGTATTTGTTGATGTTATTGGGTTTGTATACCTTGGTTATGTCTATTCAAATAACATATTTGCTCTTTACAAATAGAGTGTTGACTTAAGCATAAAGTGCGCCTCCTTTCTAATTCCCTATTGAGTTAACTCTCGTGGAAGAGTCTTGCTTTAGCTTTCCTTTTCCATCTCTAGATAGGATAAATCCCCAATTGAGTTGTTTCCTCATTGGGTGGAGTCTTGTTTGACTGTTTTCTCTCCAGTTTATTCCTGGATTGAGTTTTGTCTCTTGCGGGCGCTACCCCGTGGATCTCTCTAGGCTGTGAAACCTAGATGGAAAGTGCATTTATTTTGCACATTTAAATACTTGGTCTCCTTAGGAAGAATCTATTCATGGTTTCCCATTGAAAATTAACTTTGTTTCCCAGTAGTGTTGTTGCAACACTCTTTTGAAATCTCAACATGACAACAAGTGGCAGACTCTTCATCAGTAGCTTGTGTATTATTGATATCTTTGGAATATAGTAAGTGGCAGACTCTTCATAAGCAACTTATGTATTATTGATATCTTTGAAAAATAGCAAGTGGCAGACTCTTCATGAGCAGCTTGTGTATTTTTGATATCTTTGGAAAATAGCAAGTGGCGGACTCTTCATGAGCAGCTTGTGTATTATTGATATCTTTGGAAAGTAGGAAGTGGCGGACTCTTCATGAGCAGCTTGTGTATTATCGATATCTTTGGAATATAGCAAGTGGCGGACTCTTCATGAGCAGCTTATACATTATCGATATCTTTGGAATATAGCAAGTGGCAGACTCTTCATGAGAAGCTTGTGTATTATCGATATCTTTAGAATATAGAAAATGGTGGACTCTTCATGAGAAGCTTGTGTATTATTGATATCTTTGGAATATAGCAATTGGCAGACTCTTCATGAGCAGCTTGTGTACTATCAATATCTTTGGAATATAGAAAGTGGCAGACTCTTCATGAGCAACTTGTGTGTTATTGATATCTTTGAAAAATTGCAAGTGGTAGACTCTTGATGAGTAGCTTGTGTATTGTTGATATCTTTGAAAAATAACAAGTGGCGGACTCTTCATGAGCAGCTTGTGTATTATCGATCTTTGGAATATAGCAAGTGGCAGACTCTTCATGAGCAACTTGTGAATTATTGATATCTTTGGAATATAGCAAGCGGAGGACTCTTCATGAGCAGCTTGTGTATTATTGATATTTTTGGAAACAACAAGTGGCAGACTCTTCATGAGCAGCTTGTGTATTATTGATACCTTTGAAAGATAGCAAATGGAAGCCTCTTCATGAGCAGCTTGTGCATTATTTATATCTTTGGAAGACAACAAGTGGTGGCCTCTTTATTTGAGCAACTTGTGTATCCCTAACAATTTGTTATTTCAACAGCAAATGGCGTCTCTTTTGAGAAGTTTTCTCATCAACAACAAATGGCATCTCTTTTGAGAAGTTTGTTCATCGACAGCAAATGGCATCTCTCCGGAAAAGTCCCGCAGAAAAGTTTGTATATTATCCTTTTCAAGTGGAAGACTTGATAAAGAAGAAACTGGAACCCATTCGTCGTGGAAAAGTTTATTATCTTTTCTACCTTCGTCTATTGAGTTTGTAGTTTACCGTCATATGTGAGTCGGTATCTTATTGATATTATACCTTCAACTATTGAACAGGTAGTTTATCGTCATCTGTGAGTTAGTATCTTTTTTTATTTTTCTACCTTTGACACCGAGTTGGAAATTTACCATCATCTTGAGTCAGTAGCCATTTATCTTTTCACAACCTATGCAAGGCGCCTTCCCTGATAGAGTCATTGATTTTTTCTTCTCTTGAACTTGTTCTCGGATAAGAGTCTCTCAATCGAAGTCTGTGGCTTTGTTCTCCAATGGAGTTATAATCTCTTCCCCAGTGGGATTACTTTATCATGTGCTTAGTTTCTACAGTAGTAGTTTATCTCATGTGTCACCATTCCCTATAAAATTTAGAGCATTACATCCATATCATATCATAAACATCATTGTGGTACCTTAGGACCAAAAATTGTGTATTCTATATTTAAGTATCTTTAATCTCGTAGAAACAAAGATTTCAATCTTCATATCTCCGAATAGAAGAAACTTAAATAGGGGCAGCTGTCATACCCCAATTTTTGACCTAAGATCCCACCCTCCATTTGCATCATTGCATAACAAGTGTTCACGAGTGGTTTGACCTATTTTTGTCAATTCTTGAGTTAGATTTCAAAAATTTACAACTTCTTCAAATTTCGACATTTTTTAGCGGTTCTTTTTACATATGATTCTCCTTGACATCATCTATAATTTCTCTTTACAAGTCAAGAGTTGATTATGCTTTGAAAAGTCACGAAAAAATAGAAATGTTAGAAGTCGTTTATGAATTTAGTGAAATTTGATTTTTATTG
Source organism: Vicia faba (assembly GCA_948472305.1). NCBI lineage: Eukaryota > Viridiplantae > Streptophyta > Magnoliopsida > Fabales > Fabaceae > Vicia > Vicia faba. Next base: position 1,315,486,847 of record OX451736.1, on the reverse strand, counting down.
TGTTTTATTCATGATTTCTTTTCCATTTAAAAAAATCACAAAAAATATACTTAGCATCATGTTATTTTTTTATTTACTACTTTTACCTCTTTACTAAAAAATTATAAAAAAAAAAATTCTTTTATTAATTTAAATTTATATATTTGTATCATTTATTTCAAAAAAAATCTAGAAAAATTTATATAAGTCATTTTACTTTGTTATATGTATTTAGTTTTTCATCTTTTAATTTGCACTTATATTTTCATTTATTTTAATTCAAGAGAAAAAATCATAAATAGTTAATTTAATGTCTCTTTTATTTTCTATTTTGTATTTATTTTTATTACTAATACTTTTAGTTTTTATTATTATTATTTTGTCCTTTTGTTTTTGTGTCAATAAAGAAAAGTTGGAACCACTATAATATAGTACAAACGCTTCACATGGATTGTCAACTTGTACTTATCAATGGCCAAGAATCATTCTCACACTTCACATGGATTGACAACTTGGACTTATCAATGGCCAATAATCATTCTCATAAAGTCACATGGATTGTCACATCAACACTCCCACCTTATTCACCCTATAAATAAGACCTTTATTTCTTTCATTTGGAAAAACAATACCACGAATCATTCACTAAACTAAGCCAAAACTTTTTTCTTCTTTTTTTCTTCATTTTCTTTCAAGTCATTTCATCCTTTTATTGAATAGGTATGTTATTATATTTGTTCTTTATTAAATTCTATTGCATTTTTACTATTTATTTATTTAGTACCATAATTATCATCATTTTATAAGGAAATTCCATTGATTCAAAATCAAGAGTTGAAAAGTGTTCTCGAACCTCCAAAAGCAAAAGTGATTTATTGTTGTTTAATTTTCATTTTTTTCTATAATATTTTGTTGTTTATTTTTACTTATTTTAAGCATAGATCCTTGGTCGTGAAATTAAGTAGATAAACTTTCATTATTTATTTGTTTAATTTCATGAAAAATTGAGAAAGTTATGACATTTATATTATTTTTATTATAGACTTCATCTTATTCTTCTTTATCTATTTTATTTTAATTTTTATTTGGATCAATTTGAAAAGCATTTGAGATTTTTTTAGTTCATCTAAGCTTGTCGGATATTTGATGAACTTTCATCATTTCCAATCTATCTCTAAATGGTCCTTTAACCATTCAAGGTACTTGGGATTGATGATAAGTTTGTCATAATGTATCTTCCTTGACTTTGTCTTGATCCCCCATATTTGTTAATTGTACTACATATATAAGAGAATAAACTTCAAAGTGTCGTTTCTCTAACATGTATGGGTATATACATTCTATGCTTTATATGAAGTTACACTTATCTCAAATCAGATTATTAACTTTATATTGTACTAACTTTACTTTAATATCATTTATATTTCTGCACTTTATATTTTCTTCTCTTTACTTTTATACCATTTACCATCCATAACATTTTATCTTCTTTACTTTATGCATTTTTTATTTGCTCACTTGAGTATTTATCTTCTCTTTTCTCACTTGAGCTTCTTATTTTCTTTTGCTTGTTATAAGCCACTTAATAAAGGAAAAAACCTAAAGTTAGTTCTTTTATCCTTGGACTGTGGTTACTATCCATTTTTATCTGATGCATGGTTCTTGTCCGGTCTTCATCTGATTATTATCTTTGTGTTTGAATCCAAGGAAAATGATTATCTTGTTGACTTCATGTCATTGTGTGTCATTATGCATCCTTACATGTTTCTTTTGTCTATCTTGTTTGTATTATTTAAGTTAAAACTCTCTTAAACCATAATTTTAAAACTTATACCTATTTCATAGAAACTTCGACACTAGGTCGTCGCATTTTCAAAATCTCATGCCCATACTCATTTAGCAAACAATCAATTTTAACCCAAAAATAGGTATTTCAAAAGGTTCTTATAGGATACTATAGATACATATGGTGCTAGTACCTTCCCTTTGTATAACCAACACCTGAACCTTCGATCTCTTTCAAATATAGTGTATATTTCTTTACTTTTAGTATTGCACTTACTTTGCATATTTATGGGTTTTATCTCGCACTTTCCTCTTTTCCCTTGGAAATAATAAAGCGCGGTGGCAACTCTTGCTTATTTGTGAGTCAAGTTAATCAATAGCTTGATCTTCAATTTTCACCGCTACATTATGTAATTGTTTATGGGATGTAATAATCTAGGGATAAATTTCTGTATTTTACTTTCTCGCATCCTTTTTATGTAATTTTCCCAAAGCCATGTAAAAGTTTAGGATTTGCTTTCCGCACTTTACTTTTTTCTGCTACTAAATTTGCTATATTACTGCTTAGTAATCAGGGTTTGCATGGAAATACTAATAATCAAACGCTAGAAAAACCCTAATTTAAAACAAAAATTGAAAACAACACACTCACACACTTGAACCTCTAGGGTAACCTCTCTTGTTGCCTTCAGAACAAAAACGATCATGTCCCTCGAAAGTGGGGACGCTTTAGCAAAGAATCTCGAATGAAAGATCATAGTCCCTCGGTGACCCTTCGATGTTGGCTTTCGATAAATGATCTAGTCCCTTACGAAATTGCTAAAGCGTCCTTACAAGTTGCCTTCGATGACTGTACGATGACCCTTTGAATGTCCCTTCACATCCAACGATATGGCTTCTTACTAACTAATGCTAAAGATAACACTATCTAAAGGAGAAAGAAAGACATAATAAAGACCATATTTTAGTGGGTAAGAAATCTTAAATGCTTGCTCATAACTTTTCTCACAAACAAAAACATTTCACACTACACTTTCGAACAAATGTTTTCAAAAAATACTTTGTACATATTCTTGAGGACTGATACAAGAATCGTTAGAAAGTTTAAAGTTCAAAATATTTTCAATCACACACAAAAATCAAATTTTCAATGTGAGATAAGAAATTAAGAGCCCGTAGATAAATACGGATGAAAAGGGTGCTAACACCTTCCCTTTTCATAACCTACCCCCTGAACTCAAAATCATAAAAGGTATTTCCTGTTCTTTTCACCCTTTCTTTATTGGATAAAAGAAAAGTCGGTGGCGACTCTTGCTATTTGTAATATTTACAATAAAACGAAAAACAAGTCAGTTCTCCCACCGTGTTACACAATACATCATCAGCAAACACCATGTTAGTCAATTGTAATTTCTCACACTTAGAATGATGATTAAAATTCGGATCTATTTGCATTTGGTGCAGACAACGATTGAGGTATTCCATTAAGATGATAAAGAGGTAAGGGGAGATGGGCTCCTCTTAACTTAAACCCTTTTTGCTTGCAACAAGTTAAACATCGATCATTAACATTAAATCTGTAGGAGACTGTTAACATGGCAGCCATAATCCACCTAATGAACTTAGGAGGAAGCCGAATTTCCTACATGATATGATTTAAGGTCTTCCAGTTAACCATATCGTACGCTTTTTGCATACCTAGCTGAATCATACATCAAGGGGCCCCCCTTTTCTACTATAACCTTTTATTAAATCATAGGCAAGCAAGATGTGACTTTGGATTTGCTTACCAGGAATAAATGCAACCTGATTTGAACTAATGACACTACCAATCACTTTACCCAATCTAATAGTCAAAATTCTTGAGATAATTTTGTAAACTATGGTACAAATTGAGATAGGTCTAAAATCCTTAACACAAATTGCAGAGTCAGTCTCAGGGATGAGAAGGTACAGTTCAAAGCTTTATACAAATTACCTTTCTAAAAAAACTCATGAATAATAGCTATGAGGTCATTTTTAATGGTCTCCCAGATGCACTTGAAAAATATAGCATTAAACCCATCAATCCCAGGGGTTGACATGTCATTGATCTCTTTTAGGGCCAGAAAAATCTCATCTTCAGTAACAGGGGCCTCTAAACTGTCTCTCTGTATATTCTGGAGCTAGGGGCCTCTCCTAATGGCCCCTGTGTTAATACAGTATAATTCACTATCACTCTTTCCTATTAGGTCTCCATAAAACTTCAAAATCTCATCTTCAATGTATGTCTTAGAGGTTAAGTAGGAGCCATCATCCTTCAACAACATGTTAAGAGATTTATTATTCTGCTTCGATTTGACTGAAGCATGAAAGAAGGAATTATTACCATCACCATCTTTCAACCAATTGATTTTATCTCTTTGTATCAAAATGGATTCTTCAATATCATTCCACTTAATTAGATCATCAATACAAATCTTAACATTTTGAATTTTACTACTATTCACCATGTCAACAACTAGATCATCTTGAACTTTAGAGAGATTGTTTCTAGCTTCAATAACATCCTGCTTAGCAAGAAGCAGGGGCATGTTCAACTTATACAAAACATGTTAAAATCTTTTCTGCTTTTCCCAAAGGACATAATTGGGCATGCCATCCAATGGAGCAATCAGACTAGCCTTGACTACATCATTGTATCCCGCAATACAAGTCACACAATTGACAAATTTAAATCTAATATAATGCTTATGGGAATCCTGTTAGTTCATCGATAACAGAAGGGCATGGTCAGAAACACGAGGGTGCATAATTTTCAGAGTAAGGTTCAAATAATTTTGGAACCAATCAGTATTGGCCAAGACTCTATCTATCCTAGAGTAAATAGTACCAACACAATGTTTGTTATACCAAGTGTAGTATTCTCCAATGTTTTCCATTTCTGAAAGCTTGTTATTATCCATCAAGTCTTGCAAGTCTTTGTATTCAGTTTCAGTATCAATACTCCCACCTATTCAGTATTGGGTTTTCAGAATATTATTAAAATAACCAACAAGGCACCAAGGCCCTTGTTGGTTCAGATTACCCAAGTATCTCCATAAAGTCTTCCTTTGCTCTAGCTTATTTTAGGCATAGATGGCAGTCATCCAAAATTTGAAATTACCTTGAGTATCAAAAATCTCATAATGAACCATTTGACTGATACAAGAAAATACCTTGACATCAATATTATTAGAATTCCAATGCACCAAAATCCTACCATTATCATGACAATTATAGTTATCTATATAGTTACCACCAAGGTTCAACTTATTTCTGATATGATTGGCCTGGCCAGCTTTGACCCTAGTCTCAATCAAGATGTTAATGTCAGCCCTAAGATCAAGGAGACGAGAACTTATCTCCCTCAACTTACATGACTTATTAAAACCCCTAACATTCCAGGCAACTATCATTGACCCGTTTTCTGAAGCTCTAGCAAATCATTCAAAATCTCTAGAGCATTGAAACCATTTTCACAAAAAACCTTACCTGGAGGTTCATTAGAGACTTATTTTTCCTCTAATCCTTTCCACTTTTAGTAACCTCTATCCAATTCTTAGCACCATCCTCAGCTTTACCTGTGATTTCAAATTTCTTTGTAGCCTTAACAATAATCGATGAGACTATTGGTTCCTTTTTCTCTTCTAGTTGTTTTGGTTTAGGATTCCACTCCTTCGCTTTATCTTTAGCTTTATCATAGTTATGGCACACCTTTTTACATTTACCAAAAAACAAAGGCCTTCATTCGTATTCTATAGTTTGTTGTATCTTCTCACCATCACTATCTCTAATAGTAATTACTTTAGGAAGATCCTTGGTTGTGTTCATTTCCACTAAGATCCTGGCGTAAGAGACACGGAGTTTATTAGCTGTACATTCATCAGTAAATATCAGATTGCCTAAAGCGCTCCCCATTTTTTTAAGAATTGTTTCACCCCATAGGAAGAGAGGAAGTTGGTGAAGCTTGACCCATATGGGGAAAGTTCTCAGTAAATCACCCTTTAGGTTAAAATATGGCCGTCATTCACGAATTGACAACATCATGCTTCGAAACATATAAGGGCCCTTTATTAGAACGCCGTCCCTTTCCCTAAACACTCTTAAATCTGAGGATAAAATACCCTTCTTCATGGTAGTACATATCCAGAAGTTGGACGAAGTTCCAATTCTTAATCATGAAATTCTTGACTGCGTTCATACTTAGCTCCCCACCTAATGCATACAAAATAAGAGATGATTTCTAAAATTTGATTTTTGAGATAACATCTTCTTCAACAATCTCAACCTCAATTTCGCCATTAACAATTTTTGGGGATATGAATTTCATACCTCTTCCTTTAGATGAATTCCTGTTGTCATTTAAAACATCAACCCATAATTTCCTCACTATTTCAGATTTAGGGTTTCTTCAGGCTTGGATGTCTCATCTACTTCATATTTCATCATCTTACTAGAGCTAGCTTGGTGACTTAGGGTAACAGGTTAAACAAGTAACAAATTTTGGCGGTGGTGACACCGTTTTTTTCGGACGCCCTCACCGCATCCTCATGTTTTGAGTATTTTTTTAATTATATTATTGAATTTATTATTAAAATAAATTGAATTGATGACATGGATTCACTAACATGCTGCCACCTCATTAATAAACATGACACCTAAGTAAAATTGGATGAGGGGTCAGGTAAATCCATAGGCCATTTAAATTAAAAGACGAGAGTCACTTATTTTGTAATAGGGGTCAGTTGTTTAAAAATACCAAACTAGAGGGGCCGAAAGTGCATTTAAGCCTAAAAACATTAAATAGAAATGTCAAAGTATTAAACAATCAACTAACAAGCAGAATGCACACGACGTATAATACATACATTTACACCTCATTTAATTTTTTTCTTTCTTAAAATCACTTAGGCTATGCTTAGATTGTTGAAATGTGACGGAATAGAGCGGAATGAAATGAAATAATATTGAATTTCATTGGAATATAATGAAATTTATGTTCCGTTATGCTCTGCTCCATTCTATTCCATCATATTTCGTTATGTTCCGCTCCTTTCTATTTCATCAATTCAAACATAGCCTTAATGACAATAATAGTGTTATACCAATATATAATATTTAATATTTAAATTTTTTGAAATACAAATATTGTTAAAAAAATCAATAGTGTTATACCAAAACTAGAATATATTAAAGATTCCTTAATATAGTTTTTTTTTTAAATATATTTTTTATAGCATTGTATATATTTGGTAAAAGAAATAACAAAGATTTTTTTTTGAAAATAACTTCAAATAAAATTAAAATAATATAAATACTTTCTTATAAAAAGTAGATTTAAATATTTGATATGTGATTTTTTTACATAAAAATATACTTTTTAAATTATGTGATTTAAAATATTTTTTATAACTTCTACCATATTTTGTTAAACATTTATAAAAATCACTTTTAAAATATTAATTAAAACTATTTTTTATAAGGAAATATGAAAAAACTTTTTTAAACCATATTTACAAAAGGTTATAACTAAAAAAATATATCATGCAAATAGAAATTTTATTAAAATATTTATATAACAATATTTCATATAACTATACCGATATAAATATTTAAAATTTAAAATTTTGAAATTAATTTTTTTTAAATATTAATAGTGCTATAACAAAACTAGAATATATTGAAGATTCATCATTATATATTTTTTTTTTAGGATTAAATATATTTTTAGTCTTAAATATCTCAAATTTTATTTTTAGTTCCTCAAAATATTTCTTTCAAAGAATGATCATCTTAAAAATTTTCATGCACACTTTTGGTTCCTCCTGCAACTTAACGACGAATGTCATAACTTAGCGACATAATTAACAGTGATTTATTACTTAGCGACTGAATTAGTGACATATTTAATATTAGAGATCAAAAGTATGGATGTAAATTTTTAGAAAGATCATTCTCTAAAGAAAATATTTTGAGAGACTAAAAACGAAATTTGAAATATTTAGGAGCACCACAAATATATTTAACCATTTTTAAAATGTATTTTTTTATAGCATTTTATATATTTGGTAAAAAATAAAAAATATACTTTTTAAAAATAATTGCTTCAAATAAAGTAAAAAATTTAAATACTTATTGAAATCAGTGTTTTAAAATCTAGATTGTTTCAGTCAGTCAGATCAGTTAGACATTGAATCAGAGGATAGAGGGATTTGGTAAAGTTATCAGACTATAATAATTTAAATTGACCTGGTGAAAATCAGTGGGATCTGATCGGTTCACTGACCAGACCAGTGAACCAATGAATTTCTTAAACTGCTGGGTTGATGTTTTCATGTTTATTTTTTAACTTAATTATAATTTTGATCCCTCTATTCTCATTTTTCTTAAGTTTCAATACTTTTGTTTTAAAATCTAATTTTACGTATGTTTATAATTATGTTAATTATTTAAAATAATTAAATAATATTAATATTATAAAAATTAAATTTTGTCAAAATTTAAGAATATAACATTTCACGACTAATAGAATTTAGTTTTGCCAACTACACCATAAATCTCTTTGATTTTTAATTTAGTCAAAGAGAATATATATTTACAACAATTATCTCAAATGCAATTCTTATTAAACTATTTTACTATTAATCATATAACAAAATAATATAATAAATTTAGAAATTAGAAAAATTAATTAAACAATATAATAATATTATAAATTAACAAAAAATTTAAAAGACAATTATGTTACCAAATAAAAGAAAACTTATATTTTTATATTATCAGAAATTATTCGATATAACTAATGATCCACTGATTTGATCAGAAATCAAGTGATCCAATAGCTATATCAGGTTGATGATCGATACAAATTTTAAAAAATTAATTAAAATACAAGAAAAAATCAATAGTGGTATACCAAAACTAGAATATATTGAAGATTCATCCATATATATATTTTAAATATATTTTTATAGTATTTAATATATTTGGTAAAATAAATAAAAAAATACATTTTAAAAATAATTACTTCCAATAGAATAAAAATTACACAAAAAATAAATTACATAAACTATCGTGGTCCGCTTATTTATTTTTGGAAAAAACTTAGATGTGGTTTAATTTTTTTCTAATAAAAATATGATAAGTATATAATTTTCTCATACACATATACAATTTCTTTTTATTTTTACTCCCTAAAAAGTATTTTGATATATTTATTATACTTTTATTAAAGAAAAATATAAATTATATAGATTATATCTAAATATTCTCTTTTTTTAAATTTATCACAAAAAAAATACTCTAGTCATCTTATAAATAGCTTATTGCATTGGTTTTCTTATATAGCATTTAAAATTTAAGTAGAATGGCAACCCATAATAATATCCTCCTTTTTACCTTCGTAGTTTTATGCATTGTTTCCATCGGGGTTGCAGGTAACACAATTTTGTAGATTTTCAATTGAAATATTTATAATTCATTTCTTTTTGTTTGAAATGTGTATACTTTTCAATTTAAAAAATATTTCTAATGGCATTTGAATTTATTGATTGAAGGAGTACTAGATGATACATTACATTGCTTTCAAGGAATATGTCCTAATCAGGACTGTACCAAATTTTGTAAAGAAAAAGAAGGCTACCCTAAAGGTGGTTCCTGTTTGGAGGACTCACTATTGTGTTGTTGCATCGGAGCTTGAGAGATCTATGATCGATAATTGTACTTTCTCATGTTTCTCAACATGACTGTGCAATTTAGTATTTATGTTTTCTTTATTAAAATAAGATAGAAATTACATGTGGTTATATAAATCATATATTTAGCATGTAAGGATCTGTTGTCAACGTTATCATTCAATAAAAGTTCAAATTATTTCAAATTATTTCTTTTAATTTATATGAGTTTCAATGTATTTAATCTGTGTGTATTGATAATTTCAAATAATTTCAACTATATAAGAATTATAAAATAAGAATTAAAATAAGATATTTAATACATATATGTATTGTTAATATAGAAAATGTCTTATAAATAAAGATATCTCAACAATTTGATAATACAAAGTTGATGAGAGTGTGAATCTAAATCCTCTTTATTTTCTGTCTATTTCATTCAAATTAAAGATAAAAAATTATTAAATAAATGATTCCTTAGCAAATGCTCTATTAATTTAACTGTATAGACGCATAGAGGAGAGTTAGTAGTTTTTAGACGGGAAATGTTTATTATTTTGAAGACTAGTAAAAAATTTATGCTATAGTAGAGATTTTGTGTGGATTCACATCTCATATTTATTAAATTATTATTTATAAAATTTAAATTTATTTTTTGATCGATTAATATTCACATAGTCATAAATATAGGTTAATAGTATGTACTAATTTTTAAGCATTGATTCATACTTATAATAAATTCTACAACTGATTCTCTAACTTCAATTATATAAAACAACACAAAAAAATTTAAAAGATGAACATTAAAATGAATCGTTTATAGTTGAATTCTAATAGAAATATTCACATATACCTGTGAATCTATGCTTCTAAGAACCTTCATAACGATAAATAATCTACGGCTGTAAAATTGACAAATAAAAAACTCTTAGATTAATATACTTGACTAAGGGAGTATTAAGTCTATAATGTTAATCAAATTTTGTTAAAAAGATTCTACAGTTTAGAAAAAAAAATGAATTTTGTAGTGAATTAATATATAATAATAACAAAAGAAAGATTTAAAAGATGAACATTAAAATAAACAGACTCCCGCTAATATCTCATAAATATGTTCAAATATACATGTATAATGTATTTTTGTTTACAAAAATAATTGTATCAACAACAAACTTTTTTCAATTAAATTTTTTTAAAAAAAAATAATTGTATCAACAACAAATTGATCCCCGTTTATAAAAATAATTATATCAACACTAAAATTTAAAATTAAGAGTTAAATTATAAATGTATTACAATTACTTGAATACTTTGATGTTTAAATTTATTCTAAAATCTTTTAATGTTATAGTAAAGTAATACTATTTAGCCAACAATCCTAATTGATATGAGAGATTTTCAAACGTATTATTTTTTTCTTAATTTTAAACAACCAAAACATCATTCTAAATATAATTAAAAATCACTTTTTCTTAATTTTTTTAATAGAAATTTATTTATTAATTCTATATGGACCTACTATCTAAAGTTTTAGATTTGCACAATTGTTTTCAACATTCCCACAATCAAGTATTAGAATCTTAAACTATCATACCTTTTGAGTTTTTAATTTCCAATCCTAAAGTTAGAGAATAAGATAATTTTGTCTAAAATTGACTAAAAATATATCTCATTTTTCCAACATTTATAACCCGCCGAACAAACAATTAGAGAGAATAATTGAATAAAAAATATCATTGCTTGTATGGTTCTTCTTATTGGAAATGTAATTTATTTAATGTCCACAATTCCCAATACTTACTCTTTATTAGGGCCTTTTGGCATTTTCAATTTCAGGTATAAATATGTTACCTAGGCTATCAATATTGTATCCCAAATTCATTCCTCTATTTGAATATTAAGAAGTAGTCCTCTTTGTTATCATTCATTGTTCATTCTTTATCTCTCCTTCCATTACCTTACACCAACAAATTTTGGTTCTGTTTTTCCTGGGAAACACGAGTGGTTGTGAGCTATGTGTTTGAGTTTTGTTCTTTGATTTTTCTGTTGAAATCTTGAATAAAATTCTGAATAAAATTTTGATTATGTGGGTTGGGAAACAGTGTGTTTAAGATCTGAAAATCCGTGCAAGGTTTAAAATGAGTGGAGACGGTAGTTTGAACACTAAACTTCCAGTTCTTAATGGCAAAAACTGGAACAAATGGATGATACAAATACGTGTACTATTCGGTGCACAAGATGTTCTGGATTTGGTTACAGATGGTTATGTACCAGCTGCAGCAGATGCAACTGAAGAATAGAGAACTGCTGAGAGGTTGATGAGAAAGAGGGACCAGAAAGCTCTATTCTATATCCATCAGTGTGTGGATGAAAATGTGTTCGAGAAGATTGCTGATTCAACAACGTCTAAAGGGGCGTGGGATTTACTGACGAGATGTTACGGTGGTGACGCATCAGTAAAGAAGGTGAAGCTTCAATCCCTACGAAAGCAATATGAGAACCTGAACATGAAGAGCAGTGAGAAAGTTTCTGAATATATCTCCAGAGTGATTCTGATCACTAACGAGATGAAAGCGTATGGAGAAACTCTGACTGAACAGGTAATCATAGAGAAGACTCTGAGGTCGCTCACTCCTCAGTTTGATTACATTGTTGTTTCTATTGAACATTCTAAAAATTTGGAAACCATGAAAATAGAAGAATTACAAAGCAGCTTAGAAGCACAGGAGTTACGTCTGTCTGAGAGAACTTCTGAGAGAGAAGTTGAGCAAGCTCTGAAGGCTTCTTTTGTCAAGAAAGACCAGAAGCAGAATAGACGTGGTGATAGATTCCAAAAGTCAGAAGCTTCAACTTCTGATGATAAGAAGTATCATAAAGGAAAATAGAGGTATGACAAAAGGAAAGTTCAATGTTACTCCTGTAAACAATTGGGCCATTTTGCCAGAGATTGTAGGTCAAACAGGGATAGGAAATCAGAAGAAGCATATATGGCTAAAAGAAACTCTGATGATGAACCTGTACTGCTAATGGCCTCTGACTCTGATGGAAAATGCTCAGAAGATTGGTGGTATATGGACACTGGCTGCTCAAATCATTTAACTGGAAACAAACAATGGCTGACAGACTTTGACTCCAGAAGGAGTACAAAGATCAGATGTGCTGACGATAAGTATCTTAATGCAGAAGGTATGGGAGATGTCAGAATTAGAGTGAAGAATGGGAAAGACATTCTGATCAAAGACGTCTGGTATGTTCCTGGTATTAGAAGCAATCTGATGAGCGTAGGTCAGCTGATTGAAAAAGGTTTTTCAGTTGTTATGAAAAACAATCTTCTGACGTTGTATGACTCCAATCAGAAGTTAATTATGAAGTCTGAACAAGGAGACAACAGAACATTCAAGGTGAATGTAGAAACAGCTGAAGCAACGTGCCTTAGTGCAGAAGGTGCTGAAAGTAACAGTAAGCTGTGGCATAAGAGGTTAGGGCACTTAAACTATAAAAGTTTAGGGCATATATGTTCTAAGAAGCTCGTACGTGGTATGTCGAAAATTGTGAAGCCTGAGAAGTCATGTGAGATATGCATGAAAGGTAAGCAACCTAGATTGCCATTTACATCAGAAGTAGCCCCCGGAGCGAAACATGCTCTGGGAGTAGTACATTATGATGTGTGTGGACCATTTCCAGTACCTTCACTTGGAGGAAACAATTACTTTGTGTCTTTTGTGGATGAGTTCACAAGAATGACATGGGTAACACTTATCAAGTTCAAGCATGAAGTGCTTACTGAATTCCAGAAATTCAAGGTGAAGGCTGAGAAGCAGAGTGGTCAGAAGTTAAAAATTCTGAGAACAGATGGTGGAGGTGAGTATAACTCTACAGTGTTTCAGAAGTTTTGTGAGGAAAGTGGAATAGAACATGAGGTTACTGCTCCATATACTCCTCAGCACAACGGTCTTGCTGAAAGAAGAAACAGAACTCTGCTTGATATGACCATAAGCATGCTGAAAGAGAAAAAGCTACCTCATGTGCTATGGGGAGAAGTTGTTGCCACATCAGCATACATTCTGAACAGGTATCCAACGAAGAAACTGAAGGAAGTTGGTCCTTTAGAGAAATAGACTGGGGATAAGCAGAGTGTCAGTCATCTGAAGGTGTTTGGCTCTGTCTGTTACAAACACGTTCCAGAAGCTAGAAGACAAAAACTGGATGATAGAAGCAAAATAATGTTGCTGGTGGGGTACCACAGTACAGGTGCGTATAAGCTTTATTGCCGAGAAACTAATAAAGTTGAAGTCAGCAGAGACGTTGTGGTGAAAGAGTCTGAAGCATGGGATTGGAACAAAACTCAATCTGATTATGGTGTAGTGCCAACACCAGAGTTATCCTCTGAAGATGTTTTAGAAAGATCAGAAGATGGATCTGATTCTGAAGATCCTGAAGATTCTGAAGATGTGTTAGAAGAAGATGATCCAGATACTGATGATGATCCAGATACTGATGATGATCCAGAATATGGTGGTAATCATAGTTCTAGAAGGGAAAACTCTGAAGGTGGTAACTCTGAAAGTAGTAGTTCTGGTGCAGCTTCAGAACAAGCTCAAAGACCACAGAGAATCAGACAAAAACCCAGAAGGTTTGCAGATTTTGACATGCTGCAGGATAATGACGTTGACTCTGAAGGAGAAGTCGTTCAGTGTGCCATGTTAGTAGATTCTGAACCAGTGGGCATTGAAGAAGCTCTCAAGAAGAAAGAATGGCTTAATGCCATGAAAGAAGAACTTGAGGCAATAGAAAGGAACAAAACTTGTAAATTGACTAAACTTCCAGATAAGAAAAAAGCCATCAGCGTCAGATGGGTTTTTAAGTTGAAACTTAAGCCAGATGGTTCCATTGGCAAGCACAAAGCTAGACTAGTAGCTAGAGGTTTTCTTCAGAAACCTGGGCTAGATTATTTTGAGGTGTTTGCACCTGTAGCTAGGCATGAAACAATCAGACTGGTGATTGCTTTAGCTGCAAACAGAAACTGGCCTTTAATGCACCTGGATGTGAAGTCAGCATTTCTGAACGGTCCATTACAGGAAGAAGTTCACGTGTCACAACCTCCTGGATTTGTGAAAAAGAATCAGGAAGGGATGGTATACAGGTTAAATAAGGCTCTATATGGACTGAAGCAAGCGCCTAGAGCTTGGAATATGAAAATTGATTCATTTTTCAAGAAGAAGAGGTTTCAGAAGTGTGAGGTGGAATATGGAGTTTATGTACAACACTCTGATAGCAATATGATTCTGGTATGTCTCTATGTTGATGACATCTTGCTAACAGGTAGCTGCCCAGAAGATATAAAGAAGTTCAAGGAAGTTCTGATGAATGAGTTCGAGATGACAGATCTAGGAAAAATGACATATTTCCTAGGAATGGAGATTATGTACTCGAAGAAAGGTATCATTCTGCACCAGTTAAAATATGAACAAGAACTTCTGAAGAGATTTAAGCTGCAAAACTGCAAAGTTGTTGTGACACCATCAGAAACCAATCAAAAATTGGATTTTGACTCTGATGGTGATTCTGTTGATTCTACAACCTTCAAACAGCTGGTTGACTCTCTAAGGTATTTATGTAATACTAGACCTGACATTTGTTATGCAGTTGGATTGGTCAGCAGATTCATGAGTAATCCCAAGTGGTCTCATTTCCAAGCTGCTGTCAGAATTCTGAGATATATTAAGGGAACTCTGAAATATGGAGTGTTGTTTCCTTCTGAAAGAAAGACAAAGTCAGAATTAGTAAGTTATTCTGATTCTGACTGGTGCGGAGACAGAGTGGACAGGAGAAGTACCTCTGGATACTTGTTTAAATTTTTGGGAGGTCCCATTTCCTGGAGTTCCAAGAAACAACCTGTTGTAGCTCTGTCAACATGTGAAGCTGAATATATCGCAGGTGCTGTAGTTGCTTGTCAAGCAGTTTGGCTTCTGAATCTCCTGCATGATTTAAAGGTTGAGGTTGAGGAACCTCTAAAGCTGATGATTGATAATAAGTCTGCAATTGATCTTGCCAAGAATCCAGTGCTACATGGAAGAAGCAAGCACATTGAGACGAAGTATCACTTTCTCAGAAATCAAGTTCAGAAAGGAGTGTTAGAAGTTCTACACTGTAGCACTCAGAAATAGCTTGCAGATCTTCTGACGAAGGCAGTTAAAAGAGATCAATTTCTTTGCTTAAGAGATGAAATTGGTGTTGTTAGCTTCTGATAGATTATCTAAATTAAGGGATGGTATTGGAAATGTAATTTATTTAATGTCCACAATTCCCAATACTTACTCTTTATTAGGGCCTTTTGGCATTTTCAATTTCTAGTATAAATATGCTACCTAGGCTATCAATATTGTATCCCAAATTCATTCCTCTATTTGAATATTAAGAAGTAGTCCTCTTTGTTATCATTCATTGTTCATTCTTTATCTCTCCTTCCATTACCTTACACCAACACTTCTATTGCAAAACTTGTAACGAACTTAAATCTCTACTTTATTACAAACACATAAACGACAGTTCTCAAAAGTTTGCACGATCAAGAAAATCTATTTCTGATATTATGAAGATACAAAAGTAATTTTAGCTCCAATGATTTACAAGAACATCCACCCTAAGAATAAATCCGTCATCTCTTCCATAACAATTTTACAACACAACTTAAACTGTAATTAACCATTCAATTGGACTCATATGAACTATATTAAAGATTGGAAGTTATACCACAACTTAGACTGCAATTAACCATTTTCTAAATGTGTAGTAATATGCTTCTCAAAGATTGTTGTAAGAATTGTAGACGACTTGGAATCAAAACCAATGATCAAATCAAGCATAGAAAAAAAATACTCCACCATTAACACTTCCCAAAGTTGCTCCCAAAAATCCAACAATTGATCCAACTAAGATTTTCCAATCAAATATCATTTGCTTCATTATATAATGCATGTAAAATAAACTATACAACAACAAAAATTATAAAACAAATAATTGTTCAAAATACAAAACAAACACTTACAGGCCAAACAAGTTCATAAGAAGATTTTCCACTCTTGCATAGTGGCCTCATATACTTCTTGATGTAGGATTCTACCTATAGAATTCTTCATCAAGACCATATGTAACCATTATGATCCTCTACTTGGCTCTCTTGTAACTTGTGAAACAAATGGCATGCTGGCTAGATTATATGTTTGATGACCATACATCAGAACATTAAAATCAAAACCTATAAACAGAAAAACCACAACCTGCCCAATCGAGTAACAACTGAATACCTAAATTTGTTCACAATAAAAATTATAGAAGTTAAGGAAAGAATGAAATATTTGGAAAAAAAACACCTAAATCTAAAAAAATAAGGGTGGTAAAAGGATACAGTTGTGTGTTTTACAATCATCGCATTAGAATTTCCATGCAAAAAGAGTAAGTCAATAGTTGCTCATAAAATTTTGAAGGGATAACAACTCAGCACCTAATCAGTATTGAACTTGAAAAATAATGCCCCATCTTTCTTCAACATTGCAACTTCCAATCCATCTCCAATTTCAAACATCGTGATACTAATAGTCAGTTGAAACATTGTTATATATTAGAATGAATATAGTCAACTGAAGATTATGCTACCTTTAAAGAGAAAGTTAAAAGGACAGTGTACTTAGACAAATTGTCAATGCAAGTTATTGAAATGGTGATCTTAAACATTTTATCAAACAGGTGGTGTGCATCCAAGTTAAACCACAATTATATAGATTGTCCTGACAAAACTGAATCCATTTATTAACCTTGCTCCTAGTTGAAAGAACAAAACTGAATATCCTGGCATTTATCTTAGATCTTTCCCTTAACTTTCTTCCTTTAAGAGGCCATTTCTCTATCACTTCAGATTCTTCATCAGAGTTGATGACAATAACTTCATACTCAGTAAGTTTCTCAGATTTTTTTTTACAACAACAAAGTTTTCATTGACAGCCTCAGCTACTAATATCTACAACATCATTCAAATTCAACCAAAATAGATCAACAGATACACCCTTTCAAGAAAATACCTTCAAAATTTTCAAAAACTAACAAAATAAATAGTCTATAGATTAAACATGCACCTTGTTCTTCTCTGTTGCTTGAGCAATAGAAGCCAATTGATTTCTGCAACAAAACAAACAAACAAATTGTTGTACCCCAAAATTTGCCCTCCCATATTCTTCAAGAAATTGCCAGGTCAAGCTTCAAAATTCCCCAAGGATTGCACAGTGCAAGGGTCTCCTAAACAGTCAAAATTAGGGTTTGTGTTCTGATCAAGAAAAGGAAGTTTCCAAAGGTCCAATCAAGTCTCACATGCCTACAAATATGGTCAAGCATCCTCATATCAAGTTTCAAGACATTCAGCTCAAAATTGCACAGTCAAAAACCCTAATTGCACTACAGTCAACTGTAGGGGCAAAATGGTCATTTGGCAGTCAAAAGTTCAAATTTTTGGTCAACATCTCATTTTGAAGCCTTAAACATCATTTTATCAATGCTTGATCATGATTCTCAAAGTTTGGCTCAAAAATCATCAAGATGCAAAAGTTTCCTTATTTGGACAGTTGAAAAAGTCAACTGCAAATTGACCAGGGCATAACTTTCACATGGATTATCAGAAAAATTCCATCCAAAGCTAATTTTGAAGAGAAAGACATTTCCTACAACTCATCTTCATACTTCAAGTCCATGAAATGCTCTCACAAAAAGTTATCAATTTCAACATTATAGGTCATTTTCAAAAGTCAACAAAAAGGGACTTTAAGTCAAAGGCCATAATTTGAGATTGGTAAATCAAAATGACATGGGACCAAAGGCATTGGTTAGAGGACTCAAAGACCTTTCCAAGATGTCCAAGAACATGAGAAAAGCTTAAAAATTGAGCAAGTTATGCCTTGTGGAAGTTGGGAAATTTTTGGATATTTTGAAAAGTCAACATTGATTCAAATGACCTAAAAATGCTAATGGGCCCATTTTTCTTCCATAATTCATCATCCATGGCATGTGCACGACCACTTGGCCCAAAGGGAAGTATTTTCTCATTTTTTATTTATTTATTTGAATTTTTATTAATATTAATTCATTTAAATCAAATTAAATACATGGAAAATATTTAACCTAAGTATCAAATCTTTTTGCACATGTAATCTACTCAATAATTCGTGCATAATTCAATATGGAAGGATTTGGAGAGAATTGATCTTAATTGGTACAAAAACACATGGAAAAGATTGGAAAAGATCCTAGAAAATCAAATTTCCAAAAACCATGAATGCAATTGATTTGTTTGGTTTTTCTTGACCTAATTGATTCATTACATAAGCCTGAATGAAAACCTAATGCCTTGGACCATTGAAGCTGCGCAGAAACCAATTGCCAAACTTGAAAATTTTGTTAAGAAACTCAATTCTGAAAACAAGGTTAGAGGGCGATTCAAGCTGAGATTTTCATCTCATCATCTTCCTGAGGCCTTCAGCAACGTGCCTGAATAGATTTCCAAGTCCATAACCTCTTGAATCGTTGTACAGAAGCTAACCTTTCTCACTTTTTTCCATTATCGTGTTTTACATTCTATGCACATTCATGACGTTTTGTTCATATATTCATGATCAGTGAAGTATTTGCAAGCTAACCATATGCTTTGATTGTATTTTTATGCATTGTGTACGATTTCACCATTGTCAATTTTTAGGGTTTACAGGATTCCAAATTAGGGATTTTAAAACAAGGAAAAATTGGGGCATATGAATTAGACCATTGACCTCAGCATGCTCAAACGATCATAAGCCCACCATTGCGCCTAATTTATGGAGCCCCTGGGGCTATTCGCTATTTTCTTGTATCATACCTGTGGCAACGCGTGAAAACCGTTGCCTATGTTTTATTATATTTTCAGGAAAAACAAACCATGAGGAAGATGATTAGGTGGAGGGCGCTGAGTGGTTCGTTCAAATCTTCGCGCGCGTTTGAGGCCCCTGACTTTCTTTCTTTTATAATGTTTATTAATTATTATATATCAAACGCGTTTGAAGTGGCTCAGTGGCGCACGTGTTGACTGGTAATATTAATGACCTGGGTTCGATCCCAGGTCTTCACTCTTTCCATTTGTTTTTTTTCAATTAACATTCACATGCAGATTCCATGATGAGACACACCATACGCCCTCCAGATCAAACCATCCACGTGCATATTAGGAGCAATCCAAAGGCTCAGATCTAAGGAACACAATGCACCCTAGTCCATGCATCACACGCGCCCAGCAAAAGTCAACGAGGCCATGCTAAATGGGCCAGAATTGCTTGGGCTATACCTCCATATTGGGGACTGACACCCCCCTAGGTTTGCTATTTTAAGTATTTTCTTTTGCATTATTTTTATTTTCATTATTTGTTTAATTAATTAATTATTTTCACAAAATATAAAAAACCCATAAAAAAAATCAGAAAAGAATTAAAATAATAAATATTTTTATTTCTAGTATTTTTATAAATAAATTTGCATGTAATTAAATTTAGTGTAAATTAGGTTTTAATTTTAATACTTTTCATGACAAAAATCTAAAAAATGTAGAAATAGGGTTTAATTAATAAATTTTCATCCTTTTTATTTTTTCTTTCAAATATTTAATATTATTTATTTTATTTATTTTATAATCAAATTTGCATATAAAAATTAGGGTTAATTTTAGGTTAAAAAAACTTCAATATTTTTAATAAATTAAAAGCCATTAGAATTAGGGTTTGCATCTTATTTTAATTTTAATTAATTCTCTTTTTTTCATGTAAATCCTAAAATACTAAAAAACACCAAAAAACAAGTTCTTTCTTTCTTTTAATTTTAATTAATTCCTCCTTAGTTTAATTTTGCAAAAAGGGTCCAACGCCCTCGCTCTTAATTTCTTATTAATTCGCATATTTATTTTATGTCTTTGTAATATTTATGTATCTCTCCCAAGGCCATGTAACCTTTTAATTTTCTCGCACTTTTCTTTTCTTTATTTATTTTCTGTCAAATCGGGTCCTGGTTTAATTTTGGCGATGTGGACCCGCGCCATTTGTAATAGCTTAGAATTTACTTTTCCCGCAATATTTTTAACTGTTAAATCAAAGCATGAAAGAATGTATGGACAAAAATAAAAACAAGCGTAGAACACCAATAACATGACAAGATAAATGCAAATGAAAACGACGCACAAATCGCACACACCACCCCTAGGGTACGCCTCACTGTTGCCTTGCCTCGAAAGGTGATCGTCGAGTAGAGGATGTCTTGGTAAGTCCTCATGATCCGGGAATCTGGTATGAGGGTAGCTTCTAAGGTGTCTTCCCATTGCTCTGGTGATCACCATGTCCCGAACCTCAAATTGACCCGAACACCTCCAACGGTGGTGCTACCTACCTCTCGATGGTGGGATGGCACTACTTTAAAGGACATTTACACAGACGAATTCTTTAGGGTAGGTAGACGACTCTAGATACTTGCTCTAAACTTCAAAACAAATCAAAAAAAATACTTTTCACACCAACACATTTTCAAAAAGCTTTCGAAAGCAATTTTTTCAAACACTCTTGAGGACTGATATAAGAGTCGAACTGGAATTTTCAAAGAAACTTTTTTAAACCCACAGTTGAAAAGCAAACAAACCATTTTTGAAAACACAAATGAGCAAGTATCTAAGAGCCCATGGATAACCATGGATAGAAAGGGTGTTAACACCTTCCCTTTCTATAATCTACCTCCCGAACCGAGAGCAATCTCTTTAAGGAATTTTTCTGTGCTTTTGTCCTTTCCATTTGGAGAAAATAAAAGACGGTGGCGACTCTTGCTTACCGCGACATTTCGCGAACCAGCGTTAAACAGTCAGTTCCAGATCCACCAATCACAGAACTGGCGACTCTGCTGGGGAATATCTTATAAAGTGAGGTGTACCTTAGGGCTAGTTCATAACTGTGTTTTCAATTGTCTTCCTTGTGTGCTTTAAATTGTGGGTTGCTTGGGTGTTCTATAGATCCTAACCCGGATCTGGGGATACCTTCTTAGAAAGTAGCAACAAGGCTGTGAGGGAACTGTGCGGGGTATACCGACATGGTTGAAACAGTCTGCTACGTTGATGTGGCACTTTGGTGTGTACCGGTAACCCTTGAGTTCAGTCAAGGAGAGTACGGGGCCTCCGCGTGGTATCGTGAAGCATCAACAGACCTTAGGAACCTTAATTGAACTATCTTGGCCTCTTTAGGGTAGTGAGATAACTGACTTTGGTGCAGTCCGAGGTTGGTTGATACTCGATACTACACTCAATTGAGGGTTGTTTTCCTGGAATATTTCGGTCGCCAGTTCAGTGGCTAAATCGAAACGATGAACAATGAAAGCAATCCAGTGATATTGGGACCCTTAGAACCCGGTTACTTCTGATAGGACAGGTTGAGCCCACCAACTTCAAGAGGGTACTACCCAGACCCATGATGGCCTTAACTCTAAGGGCTCTTTTGTGTGACTTGTGTGCCTTCGTACTTGACTACTTGCATGTTTTATCTGACACATGAACTACTTGCAGGTTCTGTTTTAGTCCTTAACTAGGACTCATGACAGGTTTTACTTGAGTTTCTTGCAGGTTTTGGTTTGCAGTCCTTAATCGGGACTCATAACAGGGTTACTCACATTACCCCATGCATCATGACATCATACCATTGCATACATCCTAACCCATTTCAAGGATCTCAAGGGCTTGTGATGCAGGTCATGATGAATCAAACATCTAGCAAAGGGCAAAGAGGATTTATTTTCCTCTAGCCAAAGTTGTCAGAGGCTATGACCCACTGGATATGGTGAGCCTTTGACCCTTGAAGAAGGATTTTCTGCAACAGGAAGTTTCTTCAATCAAGTTACCAGTTTTCAACTTTAACAAGTTTCTCTGTTTACCCCGCGAGGTCCTTGAAATCATTGCATGCATATCATACACATCATTGCATAACAGGTACCCATTCTCTGCAGGTTGCTTACCTTCTTCGCTGTTTATTTCAGCAATCTCGTCATGAATCCTGAATCCTCAAGTGAGCAGTCCATCAAGGCCCTTCAGGCTCAGAACGCCCAGTTCCAAGAGCTGATCATGAATTTGACCCAGGGGCAACAAGATCTGAAGGCTCTGCTCTTGAAGAAGGAAAAGAAGAAGAAGAGGACTGTTTTGTTCAGCCCTAGACGCAGATCTGGGAACACCATACAGGATGAAGCGGAGAGGACAACTCCATCTGTGGAGAAAGGCAGTCATCAAGAGGAAAGGGTTCCCAGTCCGGTGGTCTCCGACGATGAGACAGATTTCAACGACGAGCAAATGATACATTACATTGCTTTCAAGGAATATGTCCTAATCAGGACTGTACCAAATTTTGTAAAGAAAAAGAAGGCTACCCTAAAGGTGGTTCCTGTTTGGAGGACTCACTATTGTGTTGTTGCATCGGAGCTTGAGAGATCTATGATCGATAATTGTACTTTCTCATGTTTCTCAACATGACTGTGCAATTTAGTATTTATGTTTTCTTTATTAAAATAAGATAGAAATTACATGTGGTTATATAAATCATATATTTAGCATGTAAGGATCTGTTGTCAACGTTATCATTCAATAAAAGTTCAAAGAATTTTAAATTATTTCTTTTAATTTATATGAGTTTCAATGTATTTAATCTGTGTGTATTGATAATTTCAAATAATTTCAACTATATAAGAATTATAAAATAAGAATTAAAATAAGATATTTAATACATATATGTATTATTAATATATAAAATGTCTTATAAATAAAGATATCTCAACAATTTGATAATACAAAGTTGATGAGAGTGTGAATCTAAATCCTCTTTATTTTCTGTCTATTTCATTCAAATTAAAGATAAAAAATTATTAAATAAATGAAGAGCCTAGTAGTCAAAAAAATCACAGAAAATGGAGTAGTAGAGAAAAAAAAAAGGCAAAAGGGATCTAATTCGATAAATTTAAAGTAACACATATACATAGACGCATAGAGGAGAGTTAGTAGTTTTTAGACGGGAAATGTTTATTATTTTGAAGACTAGTACAAAATTTATGTTATAGTAGGGATGTCGTGTGGATTCACATCTCATATTTATTAAATTATTATTTATAAAGTTTAAATTTATTTTTTAATCGATTAATATTCACATAGTTATAAATATAGGTTAATAGTATATACTTATTTTTAAGCATTAATTCATACTTATAATAAATTGTACAACTGATTCTCTAACTTCAATTATATAAAACAACACAAAAAAAAATTTAAAAGATGAACATTAAAATGAGTTGTTTATAGTTGAGATCTCATTGAAATATTCACATCTACATGTGAATCTATGCTTATAAGAACCTTCATAACGATAAATAATCTACGGTTGTAAAATTGAGAAATAAAAAACTCTTAGATTAATATACTTGACCAAGAGAGTATTAAGTCTATAATGTTAATCAAATTTTGTTAAAAAGATTCTACAGTTTAGAAAAAAAATGAATTTTGTAGTGAATTAATATATAATAGTAACAAAAGAAAGATTTAAAAGATAGACATTAAAATAAATAGACTCCCACTGATATCTCATAAATATGTTTAAATATACATGTATAATATATTTTTGTATCAACAACAAACTTTTTTCAATTTAATATATTTTTTTAAAATAATTGTATCAACAACAAATTGATCCCCGTTTATAAAAATAATTATATCAACACTAAAATTTAAATTTAACAGTCAAACTATAAATGTATTACAATTACTTGAGTACTTTGATGTTTAAATTCATTTTACAATGTTTTAATGTTATAGTAAAGTAGTACTATTTAGCCAACAATCCTAATTGAGATGAGAGATTTTCAAACGTATTATTTTTGTGAGGGCAAACAACGCTAACACTTTACTTGTAAACAACCAAAATATCATTCTAAGTATAATTAAAAATCACCTTTTCTTAATTTTTTTAATAGAAATTTATTTATTAATTCTATATGGACCTATTATCTAAAGTTTTAGATTTGCACAATTGTTTTCAACATTCCCACAATCAAGCATTAGAATCTTAAACTATCATACATTTTGAGTTTTTAATTTCCAATCCAAAAGTTAGAGAATAAGATAATTTTGTCTAAAATTGACTAAAATTATATCTCATTTTTCCAACATTTATAACCCGCCGAACAAACAATTAGAGAGAATAATTGAATAAAAAATATCATTGCTTGTATGGTTCTTCTATTGCAAAACTTGTAACGAACTTCAATCTCTACTTTATTACAAACACATAAACGACAGTTCTCAAAAGTTTGCACGATCAAGAAAATCTATTTCTGATATTATGAAGATACAAAAGTAATTTTAGCTACAATGATTTACAAGAACATCCACCTTAAGAATAAATCCGTCATCTCGTCTATAACAATTTTACAACACAACTTAAACTGTAATTAACCATTCAATTGGACTCATATGAACTATATTAAAGATTGGAAGTTATACCACAACTTAGACTACAATTAACCATTTTCTAAATGTGTAGTAATATGCTTCTCAAAGATTGTTGTAAGAATTGTAGATGACTTGGAATCAAAACCAATGATCAAATCAAGCATAGAAAAAAAATCCTCCACCATTAACACTTCCCAAAGTTGCTCCCAAAAATCCAACAATTGATCCAACTAAGATTTTCCAATCAAATATCATTTCCTTCATTATATAATGCATGTAAAATAAACTATACATCAACAAAAATTATAAAAGAAATAATTGTTCAAAATACAAAACAAACACTTACAGGCCAAACAAGTTCATAAGAAGATTTTCCACTCTTGCATAGTGGCCTCATATACTTCTTGATGTAGGATTCTACCTATACAATTCTTCATCAAGACTGTTGTACCCCAAAATTTGCCCTCCCATATTCTTCAAAGATTTGCCAAGTCAAGCTGCAAAATTCCCCAAGGGTTGCACAGTGCAAAGGTCTCCCATACAGTCAAAACTAGGGTTTGTGTTCTGATCAAGAAAATGAAGTTTTCAAAGGCCCAATCAAGTCTCATATGCCTACAAATATGGTCAAGCATCCTCATATCAAGTTTCAAGGCATTCGGCACAAAATTGCACAGTCAAAACCCTAAATTGCACTACAGTCAACTGTAGGGGCAAAATGGTCATTTGACAGTCAAAAGTTCAAATTTTTGGTCAACATATCATTTTGAAGCCACAAACATCATTTGATCAATGCTTGATCATGATTCTCAAAATTTGGCTCAGAAATCATCAAGATGCAAAAGTTTCCTTATTTGGACAGCTGAAAAAGTCAACTGAAATTGACCAGGGCATAACTTTCACATGGATTATCAGAAAAATTCCATCCAAAGCTCATTTTGAAGAGAAAGACATTTCCTACAACTCATCTTCATACTTCAAGTCCAAGAAATGCTCTCACAAAAAGTTATCAATTTCAACATTATAGGTCATTTTCAAAAGTCAACAAAAAGGGACTTTAAGTCAAAAGCCATAACTTGAGATTGGTAAATAAAAATGACATGGGACCAAGGACATTGGTTAGAGGACTCAAAGACCTTTCCAAAATGTCCAAGAATATGAGAAAAGCTTAAAAATTGAGCAAGTTATGCTTTGTTGAAGTTGGGAAATTTTTGGATATTTTGAAAAGTCAACTTTGATCCAAATGACCTAAAATTGCTAATGGGCCCATTTTTCTTCCACAAATCATCATCCAAGCATGTGCACGACCACTTGGCCTAAAGGGAAGTATTTTCTCATTTTTTATTTATTTATTTGAATTCTTATTGATATTAATTCATTTAAATCATTTAAACATATGAAAAATATTTAACTCACCCTAACCAATCTTTTTATACATGTTTTAGCCTCAAGATTTCGTGCATATGCAAATGTGGAAAGATTTGGAGTGATTTGATCTTAATTGGTACAAAAACATATGAAAAATATTTGAAAAAGATCTTGCAAATCAAATCTTTCAAAGTCATGGATGCTAAGCCTTTTGGATCAGATTTCTTAACCTAATTGTTCCTACATATACAAGAAACATAACCCTAATGCGAACACACACGAAGCTGCGCCTCAGACCATAACCAAAGCTTGAAATTTTTGTCAAAAAACTAAAAGCTGAAAACTGAGTTATAGATCGATTCAAGCAAAGAGACCTATTCCATTGGCTTGCTGAGGCTTCAAGGAAAGAGATTGAATCAATAGCATAGCCAGAAACCCTGAGAATCGGTATACAGAAGGCAACTTTTTCTCATAAACAGGCATAATCGTATTTTGATTTTGAAGCATAATCATTGCATTTTTTTTATGGATTATTACTCATTGATGGATTCTGATGCTAACTGTACAATTTAATTGTGTTTTTGTGCTCTCAATGCGATTTCACCATTATTGGACATTAGGGTTCTTCAGCTTTTGAATTAGGGGTTCCCAGGCACGGTAAAATTGGACGTTCTCAGGACTATAATTAGATTCAGCGCATTTGGACGAAGGGAAACCCACCCTTGCGCTCAATTTATGAGCCTTCAGGGCCTAATCGCTATTATTGAATTGAGCTTGTTTTGAGGGGGTTCAAAACCCCCGTTAATCGTTTTCTATTTTTTCAGGAAAACAAAGCAACGAAGAAGAAGACTTCGTGGCGGTCAGTGAGTGGCTTATTCAAATTTTTGCGCGCAAATTCCATTCACCGTCGTTTTTGTCTTATATTATTTGTTTATCTCTATATATTCAAAGCACGCTAAGTGGTTCAGTGGCAAGCAGATGGGCAGGTAACCAAAAGGACCTGGGTTCGATCCCAGGTCCCCCACCCCTTTCAATATCATTTTTCCATTAATGCTTGTGTGTACTTTCAGCGCCAGGGTGTATCATACGTCCACATTATCATGCCATCCACGCGTCATACTGCACTCAATCAAGGGTCAGGATCTAGAGTGCATGGTAGGCATGAGTCAACCATCCCACACGCTTGCCCAAAAGTCAACCAGGCCTTGCAAAGTTGGGCTCAAATTGCTGATTAAAACCTCCCATCTGGGGACTGATACCCCCAAGGTTTGTAAAATTTTGTTATTTTTTTTATCTTTTCATTATTTTTATCTTTTTTAATTATTATTCTTTTAGTTAAATTAATTATTTTTATAAATATAAAAAATACAATAAAAGTCAGAAAAGAGCAAAATACCATAAATAATTTTTATTTCTAATATTTTCATAAATAAAGTGGCATGTAAATAAAATTAGTTTTAAACTAGGTTTGCAATTTTAATTCTTTTAACAAAAATCTAAAAAATGTAAAAATAGGTTTAATTAATGTTTTATTCCTTTTAATTTTCTTGTTCACCATAATATTATTTATTTTATTTATTTTTATAATTAATTTGCATATAAATAAAATTAGGTTTAATTTAGGTTAAAAACTTCAACATTTTTCTTAATAAATTTAAAAATAAATAGAATTAGGGTTAGTAGTTAATTTTAATTAATTATTCCTTTTTCTCATTAAATTCCTAAAATACTAAAAAAACCCAAAAACATCTTTTTTTAATTAATTAACTTCATCATTAATTTAATTTTTGCAAAAGGGTCCAACGCCCTCGTTTCGATTTAATTTCGCATATTTATTTTTATTTTGCTTAAATAATTATGTATCTCTCCCGAAGCCTTGTAATTACTTCTCGCACTTTTAATTCTTTTAACTTCTTTACTTTCTGTCAAATCGGGTCCGGTTTAATTTTGGCGATGTGGACCCGCGCCATTTGTAATAGCTTTAGATTTACTTTTCCTCGCAACTTTTAACTGTTAAACAAAGCATGCAAGAATGAATGGCCATAATAAAAACAAGCGTAGAACACCAATAAACATGACAAAAGACAAATAAATGAAAACGACACACGAATCGCACACACCACCCCTAGGGTACGCCTCACTGTTGCCTTGCCTTCGAAAGGTGATCGTCGAGTAGAGGATGTCTTAGTAAGTCCTCATTATCCGGGAACCTGGCATGAGGGTAGCTTCTAAGGTGTCTTCCTATTGCTCCGGTGATCACAATGTCCCGAACCTCGAATTGACCCGAACACCTCCAACGGTGGTGCTACCTACCTCTCAATGGTGGGATGGCACTACTTTAAAGGACATTTACACAGACGAATTCCTTAGGGTAGGTAGACGACTCGTGGATACTTGCTCTAATTCAAAACAAAACAAATCAAAAATACTTTTCACACCAACACATTTTCAAAAAGCTTTCGAAAGCAATTTTTCAAACACTCTTGAGGACCGATACAAGAGTCGAACTGGAATTTTCAAAGAAACTTTTTTAAACCCACAGTTGAAAAGCAAACAAACCATTTTTGAAAACACAATGAGCAAGTATCTAAGAGCCCATGGATAACCATGGATAGAAAGGGTGCTAACACCTTCCCTTTCTATAATCTACCTCCCGAACCGAGAGCAATCTCTTTAAGGAATTTTTCTGTGCTTTTGTCCTTTCCATTTGGAGAAAATAAAAGACGGTGGCGACTCTTGCTTCCGCGACATTTCGCGAACCAGATTTAAACAGTCAGTTCCAGATCCACCGATCACAGAACTGGCGACTCTGCTGGGGACAAACTTATAAAGTGGGGTGTACCTTAGGGTTAAGATCACTGTGTTTTCAATTGTCTTCTTTGCTTGCTTTACTATTGTGGGTTGTATCGGAGTTACATAGATCCTAACCCGGATCTGGGGATACCTTGTTTAGGTAGCATAAGCTGTGAGGGACCTGTCCGGCGTAGACCGACACAGGTGAAGCAGTGGCTACATTGGTGTGGCACCTTGGTCTGTACCGATATCCCTTGTGTCGCAACGAGGAGAATATGGGTCTTCTAAGGAGTCATTAAGCACCAACAACCTTAGAACCTTAATTGACACAACTTGGCCTTTAGAACAGTAGCAGTATGCTACGCCCATTGAGGCTAAACTCTCGTGATGGTTCTGGCCGCAAGAAAAGATTGCGATGCTGGAGTTATGACCGATTGAGGGTAGTCAATGATATTGGGATCCTCTAAGAACCCGGTTACTTTTGATTAGGACAGGTATGAACCAACAAACTGAAAGAGGGTAGTACCTAGACCTCATGCTGGCCTAAACTTTAGGGGCTTGCCTTGTGTGACTTGTGTGCCTTACCATATTTGCCTTTGTATCTGTATGTGGTGTGCTTTATCATAACATCATAGCATCATGAGCATTGCATGCATCCTGCATAAGGACTGACCATTTCAAAGACAAGAGGGTTTCACCTTTGCTCTGTTTTGTAGGACATTATGATGCATGTGCGAAGGAATACTATCCGGTTCAACTTTGTTCGTTCACCTGAGTTGCTTGATGAGTTGGTTAGCAGAATTCCAAATACCACTTCCTTCATTCAGAGGCATGGTTCCCTTCTCAGTTTAGTCACTGTAAAGCGGGATCAACAATTGATGAGTGTTCTGACCCAGTTCTATGACCCTCTGTACCAGTGCTTCACCTTTCAAGACTTCCAGCTGGTCCCTACCCTGGAAGAGTTCTCTGATTTGCTTGGTATCCCTATCTTGGATCAGACTCCCTTTACTGGTTGGGAAAAGACCCTCAGGCTTAAGGATGTGGCTGCAGCTCTTCCTTTGACCCATCAAGAGGCAACAGACAACTGGGTAACTAGAAGCGGAGTTAAGGGTTTCTTGGCCAAGTTTCTAATTGGCAAAGCTAACAGTTTCTGGAATGACCTGGACTTTAGGGCATATGAAGACATCCTGGCTCTCCTAATTTATGGGTTAGTCCTGTTTCCCAATCCTGACAACTTCATCAATGTTACTGCCATAAGAATCTTTATGTCTCAGAATCCTGTGCCCACTCTCTTGGGTGACATCTTGCAACAACTTCATGCCCGTACTACCCGAAGACGAGGAACCCTATGGTGTTGTGTCCCTTTGTTGGTGAGGTGGTTTATTTCGCACCTCCCTAAGTTCGTACTGAAGAATCAAGAAGGAAGAGGTTGGGCTCATAGGTTGATGTCTCTCACTGATAAAGACATCATTTGGACTTGCAGAGGTTTGGATGAGATAGCTATTATTGATTGATGCGGGGAATACCCTAATGTTCCTCTGATTGGTACCCAAGGAGGGATCTCTTACAATCCATGTCTAGCACTCCGTCAGTTTGGAAGAGCAAGAAGAGCAGGTCCCCATGAGATGTTGGTGCCTCACATCAGTTTTGAATTTCAGGTGGATAGTGACGAGCTACGTCGTAGGTTCATCAAGGCTTGGGACAAGGTTCATAAAGCTGACCCACAGGAGTTAGGGCCAAAGACTTCTTTACCTATGGAAGCCTACTACAAATGGGTTCGCATCCGTGCTCAGAAGTTAGGTATGCCGTATGAAGCTGTCAGACCCGTCATTCTTGAGTGTCCTGACAAAGATGGTGTTCCTCCAACTGTCCTTCCTCCTCAGATACCTACTGATTATGAGACATTGAAGAGATCTTGGTCGCAACTGCAAGAAGAGCGGGATTCTTACCGGGAAAAGTTCAACGAGCAGGAATTAAAGATCCAGAAGTTGACAAAACAGTTGGAGAATGAGAGAGCTCTGAATGCCTACATCTGTACTGAGAAGAGGAGACCATGGGATCAATAAGGAGCTCCAGATGTGTTTTCACAGTTTTATTTCCTTTTTAGTATTTCCTTTCATGTAACGCCTAAGGGCAACTTGTTGAATAATTTCAGTTGCAAAGTTGAATCTAATGAAGTGTGTTCCTTTTTGTTTACAAAGTTGACTCCCGATTGTCTTTGAAAACATAATTCATACGTATTTCATACATCATATGCATAACAGGTTTTTCCCCTTTTTCAGGTTGCTTACAGTTCTTCGCTGTTTATTTCAGCATCATGAATACCGACTCTGCATCAACTGAGACATCAATCAAGGCTCTTCAGGCGCAGAATGCGCAGTTTCAAGAATTAATCAAGGGTCTGGCTCAAGGCCAAGAAGAACTGAAGGCTATGCTCCTGAAGAAGGAGAAGAAGAAGAAGAGAAGAACTGTTCTGTTCAACTCGGGCCGAAGGTTTAACAATACTCTGCAACAGGAAGAGGCTGGTTCTTCTGTTGACAAGAATTCTCCTCAGGCAGAAGCAAGGGTTCCTAGTCCGGTAGTCTCCGACAACGAGACAGATTTTGATGAAGAGCAGTACCCTCCGGCCGAAGACAAATACAAGCAACTGGAGGATAGGTTGAAGGCTATGGAGGTTCAACAGGTACCTGGGCTGGATTTCGGAGATCTGGGTTTGTCAACTGGTGTGATCATCCCTCACAAGTTCAAAGCACCATCCTTCTCTAAGTATGACGGGGCGTCTTGTCCCAAGCTGCATCTAAGGTCCTATGTTCGGAAAATTCAGCCGTACTCTGCGGATAAGAATTTATGGATCCACTTCTTCCAGGAGAGTCTTTCAGGGACTCATCTCGAATGGTTCTATCAGCTGGATGGGACCAAAGTTCGTAACTGGGAGGAGTTGGCTACTGCTTTCTATAAGCAGTATCAATACAATGCCGACCTTGCCCCTACACGTACTCAACTCCAGGGTATGTCGTTAGGATCAAGCGAAGGTTTTAAAGAGTACGCTCAGAAGTGGAGAGACCTGGCTGGTAGGGTGCAGCCACCATTGACTGATCGGGAGTTGGTAGACATGTTCTTGGGGACCCTATCTGGGCCATTTTTCAACCATCTCATTGGGAATTCTTCTGCTGGGTTCACCGATTTGATTCTAACTGGAGAGAGAATTGAAGCTGGGTTAAAATCTGGAAAAATTCCGAAGGGTGCATCATCCAGTTCTGAGAAGAAACCCTTCAAGAAGGAGTCTAGTGCCGTATATGGTTCCAGGAAATCAGAGAGACATGAGCACCGCCAATCTGTCAGTGCGGTAATGATTTCTAAGCCTGCTGCCGCTCCCCGGCCAAACAATCCTCAGAAGGTTGAAAGACCCCGGAGAGAATTCACCCGCTTAAGCATGACTTTGTCACAGATCCTGCCACAGTTGCTCTCAACCAATTTAGTGACTGTCAGGGAGGCGCCGAAGTTTCCAAATACTGCATCCCCCAAGTACAACCCGAATGCTCGTTGTGCCTACCATTCAGATAGCCCGGGGCATTCCACTGATGACTGTTGGGCGTTAAAGAATAAGGTGCAAGACCTTATCGATGCAAAGGAGATACAGTTCAAAGCGCATGCGAAGCCGAATGTAGTTACTGCTCCTATGCCTCAGCATGGGGTAAACGCTGTTGATGAAGATGTTTATGCTGTTTCTGTGGATGATCTAGCCACTCCTCTAAAGATTGTTAAGAAGAATCTACTGCAGGCCGGTTTATTTCTGGGTTGCAGTGAGGGTTGCCTGTTCTGTGCCGTGTCCCCATCTGGTTGTCCCTTGCTGAGGTTAGGCATGCAAAGCCTAATGGATAGCAAGGAGATTCTGTTTAAGAAGTCTATTGTTCAGTTGGTTCCGATGGAAGAAGTTTCTGTGGTGACTATCTTCAATAATCCAATCCCGGCTCTCCCGAAGAGGCCCGTTCAAATCATGACCGTTGCACCTGTTATTATCACCGTTCCGGGGCCCCTGCCCTATGTATCTGATAAAGCTGTCCCTTGGCACTATGGGGCAGACGTATATGGAATGGGATTAAACAAGAGTTCAACGCTGGCGCCAGCATTTGTGACATCACTGGCCCAGCCAAAGTTACCCGCAGTGGCAGGCTCTTCTCGCCTGACATTGCACCGCCTGCTGCCCGAAGACCGCTCCTGATAACTCCTACAAATATACCTGTTCCTGCTGCTGATCCAATTGTTTCTCCTGCTGCCGAGTCATCCAATGCCCGGGGCAAAGGAGTTGAGGTTGAGCCTGCCCAGATGGAGGCACCTGTACCCATAACTGTTGAGGCCTCCCAACAAGAGATGGAGGAGATTCTAAAAATTATAAAGAAGAGTGACTTCAATGTTGTGGAACAGCTGGGGCATACGCCCTCTAAAATCTCCATGCTCTCTTTATTGTTGTGCTCCGAGGCCCATGCCAAGGCCTTAATCTCATTCCTCAAGACGGCCCATGTGCCACATGAGACATCTGCAGTCCAGTTCACTGATTGCGTAGCAAATCTGACGGCAGACAATGGCTTGGGTTTCTCAGATGCTGACTTGACCGCAAAGGGAAGAGACCATAATGATGCTCTGCATGTCTCTATTGAATGCAGGGGCACTACCTTGGCACATGTGTTAGTGGATACTGGTTCGTCTTTGAATGTGCTACCCAAGAAGGCTTTGGACCGTCTAGATTGTGAAGGCCTGGAATTAAAACCCAGCAATATCATCGTCAGGGCCTTTGATGGTTCAAAGAGGATGGTTCATGGAGAGGTTGACATTCCGATTCGTGTGGGATCTCAGGTGTTCGACTCCACTTTTTATGTGATGGATATCCGTCCATCTTACTCTTGTCTATTGGGTCGACCTTGGATACATAAGGCTGGGGCAGTGACCTCTACCTTGCATCAGAAGCTGAAGTACCCCGTCAGAGGGAAGATCGTCACTGTGCAGGGAGAGGAGGAGTATATGGTGAGCCACCTGAACTCCTTCAGATACATTGAGATAGATGGGGAGTTTATTGAAACCCCCTTTCAGCATTTCGAGGAGGTGCTTCCAATTACAGCAGCGTCAGAAACAGCAGAAGAAATTGGTCCTTTGAAGATGGCCTCCCTAAAGGATGCCCGGGCTGTGGTTCAGAAGAGTGAAAATGCCAACTGGGGCAGACTTCCAGACTTTACTCAGAAGACTGATAAATTTGGGCTGGGTTTTACCACAGAAGGTCAGAAAGCTATGAGGAAAGCGAAGATCGGAAGACCTCCTGTATTCATTACAAGTTCAGGAGTGAATGCGGTTGGGGAATACAACGAAGTGGATGAAGCGGAATTTAATAGCTAGATCTATCCGACGACCGAAGGCGGATTGAACAACTGGATTGCTAAGGATCATACTCCTGTTACCTTTGTGACGCAGTAATAAATTTCTTTGTTTCGTTATTTTGTAATAAACAATAATAAACTCTATGGCCCGGTGTCTTACCCGAGGCACCGTGGTATCATTTGTGAGGGCATACAAACTGTCATTTCATATATCATGAATGAAAATCTTGGACGTATTTTTCGCATTGCAAATATTGTGCTCCTTTTCTGTCTTTCTTTTCCTTTACATAATTTTCAAAACAGCTGTATTTACACACACACTCACTCATACAGGTTCCAATCCACTCTGGATCTCACTGATAACAACTCTGCTACTGCCAATTATGACTTCGAAAATCCGATCAACTTAGCCGAAGACGAAGGTGAAGATGATTGCGAAGTGCCTGGCGAGCTTGCAAGACTGTTGCTTCAGGAAGAGAGGGCGATTCAACCCCACGAAGAGCCAGTGGAAACAATAAACTTGGGTACTGAGGCAGACAGGAAAGAGGTAAAGATTGGTGCCAACCTAGAGCTCAGCGTGAAGCAACGGTTAACCAAGATGTTACATGATTATATGGAGATCTTTGCCTGGTCCTACGAAGACATGCCCGGGTTGGATACCGATATTGTGGTCCACCACTTGCCGACTAAGGAAGACTGCCCTCCAGTTAAGCAAAAGGTCCGCCGGATGCGTCCAGAGATGTCTGAGAAGATTAAAGCCGAGGTCATGAAACAGTTTGATGCTGGGTTCCTTGCAGTGACTTCTTACCCTCAGTGGGTTGCTAATGTGGTGCCGGTACCGAAGAAGGACGGTAAGGTCAGAATGTGTGTCGATTACAGGGATCTGAACAGGGCCAGCCCCAAGGATGACTTCCCCTTACCTCACATTGATGTCCTTGTTGATAATACGGCTCAGCACAAAGTATTCTCTTTCATGGATGGCTTTTCAGGTTACAATCAGATCAAGATGGCACCTGAAGACATGGAAAAGACTACATTTGTTACTCAGTGGGGCACCTTCTGTTACAAGGTCATGCCTTTCGGGTTAAAGAACGTTGGGGCAACCTACCAACGTGCCATGGTTGCTTTATTTCATGATATGATCCATCATGGGATAGAAGTGTATGTTGACGACATGATCGCTAGGTCCCAGACTGAGGAAGAGCACCTAGATCATCTGCAGAAGTTGTTTGACCGGTTGAAACTATACAAGTTGAGATTGAACCCGAACAAATGCACCTTCGGGGTAAGATCTGGGAAGTTGCTAGGCTTCGTGGTCAGTGATAAAGGTATTCAAGTGGACCCTGCTAAGGTCAAAGCTATTCAAGAGATGCCAGTTCCTAAGACAGAGAAGGAAGTCAGAGGCTTTTTAGGACGCTTGAATTACATTGCTCGCTTCATCTCACATCTGACTGCTACTTGTGAGCCAATCTTCAAGCTGCTGAAGAAAGATCAGGTAGTACGTTGGAATGATGAATGTCAGGCTGCTTTTGACAGAATCAAAGAGTATCTCCAAGAACCACCTATCCTTATGCCACCGGTTGAAGGGAGGCCTCTGATACTATACCTGACAGTGCTCGACAATTCAATGGGGTGTGTGCTAGGGCAGCATGACGAGTCTGGCCGAAAAGAGCATGCCATTTATTACCTTAGCAAAAAGTTTACCGACTGTGAGACCCGATACTCACTGCTTGAGAAAACTTGCTGCGCTTTGGTATGGGCTGCTCGCCGGCTGAGACAGTATATGCTGACTCACACTACCTTGTTGATCTCAAAGATGGATCCGATAAAGTACATATTCGAAAAGCCTGCTCTGTCTGGGAGAATTGCAAGATGGCAAATGATCTTGACAGAATACGACATTCAATATACAACCCAGAAAGCCATCAAGGGAAGTGTATTGGCAGACCACCTGGCACATCAAGCTGTAGATGACTATCAATCAATGAACTTCGAGTTTCCGGATGAAAGCATTATGATAGTGACTGATTGTGAAGTACCTGGACCGGATGAAGGACCTGAACCAGGATCCCGATGGTCTATGCACTTTGACGGAGCCTCTAATGCTTTGGGAAATGGTATCGGCGCCATAATCATATTTCCACAAGGTACTCATACTCCACTCACTGCCCAGCTGTGTTTCAACTGTACCAACAACATGGCGGAGTATGAGGCGTGCATCATGGGTCTTCAGGCTGCGATCGACCTAAGGATCAAGTTTCTGAGTGTCTTCGGAGATTCCGCTCTTGTGATCAATCAGATCAAAGGAGAGTGGGATACGAAACATCCAAACCTGATTCCTTATAGAGAATGTGTGTTGACCCTGATCCCCCACTTCACAGAAATAACCTTTGAGCACTTTCCAAGAGAAGAGAATCAGTTAGCGGACGCGTTAGCTACAATGTCTTCAATGTTCAAGGTCAAATGGGATAATGAGGCTCCCCGGATCATCATCTGGAAACTGGACGAACCGGCATACTGTTGTGATCTCGAAACTGAATTGGTGACTGAGAAGCCTTGGTACCACGAAGTGAAGAGATATCTGGAAGCTCAGGAATACCCTGAAGGTGCCTCTGTCAATGATAAGAAATTCCTGAGGAGGTTTGCAGCCAAGTTCTTCCTTAGCAACGGCATCTTGTATAAGCGAAACCATGATTCAACCTTACTGCGTTGTGTGGATAAGACTGAAGCAGAAAGAATCATGGAAGAGCTACATGAAGGGACCTTTGGTACACATTCCAGTGGACACACTATGGCTAAGAAAATCCTACGGGCAGGATATTACTGGTCTACAATGGAAGCTGACTGTTACCAACATTCCAGGACATGCCACAAGTGCCAGATTTATGCAGACAAGGTGCATGTTCCTCCGGTTCCCCTGAATGTTCTGACTGTGCCTTGGCCGTTTGCAATGTGGGGTATAGACATGATTGGCGAGATTAAACCTACGACATCTAATGGACATCGCTTCATCCTAGTGGCGATTGATTATTTTACAAAGTGGGTTGAAGCAGCATCCTATGCTACGGTAACCAAGACTGTCGTGGCACGGTTCATTCGGCACAACCTGATCTGTCGGTACGGCGTCCCTGAGCGGATTATTACAGACAACGGTACCAATCTGAACAATAAGATGATTGCTGAGCTCTGCGAACAGTTCAAAATACAGCACCATAATTCTTCTCCTTACAGACCGAAGATGAATGGGGCTGTAGAAGCAGCAAATAAGAACATCAAGAAAATCGTGCAGAAGATGACAGTGACTTATAAAGATTGGCACGAGATGTTGCCGTTCGCTCTACATGGGTACCGTACCTCAGCTAGGACGTCAACCGGGGAAACTCCTTTCTCTCTGGTTTATGGCATGGAGGCAGTCTTACCGATCGAAGTGCAAATACCCTCTCTCCGGATAATGAAGGATGCAAATCTGAACGAAGATGATTGGATCCAGACACGACTTGATCAGCTCAACCTCATTGACGAAAAGAGACTTGCTGCTATCTGTCATGGTCAGACGTATCAGAAACAGATGATCAGGGCATTTAACAAAAAGGTCAGACCACGGGAATATCGAGTTGGGGATCTGGTAATCAAGAGAATCATCCTTCCTCAGAGTGATCCAAGGGGCAAATGGACCCCTACGTACGAAGGGCCATTTGTGGTTAAACATGTGTTCTCAGGAGGAGCAATGATATTAACCAATATGGATGGTGACGACCTTCCTCACCCCACCAATGCAGACATAGTAAAAAGATACTACGCATAAAAAAGACCCGCTAGGCTGACAGGCCTAGGCAAAAATTAGGGCTTCCCGTCGAACCAAAAGGGTTCGGGCAAAATGAAGGGATGAAAATGAAAAATCTGTACACCCGGCAAGTCGAAAACCTGAAAAGGCGGCTTGGGCAAAAATGGGTATCCCGGTGGACTGAAAACCCGAAAGGGCAGTCCAGGCAAAAATTAGGGATAAAAGCGTAATACTATGTCTCATTGGATCACTTTGCATCCAGAATCCGGTATCTACATCGAGTTTAGACGGCATCGATCAGTCATCTTCACCTTCAACCAAGGTCATCAAGTGATGATACGCTCAGAGATATAAAGGCAATAGCAGAGTTGAAACCCAGTGGGATCATTCATTTCACACAGCTGTTTTATTTTCTTTTGTACAAAATTTGTATAAACTCTTTTGTTCGGCGGCGTTCTCTTACTAGGACGTCAGCCTCTTGTATACAAAACGCCTATTCACAGGCCATTCAAAAATCAATACAAAAATATTTTCAGTTAAACGTGCCAAGTGTTTTTTCTTTTTCTGTTTTGTTTTGCGAAGAACGTCCAAGGTTCAATTTGTGATATATGCATTGACAATAATTTGCTAACTCATAAATATTTGCATACGAAACAAAGGAATTAATTGCAGGTGACACTAGAAACAGGGGCAATAAAGATTTGTCTGAGCAGTCCAATTGTTCTATCCTCCAAGGTACCAAGGTAGGTTCGGCTAAAGAATATGACTAGTACGTATTAATTCCCCAGAGAGTAAATCAGCAGGTCAATACATTCTTCTCCAAGCAGAGTTGATAAATCTCAAGGAAATTGGGTACCCTCCCGTAGAGCTCAACATTCCCCAGCAGCAATACATATATTCTTAACAAGCATCCCTGGCAGTCTTGGTCTAAAGATTATTACCCGGCGGTATATCAACATTCAAAGGAATCCCTTCCCCGCAGTCAAAACTCCCCAGAAGAGCCCAATCCAGTTTCCCCAGGAAAGTTGGAATTCATATCCCCAAGCAGTAAGCTTATCCCCAGTAAATTCTGGAAGCTTATCCCCTCGCAGAACACGAACGCGTCTCCCGGCTCTATTCAAAGAGTTATTTCCTTAACAGGATATAACTGGGTTATCCTCGGCCAAAATCCACGGAAAGAGCGTCGTCGACAAAGTCTTCCGATCCCCAACAAACTATTATCAACACTCAGCAAGACATCCCTCTTCCCACAGAGTATTGCTTCCCAGCATGGTCGCTAGAGTATCTTTTCTCCCCGCAGAATCTTCCATTTGCCAAGTTTATTCTGCAACGGAGTCATCTTCTCCTACCGGTATTCTTGCAGTTATCATCCCCAGTGGAAGCGAAATTTATTCTTCAACATCAGCCCAGGATACGACTTCCCGGCACCCGTCAAAGATTTACTTTCCTAGACAAAAGCATACATAAGACATCACATACATCATTATAGCATGCATAGACGCATCATATCATACAAGTCTCATTTATATTGAGAACATCATTGCTTGATCCATATCATGCATTGCATATGACTGACCTTTACCTTTCAGGAAAGATCCAGTTAAATTCTTAGCTATATTCCAAGACTTAGCCTGGTTCAGTCAGATCGACCCTAAGATCTCCCTGATGCTTATCCAGTTGAAGATATTCCAAGACCTTGTCTGGTTCAGTTAAATTGACCCTAAGATTTTCCTGATGCTTATCCAGTCAAAGACCTTCTCTGGTTCAGTCAGATCGACCCTAAGATCTCCCTGATGCTTATCCAGTTGAAGATTCCAAGACCTTGTCCGGTTCAGTTAAATCGACCCTAAGATTTTCCTGATGCTTATCCAGTCAAAGGCCTTCTCTGGTTCAGTCAGATCGACCCTAAGATCTCCCTGATGCTTATCCAGTTGAAGATATTCCAAGACCTTCTCTGGTTCAGTCAGATCGACCCTAAGATCTCCCTGATGCTTATCTTGTTGAAGATTCCAAGACCTTGTCCGGTTCAGTTAAATCGACCCTAAGATTTTCCTGATGCTTATCCAGTCAAAGGCCTTCTCTGGTTCAGTCAGATCGACCCTAAGATCTCCCTAATTCTTGTCCAGTTGAAGATATTCCAAGACCTTGTCCGGTTCAGTTAAATCGACCCTAAGATTTTCCTGATTCTTATCCAGTCAAAGGCCTTCTCTGGTTCAGTCAGATCGACCCTAAGATCTCCCTGATTCTTATCCAGTTGAAGATTTCAAGACCTTGTCCGGTTCAGTTAAATCCGACCCTAAGATTTTCCTGATTCTTATCCAGTCAAAGGCCTTCTCTGGTTCAGTCAGATCGACCCTAAGATCTCCCTGATTCTTATCCCAGTAGAAGACACCCAAGATTTTTCTCAACGAGCGTTGTTGAAGTTAAAGTCGCCCAAGGTTCTCTTACCGTTCATACTAAGATGGTAACCATCCCTGGTTCATTCATCATCTTTTGAAGCTCCAAACCCAGCTCCTGTAAGCAGTCAGGACATATCTATGCCAAGCATCTAAAATCAGCTCCTGCAATGTGTCAGGTACTCATTTTTTCTTTTGCAGGTATGCAGGTTCTCGCTAAAAGAAAGATTTAAAAGATAGACATTAAAATAAATAGACTCCCACTGATATCTCATAAATATGTTTAAATATACATGTATAATGTATTTTTGTATCAACAACAAACTTTTTTCAATTTAATATATTTTTTTAAAATAATTGTATCAACAACAAATTGATCCCCGTTTATAAAAATAATTATATCAACACTAAAATTTAAATTTAACAGTCAAACTATAAATGTATTACAATTACTTGAGTACTTTGATGTTTAAATTCATTTTACAATGTTTTAATGTTATAGTAAAGTAGTACTATTTAGCCAACAATCCTAATTGAGATGAGAGATTTTCAAACGTATTATTTTTGTGAGGGCAAACAACGCTAACACTTTACTTGTAAACAACCAAAATATCATTCTAAGTATAATTAAAAATCACCTTTTCTTAATTTTTTTAATAGAAATTTATTTATTAATTCTATATGGACCTATTATCTAAAGTTTTAGATTTGCACAATTGTTTTCAACATTCCCACAATCAAGCATTAGAATCTTAAACTATCATACATTTTGAGTTTTTAATTTCCAATCCAAAAGTTAGAGAATAAGATAATTTTGTCTAAAATTGACTAAAATTATATCTCATTTTTCCAACATTTATAACCCGCCGAACAAACAATTAGAGAGAATAATTGAATAAAAAATATCATTGCTTGTATGGTTCTTCTATTGCAAAACTTGTAACGAACTTCAATCTCTACTTTATTACAAACACATAAACGACAGTTCTCAAAAGTTTGCACGATCAAGAAAATCTATTTATGATATTATGAAGATACAAAAGTAATTTTAGCTACAATGATTTACAAGAACATCCACCTTAAGAATAAATCCGTCATCTCGTCTATAACAATTTTACAACACAACTTAAACTGTAATTAACCATTCAATTGGACTCATATGAACTATATTAAAGATTGGAAGTTATACCACAACTTAGACTACAATTAACCATTTTCTAAATGTGTAGTAATATGCTTCTCAAAGATTGTTGTAAGAATTGTAGATGACTTGGAATCAAAACCAATGATCAAATCAAGCATAGAAAAAAAATCCTCCACCATTAACACTTCCCAAAGTTGCTCCCAAAAATCCAACAATTGATCCAACTAAGATTTTCCAATCAAATATCATTTCCTTCATTATATAATGCATGTAAAATAAACTATACATCAACAAAAATTATAAAAGAAATAATTGTTCAAAATACAAAACAAACACTTACAGGCCAAACAAGTTCATAAGAAGATTTTCCACTCTTGCATAGTGGCCTCATATACTTCTTGATGTAGGATTCTACCTATACAATTCTTCATCAAGACTGTTGTACCCCAAAATTTGCCCTCCCATATTCTTCAAAGATTTGCCAAGTCAAGCTGCAAAATTCCCCAAGGGTTGCACAATGCAAAGGTCTCCCATACAGTCAAAACTAGGGTTTGTGTTCTGATCAAGAAAATGAAGTTTTCAAAGGCCCAATCAAGTCTCATATGCCTACAAATATGGTCAAGCATCCTCATATCAAGTTTCAAGGCATTCGGCACAAAATTGCACAGTCAAAACCCTAAATTGCACTACAGTCAACTGTAGGGGCAAAATGGTCATTTGACAGTCAAAAGTTCAAATTTTTGGTCAACATATCATTTTGAAGCCACAAACATCATTTGATCAATGCTTGATCATGATTCTCAAAATTTGGCTCAGAAATCATCAAGATGCAAAAGTTTCCTTATTTGGACAGTTGAAAAAGTCAACTGAAATTGACCAGGGCATAACTTTCACATGGATTATCAGAAAAATTCCATCCAAAGCTCATTTTGAAGAGAAAGACATTTACTACAACTCATCTTCATACTTCAAGTCCAAGAAATTCTCTCACAAAAAGTTATCAATTTCAACATTATAGGTCATTTTCAAAAGTCAACAAAAAGGGACTTTAAGTCAAAAGCCATAACTTGAGATTGGTAAATCAAAATGACATGGGACCAAGGACATTGGTTAGAGGACTCAAAGACCTTTCCAAAATGTCCAAGAATATGAGAAAAGCTTAAAAATTGAGCAAGTTATGCCTTGTTGAAGTTGGGAAATTTTTGGATATTTTGAAAAGTCAACTTTGATCCAAATGACCTAAAATTGCTAATGGGCCCATTTTTCTTCCACAAATCATCATCCAAGCATGTGCACGACCACTTGGCCCAAAGGGAAGTATTTTCTCATTTTTTATTTATTTATTTGAATTTTTATTGATATTAATTCATTTAAATCATTTAAACATATGAAAAATATTTAACTCACCCTAACCAATCTTTTTATACATGTTTTAGCCTCAAGATTTCGTGCATATGCAAATGTGGAAAGATTTGGAGTGATTTGATCTTAATTGGTACAAAAACATATGAAAAATATTTGAAAAAGATCTTGCAAATCAAATCTTTCAAAGTCATGGATGCTAAGCCTTTTGGATCAGATTTCTTAACCTAATTGTTCCTACATATACAAGAAACATAACCCTAATGCGAACACACACGAAGCTGCGCCTCAGACCATAACCAAAGCTTGAAATTTTTGTCAAAAAACTAAAAGCTGAAAACTGAGTTATAGATCGATTCAAGCAAAGAGACCTATTCCATTGGCTTGCTGAGGCTTCAAGGAAAGAGATTGAATCAATAGCATAGCCAAAAACCCTGAGAATCGGTATACAGAAGGCAACTTTTTCTCATAAACAGGCATAATCGTATTTTGATTTTGAAGCATAATCATTGCATTTTTTTATGGATTATTACTCATTGATGGATTCTGATGCTAACTGTACAATTTAATTGTGTTTTTGTGCTCTCAATGCGATTTCACCATTATTGGACATTAGGGTTCTTCAGCTTTTGAATTAGGGGTTCCCAGGCACGGTAAAATTGGACGTTCTCAGGACTATAATTAGATTCAGCGCATTTGGACGAAGGGAAACCCACCCTCGCGCTCAATTTATGAGCCTTCAGGGCCTAATCGCTATTATCGAATTGAGCTTGTTTTGAGGGGGTTCAAAACCCCCGTTAATCGTTTTCTATTTTTTCAGGAAAACAAAGCAACGAAGAAGAAGACTTCGTGGCGGTCAGTGAGTGGCTTATTCAAATTTTTGCGCGCAAATTCCATTCACCGTTGTTTTTGTCTTATATTATTTGTTTATCTCTATATATTCAAAGCACGCTAAGTGGTTCAGTGGCAAGCAGATGGGCAGGTAACCAAAAGGAACTGGGTTCGATCCCAGGTCCCCCACCCCTTTCAATATCATTTTTCCATTAATGCTTGTGTGTACTTTCAGCGCCAGGGTGTATCATACGTCCACATTATCATGCCATCCACGCGTCATACTGCACTCAATCAAGGGTCAGGATCTAGAGTGCATGGTAGGTATGAGTCAACCATCCCACACGCTTGCCCAAAAGTCAACCAGGCCTTGCAAAGTTGGGCTCAAATTGCTGATTAAAACCTCCCATCTGGGGACTGATACCCCCAAGGTTTGCAAAATTTTGTTATTTTTTTTATCTTTTCATTATTTTTATCTTTTTTAATTATTATTCTTTTAGTTAAATTAATTATTTTTATAAATATAAAAAATACAATAAAAGTCAGAAAAGAGCAAAATACCATAAATAATTTTTATTTCTAATATTTTCATAAATAAAGTGGCATGTAAATAAAATTAGTTTTAAACTAGGTTTGCAATTT
The DNA here is from genome assembly GCA_948472305.1 of Vicia faba. NCBI lineage: Eukaryota > Viridiplantae > Streptophyta > Magnoliopsida > Fabales > Fabaceae > Vicia > Vicia faba. The sequence continues at coordinate 1,315,442,180 of OX451736.1, read as the reverse complement.
TAATTCTTTTAACAAAAATCTAAAAAATGTAAAAATAGGTTTAATTAATGTTTTATTCCTTTTAATTTTCTTGTTCACCATAATATTATTTATTTTATTTATTTTTATAATTAATTTGCATATAAATAAAATTAGGTTTAATTTAGGTTAAAAACTTCAACATTTTTCTTAATAAATTTAAAAATAAATAGAATTAGGGTTAGTAGTTAATTTTAATTAATTATTCCTTTTTCTCATTAAATTCCTAAAATACTAAAAAAACCCAAAAACATCTTTTTTTAATTAATTAACTTCATCATTAATTTAATTTTTGCAAAAGGGTCCAACGCACTCGTTTCGATTTAATTTCGCATATTTATTTTTATTTTGCTTAAATAATTATGTATCTCTCCCGAAGCCTTGTAATTACTTCTCGCACTTTTAATTCTTTTAACTTCTTTACTTTCTGTCAAATCGGGTCCGGTTTAATTTTGGCGATGTGGACCCGCGCCATTTGTAATAGCTTTAGATTTACTTTTCCTCGCAACTTTTAACTGTTAAACAAAGCATGCAAGAATGAATGGCCATAATAAAAACAAGCGTAGAACACCAATAAACATGACAAAAGACAAATAAATGAAAACGACACACGAATCGCACACACCATCCCTAGGGTACGCCTCACTGTTGCCTTGCCTTCGAAAGGTGATCGTCGAGTAGAGGATGTCTTAGTAAGTCCTCATGATCCGGGAACCTGGCATGAGGGTAGCTTCTAAGGTGTCTTCCTATTGCTCCGGTGATCACAATGTCCCGAACCTCGAATTGACCCGAACACCTCCAACGGTGGTGCTACCTACCTCTCAATGGTGGGATGGCACTACTTTAAAGGACATTTACACAGACGAATTCCTTAGGGTAGGTAGACGACTCGTGGATACTTGCTCTAATTCAAAACAAAACAAATCAAAAATACTTTTCACACCAACACATTTTCAAAAAGCTTTCGAAAGCAATTTTTCAAACACTCTTGAGGACCGATACAAGAGTCGAACTGGAATTTTCAAAGAAACTTTTTTAAACCCACAGTTGAAAAGCAAACAAACCATTTTTGAAAACACAATGAGCAAGTATCTAAGAGCCCATGGATAACCATGGATAGAAAGGGTGCTAACACCTTCCCTTTCTATAATCTACCTCCCGAACCGAGAGCAATCTCTTTAAGGAATTTTTCTGTGCTTTTGTCCTTTCCATTTGGAGAAAATAAAAGACGGTGGCGACTCTTGCTTCCGCGACATTTCGCGAACCAGCTTTAAACAGTCAGTTCCAGATCCACTGATCAGAAAGACCATATGTAACCATTATGATCCTCTGCTTGGCTCTCTTGTAACTTGTGAAACAAATGGCATGTTGGCTAGATTATATGTTTGATGACCATACATCAGAACATTAAAATCAAAACCTATAAACAGAAAAACCACAACTTGCCCAACCGAGTAACAACTGAATACCTAAATTTGTTCACAATAAAAATTATAGAAGTTAAGGAAAGAATGAAATATTTGGAAAAAAAACACCTAAATCTAAAAAAATAAGGGTGGTAAAAGGATACAGTTGTGTGTTTTACAATCACCGCGTTAGAATTTCCATGCAAAAAGAGTAAGTCAATAGTTTCTCATAACATTTTGAAGGGATAACAACTCAGCACCTAATCAGTATTGGACTTGAAAAATAATGCCCCATCTTTCTTCAACATTGTAACTTCCAATCCATTTCCAATTTCAAGCATCGTGATACTAATAGTCAGCTGAAACATTGTTATATATTAGAATGAATATAGTCAACTGAAGAGTATTCTACCTTTAAAGAGAAAGTTAAAAGGACAGTGTACTTAGACAAATTGTCAATGCAAGTTATTGAAACGGTGATCTTAAACATTTTATCAAACAAGTGGTGTGCATCCAAGTTAAGCCACAATTATATAGATAATCCTGACAGAACCGAATCCATTTATTAACCTTGTCCTAGTTGAAAGCACAAAACTGAATATCCTGGCATTTATCTTAGATCTTTCCCTTAACTTTCTTCCTTTAAGAGGCCATTTCTCTATCACTTCAGATTCTTCATCAGAGTTGATGACAATAACTTCATACTCAGTAAGTTTTTCAGATTTTTTTTACAACAACAAAGTTTTCATTGACAGCCTCAGCTACTAATATCTACAACATCATTCAAATTCAACCAAAATAGATCAACAAATACACCCTTTCAAGAAAATACCTTCAAAATTTTCAAAAACTAACAAAATAAACAGTATATAGATTAAATATGCACCTTGTTCTTCTCTGCTGCTTGAGCAATAGAAGCCAATTGATTTCTGCAACAAAACAAACAAACAAATTATAACAAATTGTTAAAAAAATAAACTTTAATAAAAAAATATATAACCCAAACCTTGTGATGCGTTTTGGCTCATTAGAATGAGGATCTACTGGATTAATCATAAGATTTCCAATATCTTCAAGAACCTTTACATTTCTTCCTTTTCCTCCAACATTCTTTTTCTTATTCTCACCTAATTCCATTCACAACAAAAAAAATTCAAATCGTGTGTGAAACATCAAAAGTGAGAGACCATCCATCTATGGCGAATATTAATAAATGAATTAAATTACGATCAAACCTAAAAATGTTTTAGATGAAAATGAAATAGTAACTATCAGTGCTACTCGATTAGGTGAAAACAGATCAAACTCAGTGAAAACATATCCAAATTCTATGTGAGGAAAGACACGTGAAATAAAATCAGAATAGCCGGTACTGTCAAGTGGTACATCTACTCGTACCATCTTTGTATGCTTCTACTTTATGCAGTTTGTGGAAGTTGGATCATCCTTATTCCTTCACTAGAACTTTGTGTAAGTGGTTAGAAGAAATAGATGATTTTATGAGAGATAAAGTGTAGTTTGAGTCTTTTGAGTTCTCAAGGAATGCATAAAGTCTACTTGTTGTACCCCAAAATTTGCCCTCTCAATTTCTCAAGATATTTCTCACGAAGATTTTCAAAAAGCTCAAGTTTGCATAAGTACAAAGCAGATCGAAAGGAGTGATTGTAGACAACAGTTCAAATTCAAAATCTGGCAAATAGCCTCCTTCGATGCAAGCTTGATTCACTAGCTTTCGATTGGACATCTGGCCCCCTTCAAACTTGATTCAATTTCCCAAGCTTTGATTGAGGAAATAGCCTCTTGCATGCCTGCTTTATACAAGCTTCGATTGAACAAATGGTTATCTTCATGCTAGCTTCGACTGGGCATTGTTTCCCTTTGAAACAACTTCCTTCGATTTAGAAGAGAAGGGCCTCCTGTTTGTGTCCTTCGATTCAAAATTTAGTGGCTTCCTACTGGCTTCTTTCGATTAAGAAGGCAATGACCCTCTGAAAGCTTCCTTCGATTTAGAAGGCAATGGTCTTCTGAAAGTTTCCGTTGATTCAAAGTAGGGACCTCCTGCAGGCAAACTTCGATTGCACCATTGGCCTCTTTATGTGTTTGCCTTTGATTCACAAAACCAGGACTTCCTTCATGCCAGCAGGCACAAGGCAATGGCCTCCTGCAGCTTTCATTCGATTTAGAAGGAAATAGCCTTCTGAAGGATTTCCTTCGATCCACGAAGTAGGGACCTCCTACATGCATGCCTCATTTGGGCATTCAGGCCTCCTGCATGCAAGCTTCGATTGCACCATTGGACTTACATGTTTTCCTTTGATTCACAAAGCCAATACTTCCTTCATGCCAACAGGCACAAGGGAATGGCCTCGTGCAACTCTCCTTCGATTCATAAGCCAATGGCCTCCTGCTGGTTTACCTTGATTCACAAAGTAGTGGCCCCTCTGCATGCAAGCTTCGATTGGGAAAGGGCTACCTACACGCAAGCTTCGATTGGGCAAGGGCTACCTTCACGCACACTTCGATTAGGTAGGGGATACCTTCACGCGAAGCTTCGATTGGAGTATTAGTTTCCTTCGAAGCCACATACTTCAAATCCAATTCTGAATCCTTTGAGCAAGATTGGTTGAAGAACAAATCTCATAGCCTTATCCTCCAAATCTCACCTGTCAGGCTATGTTACTTCAAAATCTTTATATAATCAGAGGCTTACACAAATTTGTGATACATTACACAAAGATTCGAAGCTTTATCCACTGGATAATACCATTCTTGGATGAAATGGAAAAAAGCTACGTACCCTTTTTTTCGTAAAGAGTACTTTAAACACAAAGTTAGCTCCCAATCTAATTTTTGCCTGAATACAAGCAATGTCAAAAGCACAAGTCAAATCTCCTGCCCTCAACAGACATCAGGCTCCTACTTGTACTTGAAACTTGGGAACAACGAAAAGGGATCAAACTTGTTTTTGTTTTCAACCAAACCATGGTTTGTTATTCTACAAACCTAGTTACTTCAACATCTCTAACCTTTTCTCTAAATAGAGAAACCATTTGCAAGTTGAAACAGATTTTGGTGGTGTGGAAAGAATCTTCAAAAACTCTCAAACTCTCAAAACTCTTAAACACTTAACACACTCTCAAACCCAGAATCTAAAGAAACACCGCACTTGTTTCTCACCCTTCGAATCCAAGAGCACCCAAGACAGCAGCTCAAGTCCAAAACCCACATTCCAGCTTCAAGCAAGGTAAGTCTTCTTGACCCTGACCCTTCAAACATGTAAATAACCATTTCCTTTCGTTTCAAACATCATCATTACCCTTTGGTTTGTTTTCGTTTCCAGCTTCTCTGTTTGCTTTCGTTGCTAATCTTTTGGCTTATTTTCTTTGTTTATCAAACATATTTTAAGAACTAACTTGACCATGAAACAATATTAGCATGGCCTCAACCCATGCTGCTATTTAAACCCAAACGAAAGAAAACATGAAGAAGGATGTTTGAATTGAAGCTTTAGGCTTCGTCCCATACTGCTATCTAACGTCAAATGAAAGGAAGCAGAAAAAAGGTCATGATCGAAGGATATACTCATGCTGCCTTGCAGGTCCAATCGAAAGAAGCAGAAAAAAGGGTGAATCGAAGGGTGCATGCTCACACTGACTTCCAGGCCCAACCGAAAGAAGCCAGGAAGAGTTGAATCAAAGGGCGCTTACTGCCTGGATCGAAGAACTTGTTTTCCATTATTTTATTTTGTTTTGTTTTTTTACATTTTCATGTTGTTCAATATGGTTGTAATAGCGTATGACCTTTATTTTCCGCATTTTTATTACTTTCATAAATGTTAGTAATTAGGCTGTATGGCAAGATAAAACCAACAAGTAGACCACCCTAATCAAATACAAAAATACATGCAATCAAACACACCATTCACACACATGCACCTCTAGGGTAATCTCATTTGTTGCCTCTGAAAATAGTCATGTCCCTCGAACATGGGTGTTTTAGCAAAGACCCTCGATAAAAAGATCATAGTCCCTCGATGACCCTCGATGTTGCCTTCGGTAAATGATCTATTCCCTAACAAAATTTTATAAAACGGCTCACAGGTTTCCTTCTATGACTATACAAACGACCCACTCTCGTCCCTTCACATCCAACGATGGGGCTTCTTATCAATCAATGGTAAGATAGAAACATCTAAAGGAGGAGGAAAAGAACAAAGACCTTTTGAGTAGGTAGGACGCTCGTAGTTGCTTGCTTGCTCACGACTAAAAAAACCATTTTCACACCAACACTTTCAATTGAAATATTTCCAAAAGTCAAAACACTGTACGCATTTTTATAGAGACGAGAATCATTACAAAGGCACTTTTTAAAATCACTTTCAAAAATATCTTCCACAACAAACATCTCTTTGAACTATTTTCAAAACCAACACTTTGTACGCATTCTTATAGAGACGAGAATCATTACAAAGATGTTTTTTTCAAAATATTTTCAAACCCACACCACAAGCACATTTTCAAACAAAGAAAGTGATCAAGCAAGCAACTAAGAGCCCGTAGAAAACTACAGATGAAAAGGGTGCTAATACCTTCCCTTTTCATAACCTACCCCCCGAACTCAAGAAAACATCTCTAAAGGTCTTTCCTGTTCTTTTCAACCTATCCTTTTGTTGGATAAAATAAAAGTCGGTGGTGACTCTTGCTATCCACAACAATTGCGATCAAACGCAAAACAACCAAGTCAGTTCTCCCACCATATTACAGAATTGGCGAATCTGCTAGGGATTATTTAAAAGTGGGGTTACCTTATGGATATATCACATTTACTTGATTTCCTTGTTCGACTTGCTTGATTTACATTATGGTTCCTTGTTTGGGTTTGTATTGATCCTCCACCTGGATCTGGGGCACCTTTTAGGTAAGTAGCAATAGATTATGGAAACTGTACGGTGTAGACCAATATGGTTGAAGCAATGGCTACGTTAGTGTGACACATTTGTTGGTACCAGTATCTCTTGTGTTGAATCGAGGAGAATACGGGGCTGTTGAGCGGTGTCATAAAGTAATAACTAACCTTAGAACCTTAATTGAACAACTTGGCCACTAGGAAGTAGTGAGATAGCCGAATTTGGTGTAAAGCTGAAGATTGGTTGATACTCGATGCTACACTCATTGATACCGGACTTTTGGGATATCTCGGCCGCAAGAAAAGATTGATTGAGATGAGACAATGCCTTAAAGAAAGGTCGGTGATATTGAGACCCCATAGAACCCGGTTACTTTCTAGGACAGGTTAAGCCAACTAAACTTCAAGAGGGTACTTACCTAGAAACTCTATGCAAGCCTAAACCTAAGGACTTGTCTGCTTTGTGTGTATATGATTATTTATACATAAATACTTGCGTGCTTTGCATACTTGTACATAACATCATGACATCATACCATAACATTTTCAATAACAATTTCAAGGATCTCAAGGGCCTATGATGCAGGGTCATATTGAACCAGACGTCAACCAAGGGAAAGAGGATTTATTCTCTTCTAACCAAACACCGTCAAAGACCAAAGCATGATAACAAGAGTCAAGGGCTATGACCCACTTGACATGGTAAGCTTGATTTTCAGGGAAGGACATCCAATGATACGAAGTTCTCCAATAAAAGTTGTGATCAAAGTTCAACTTCTAACATCTTCTTATGTTTACCCTGCGAGATCCTTGAAAACATTGCATCCACATAACATGCATGTCATTATAACAGTTTTTCTCATTCGTTTACTATTTATTTCAGTAGAGATGACTCTAGAACAAACATTTAAAGATATCCAAGCTCGCCCAGTTCCAACAAATTATCATGAACATAGCCAAGGGGCGAGAAGATCTGAAAACGCTCTTCACCAAAGAGAGTAAGAAGAAGAAGAAGGTTGTCACCCTCAACATAGGAAAAAGGTTCAAGGGGCATGTCCAGCTAACTCAAAAATAAGATACTTCTTCTGAGGAAGAAGACAATCAAGAAGAGGAATTTAAAAGCACTAGAGCTAACCAAGCTACTGATGACGAAGACTACTCTGAGGAGCAGTATCCACCGACGGATGAAAAATACAAACAACTTGAAGACAAGTTAAAGGTTGTAGAGATCCAAGTTGTTCCTGGCTTGGACCTTGGAGACTTGGGTTTGGTTCCTGGTGTGGTAATTCCCTACAAGTTCAAGATCCCTTCTTTTTCCAAGTATGATGGGGTCTCTTGCCCGAAACTCCATCTAAGGTCTTACGTGCATAAGATTCAGCCACACACTACCGATCGAAAGCTCTTGGTCCATTTCTTTCAAGAGAGTCTAGCTGGGACTCAACTTGCATGGTTCTATTAATTGGAGAGTTCCTGTATCCACACTTGGGAGGATCTAGCTGCTTCTTTCTATAAGCAGTACCAATACAACGCTGATCTTGCACCAACTTGCATGCAGTTGCTGAATATGACCATGGGTTCCAACGAGGGCTTCAAAGAATATGCCCAAAAGTGGAGAGACCTGGCTGGCAAGGTGCAGCCACCCTTAACTGATAGGGAGTTGATTGATATCTTTATGGGAACTTTGACAGGACCATTCTTCAACCATCTGATCGAAAGGTCTTTAGCTGGGTTCACCGAGCTAATACTGACAGATGAAAGAGTAGAGGCTGGAATTAAGAGCGTTAAAATCCAAAGGGGTGCATCTTCAAGTGCAAGGAAACATCCTTTCAATGGGAAGAAAGAGTCTGATGATGTGTATGGTCAAAAAGGTCGTAACCAGAGTAACCACGACCAACACGTGGGGGCAGTACTGATCTCTAATCCTACATTGGTGCAACAACGTCAACAGGGGAATCAGCATAAGGAGGTCGCGCCTAAAAGACAATTCACCAATATCAACATGCCACTAGCTCAAGCATTACAACATATGTTGAAGGCAGAGCTGATTACATTAAAGGCTCTTCTCCGGAATCCCAATACTTCTGCTCCTACTTATCATCCCAATGAAAGGTGTGCTTACCATTCTGATAGTCCTAGATAAGACACGAATAGTTTTTGGGATCTAAAGAACAAGATTCAAGATATGATTGATGCCAAGGAGATTGAATTCGATCCTCCTGAAACTGTCAACATGGCCACTGCTCCCATGCCAAATCATTAAGCGTCCAGTTCGTTTTGAATTTTCAATTTAAATTTTTTGTTTGTTCAAACACTTATCTGTATGTCAGACTTTGGTTACTTTCATTAACGCATTGCATATGTTTATCTTGAATTAATCTATTTGTCTTCACTATATTTAGACTGTGTTTTTATTCGTTGTTTTTCGTGATATTCAACTCTCGTTAAAAGTTAAAAGCCTTTAGAGGGAGGATGACAAAAACAATTCCATAATCTCATACAGTATGCTTTTGGATAGACCTTGCTGACGATGTACAAGCGTTCGTTTCAATTCCTAAACACTGGAGTTATAAGGAAGATAATCCCTAGTCAACCCCTTTGAGCTAAAGAAGTAGGAGTTTTCTTTTTCACACAAATTGAAACCTTTAATCAAAACCTGGGGCAGGGTAGTCTCTCAGTTAATTCAAATACTCATTCAATCGCAAGCTTTCACTTCATACACAATGAATGACAACGAGAACGTCCTTCTAAATCAAAAGACGACGATGGTTCCCTATCAAATAGGCAGTCATTATCTCTCAAAAGAAAAGCCCACTAAGTCAAAACCTACAAAGTAGACTTAAGAAAAACCAGGGTATCCCGTTGACTGTAATCTCAAAACAGTCAGGCAAAAATCATGGATAATAAATAAATAAATAAATAAAATAGGTCACTACAAATCCTCGACAACATGAAAAATGTTGCAAAAACGAATGCCTTCCAACAAACATATCTTGTCTGAACCATCACCAAAACGTCATTCAGACTCAAGTGGAATTCAAACGCACAACTAACTGGGTTAGGGACTGAAGAACATCACGAAGAATGGGCAGGCACAAATACACGTTGAGCCTTATCCTTTGTTTCTTAAACCGTGAACCAGACTACGATACAACCCTTCAAAAGTCCTTATTGAAGCATGTGTTAGTTCGAAAGCATACTGTTACCAAGGGTATCTTGACTCCTCTAAAGCTTACTGTAAATCCTGAGTTTAATTCATATTCTTACAAAACTCTTTACTTGCTAAAATTCATTTTCAAAACTTCAAGACGAGCATAAACTTTGCATTATTTGAATATCGTTGTTTGCATATGGCTAATTGTTTGACGGCGGAGAAATTCACACAATGAATATCCAATGAACGAAAATTCTCAAGAAATATAACCACTTCAAATGGGAAGATACTTCCAATGACAAATCTCCTATGAGAATGGGGGGCATGACATGTTACAATCCATATTGTCTAGGGGAACTCAAGTCGAGATTCCAAGAAATATCTCAAGAAATGCTGAATAACCAGGGGCAGGTCTGTATTTGACTCACTTGGGGCATTGAACATAAATTCCAACAAAGGGTTACGTACGGTCAAGGAACATTTCCTGGCAGTACTACAAACACTTACTACTAGGGGCAGTGACAAATTCCCACAAAGTCCTTTTCATAGGGTGTTCCCCAGTCAAGTCCCCACAAAGTCATCCTATAAGGTTATCCCCACAGAATAATCTTCACGAATAAGGATGCAAACCCCTCAAGGCCAAATTCATGGATATCCCCACAAAGTTGGATCCAGGAAATCCCCAGCCAGAATTTCAATCTTTGGAAAATCTTCTTCCCAGCTGAGTTGGTCTCAAGAAGAATCCTCAAAGAGTTCTGCCAAAAGAAAACACATCCCCAGCAGTTTGTCAAATATTCTCTTCAAACAAGGTTTATTTCCCCAACAAACTATAGATCCCCAGCTTGAATTTTCCTCTAAGACTATCACAAGTCAAGGGACCACAACCCCACTTCGCCAGTAGAATTTTCTACAATCCCCAGTGAGTTGTTGCAAAGCCTGGAAGACAACCAGATAACAGTTAACTACTTTATCCCCAACAAGTTTTTAATTTCCTTTCTCTCCAATCAAGAGATAACTCCTCAGTAGAGGAACAGACAACTAAAACTCCTGAAATATTTTATCCAAGCAGAAATCAACACTCTCCACAGGGTTTTCTTCTCAAGCAAAGTCAATGTCCCCTAGCAGATTTCTCCTCAAACAACAAAACAGGAATCCCTAGCGGAAGCATTCTAAAATAAGGTCTGAAGGTGTGCATACTCTCCATCCCCAGTAGAAATCCGGGATTTAACTTCCCAAAACTCCCCAAAATTTGTCAAGGATTTATTTTCCAAGACAAAGATACACTTGAACAACATTTCACATTCATGCATCATATTACATACATGATAAGTGCATACAGCATAATCTCATTCATTTTGAGAACATCATCAAGCCATGCATCCATCTGCATGCAACTAACCCTCTTCCTTGCAGGGAAAATTCAATCAATAAAAGTCCTCTTTGGAAAATACCACAACCATTTCTCAATAAGTCAGAGATTAATTCCTGAAACCAGACAGGACAACTATCTCAACGACCAACAAAAACAAGTTCCAAATTAATACCTAAAATAAGGCAGGACAACTATCTGAGGATAACTGATTATAGATTAATTCCTGAAACAAGCCAAGGAAATTATCTACACAACCAGTTGAAGAAATCCTACACGGGCTCCTTCTCATACACTTTTCTAAAAACAGTTCAGATGCGATCCAGATACGGCTGACATTCTGATACTTACTCGAGATTCTCTTCTAGAAACAGTTCAGATGCGTTCCAAATACGGCTGACATTCTGATACTTACTCCAGATTCTCTTCTAGAAACAGTCCAGATGCGAACTAGATATGGTTGACATTCTGATACTTACTCCAGATTCTCTTCTAGAAACAGTTCAAATGTGATGCAGATACAGCTGACATTCTGATACTTACTCCAGATTCTCTTCTAGAAATAGTTCAGATGCGCTCCAGATATGCCTGACATTCTGATACTTACTCCAGATTCTTTTCTAGAAATAGTTCAGATAAGATCCAGATACGGCTGACATTCTGATACTTACTCCAGATTCTCTTCTAGAAATAGTTCAGATGCAATCCAGATATGACTGACATTCTGATACTTACTCCAGATTCTCTTCTAGAAACAGTTCAGATGCAATCCAGATATGAATGATATCATGATACTTACTCCAAACATCCCCCAGAAATGGTTCAGATATAATCTAGAGACGAATATTATTTTGATACTTACTCCAGACTTCTTATAGAAACAGTTCAGATGCGATCCAGATACGGATGTCATTCTGATACTCATTTCAGTTCCTTTCAAATACGAGTCAGATATGAGCCATTTGTGGATATCATTCTGATACTCATCCTACTGTGTCTACTGTTTCAGTATAAATCAACCAGAGGTTATTCTGATACTTCTTCCAAATTCCTACCAATAATCACCTTTGGGTTTCATCTATAAGCCCATCTCAGACAACTCTCCGTCATCTCTCCAAAGGGCATCTTTAAGCACATTCCCTACACAATCAACCGCCACATCATCGAGTGCAAATTTCTGGACACTCTAGTGCTCAATCATCTTCCACCTTCAAGTCACGAGTGGCGGACTCGCCAATCTAACTCTTCAGGTTTAAGAAGATTGAGTAGGGGAAGCTGTTGTACCCCAAAATTTGCCCTCTCAATTTCTCAAGATATTTCTCACGAAGATTTTTAAAAAGCTCAAGTTTGCATAAGTACAAAGCAGATTGAAAGGAGTGATTGCAGACAATAGTTTGAATTCAAAATCTGGAAAATGGCCTCCTTCGATGGAAGCCTGATTCACCAGCTTTCGATTGGGCATCTGGCTCCCTTCAAAATTGCTTTAATTCCCAAAGTTCTATTGAGTCAATGGCCTCTTGCATGCTTGCTTCATACAAGCTTCGATTGAACACATGGTTATCTTCATGCTAGCTTCGACGGGGCATTGTTTCCCTTTGAAACAGCTTCCTTCGATTTAGAAGACAAGGGCCTCCTGTTGGTGTCCTTCGATTCAAAAGTTAGTGGCTTCCTACTGGCTTCTTTTGATTAAGAAGGAAATGACCCTCTGAAAGCTTCCTTCGATTCAGAAGGCAATGGCCTTCTGAAAGTTTCCTTTGATTCAAAGCAGGGACCTCTTGCATGCAAGTTTCGATTGCACCATTGGCTCCTTCACATGTTTTCCTTTAATTCACAAAACCAAGACTTCCTTCATGCCAGCAGGAACAAGGAAATGGCCTCCTGCAGCTTTCCTTCAATTCAGAAGGAAAATAGCCTTCTGAAGGATTTCCTTCGATCCACGAAGCAGGGACCTCATGCATGCAAGCCTCGTTTGGACATTTAGGCCTCCTGCATGCAAGCTTCGATTGCGCCATTGGCCTTACATGTTTTCCTTTGATTCACAAAGCCAAGACTTCCTTCATGCCAGTAGGCACAAGGCAATGGCCTCATGCAGTTCTCCTTCAATTCAGAAGCCAATAGCCTCCTGCTGGTTTACCTTGATTCATAAAGTAGTGGCCCCTCTGAATGCAAGCTTCGATTGGTCAAGGGCTACCTGCACGCAAGCTTTGATTAGGCAAGGGCTACCTGGATGAAAGCTTCAATTGGGCAGGGACTACCTTCTTGCAAAGCTTCGATTGGAGTATTAGTTTCCTTCGAAGACACATACTTCGAATCCAATTTTGAATCCTTCGAGCAAGATTGGTTGAATAACAAATCTCATAGCCTTATCCTTCAAATCTCACTTGTCAGGCTATGTTACTCCAAAATCTTTACATAATCAGACGCTTACATAAATTTGTGATACATTACACAAAGATTCAAAGTTTTATCCACTGGATAATACCATTCTTGGATGAAATGGCAAAAAGCTACGTACCATTTTTAATAAAGAGTACTTTAATCACAAAGTTAGCTCCCAATATGATTTTTTCTGAATACAAGCAATGTCAAAAGCACAAGTCAAATCTCCTGCCCTCGACAGACATCAGGCACCTACTTGTACTTGAAACTTGGGAACACCGAAAAAGGATCAAACTTGTTTTCGTTTTCAACCAAACCATTGTTTGTTATCCTACAAACATGGTTACTCCAATATCTCTAACCCTTTTTCTATAAATAGAGAAATCATTTGCAAGCTGAAAAAAATTTTATTGGTATGGAAAGAATCTTCAAAAACTCTCAAACTCTCAAACTCTCAAAATTCTCAAGCACTTAACACACTCTCAAACCCATAATCTAAAGAAACACCACAATTGTTTCTCCCCCTTCGAATCCAAGAGCACCCAGGACAGCAGCTCAAGTCCAAAACCCACATTCCAGCTTCAAGCAAGGTAAGTCTTCTTGACTATGACCCTTCAAACATATAAATAACCATTTCCTTTCGTTTCAAACATCATCATTACCCTTTGGTTTGTTTTCGTTTCCATCTTATTTGTTTGTTTTCGTTGCTAACCTTTTTGGCTTGTTTTATTTGTTTATCAAACATATTTTAAGAACTAACCTGGCCATGAAACAATATTAGCATGGCCTTAACCCATGCTGCTATTTAAACCCAAACGAAAGAAAACAGGAAGAAGGATGTGTGAATCAAAGCTTTAGGATTCGCCGCATACTGCTATCTAACCTCAAACTAAAGTGTGATACGTTGGCAGAACCAAATGTTATACTAGTTTTGCGTTTGTGTACATAAATATTACGGTAAGCAAGAGTCAACACTGACTTTTCTTTTATCCAAATTAAGGAAAGGGTGAAAAAACAGAAAAAGACCTTTTCGAGAGTTTTCTGAGTAAGGGGGTATGTTGTACCCAAAAATTTTCCCTCCCATTTCACCAACATTTTCTCATCACAAGACTCTTGGGACTGAAGATCAAGCTAGGGTTTGCTCTGCTCAAGACCCCTCCTTGCACTGTTGACCTAAATCAGGATTTTGACTGCACAAAGGCAAATTTTTGACTGTTTGACCTAACCAATGGCAAACCAAGCTCACATATGGTCTCAAGGACCCAATGACTTTGTCTTGACCCACTCAACAAGTTCAAAAGACCTCAAATACATAGGATTGACAGATGAATTTTTCAGTCAACTGATCAAAATTTGACTGTATACTAAAAAGTCAAACTTTGACTTTTTGGTCAAAATCAAGTGCCAAGGGTCATTTTTCATCAAGACATGTCAAATTATGAAGCTTGTTCATCAAGAAACCTAAAAATGCAAATTAGGGTTTAAAATGAAAAAATTTCATAACTTAGAATTTTTCTATTATGAAATTTTCTTATTTTTTCCCAACTTTGTCCCATTTTTTCACCAAGATGCAAATGGATTCAAACAAAACTTGAAACATGAAAGTTATAGTCCACCACAAAGTCTACAACTTTAATTCACAAAGATTCCTAAGAAGAAGCTTGTATCTCAAGTTATGATTTTTGGAACAAGGGTACTTAAAACTTTTAACTCAGGCAAAATTTATCCTAATCCGGGCAGGATTTTGACCCATCTTCTTGGCCACTTTTCACATGGTTCCACTTAGAGTTTCAAGTTAGATTACAAAGATGGATTGTAGTACATGTCCCAAGCTTTCCAAATTGTCCAAGAACTCCTCAAACACCCTTGTGGTTAGAGAGATTCAAATTTTCAAAGTTGGCAAAAAACTCACTTTTGTTCATGACCAAGGCATGTTCATACAAACTTGCGTTTTTGAAATCAGTAGGTTGGGTGCTAGCTTGCTGGCCTAAAAACCAACTTACACTCCTTAATTTAATGCTTAACCATTGAACTAAGGTTTTATTTTAGCCATTGGGTCATTACATACAAGATTAATCCCTAAGTAGAAAAAGTGACATTTCCACTTTTGCCAAATGTGCTTTATGTCAAAACTAAATCCCTTGAGCATTGGTCCATATCTCATACAGAAGATTAAGTACACAAATTGGGGGAGGGGCCTAGAGATTGTGTGTAGCATATAAGATGGTTGGTACAGGCCTGTTCAAAAACACAGGCACATCTTGGCTTCATAAAAGAAGAAGTTTGCAAAACGTGAGAGAGAGATTTTTTTGTTGAACGAGAGCAAAAGCAAACTTTGCCAACCAGTTCCAGACATAAAAAAAAACCTTGTGAAAAATTCCATACCTCCCAACAAGCATTAAAACTCTCCAACATTCTCAAACCTGCAAAAACTCTACGTTTTTTTCATAAAAAGTCTCAGTAGTATACCTTTCGATTTGCTTCCCCTAGACTGAAGCAACCTTCGATTCACGTATCACCATCATATACTCTCTTCGATTCAGTGACTGTCCAAACCAAACAAGAACATAACTAGCTTCAGGAAGATCCCAACGAAGCTCCCTCCACCATCAAAGAAGTCACCTACAGCTCTTTCGATTAAACACTTCAAGAGGTAAGTTCTCTCTAAACTTGGAACTCTTTCATTTAAACATCATGTGCACATGCCAATAAAGAAAAATGTAGATATTTCTAGACCATGTTTTAGCATTAGATTCTGACTGCTCTTATGCTGAAAACTCAAACTTGATTAGTTATACTTTGGACTTTGAGACCCATTGTTTTGTTTTTGTGTTAACTCCTGGACTGTAGTTATGTTTGGATGTTGCATTTTTAGAACTTGAGACAGGTTGTTATACCCTTCGATTGGCTATCTGCATAAGCCTTTCGAATCACAATTTGAGGGCCTAACATGCTTGCAAGGAGTCAGCAAGGAGCCTGTGGAAAAGCCAGAACCTTTTTGTTTCCAGACCTCAGACGAAATCCATAACCTTTTCGTTTCCATGTTTCGATACAGACATGTTCAACATATATACACATGCTTCGATACAGACATGTTCAACACACACACACACTTGTTTCGAATACCCTGACTTGCAAGCCCAAACGAAAGGCACCTACTCACTGACTCCAGGCCCAATCGAAAGAGGCAGAAAGGCATAACATGCAGTCCCACTGGTCCCAATCGAAAGACACAACAGGCTGTCCCAATCGAAAGATGCAACTTGTTGCTGCCTTTGCCCAATCGAAGGACAGGACTTCGCCCCTGCCAAGGCCCAATAGAAAGGCATAACATGCAGTCCCACTGGTCTCAATCGAAAGACACAACAAGCTGTCCCAATCGAAAGATGCAACTTGCGGCTGCCTTTGCCCAATCGAAGGACAGGACTTCGCCCCTGCCAAGGCCCAATCGAAAGACACAACATGCTGCCCAATCGAAAGATGCAACTTGCTGCTGCCTTTTCCCAATCGAAGGACAGGACTTCGCCCCTGCCGAGGCCCAATCGAAAGATGCAACTTGCTGCTGCCTAGGCCCAATCGAAAGACACAACATGCTGCCCAATCGAAAGATACAACTTGCTGCTGCCCTTGCCCAATCGAAGGACAGGACTTCGCCCCTGCCAAGGCCCAATCGAAGGACAGGACTTCGCCTCTGCCAAGGCCCAATCGAAAGACGTGGCTTTGTTGGTGCTATCCCCAATCGAAGGAGGCCAGCAGCATGCCAATCGAAGGATGCTACTTCCTGGGTCGAAAGACACGCTTTTTATTTATTTTTATCTTATTTTTTGCCTTTATATTTCTATGCACTTCAATATGGTTGTAATAGTGTAGGATTTATTTTTTGCACTTTTTATTACCTTTGTACAAATGCTAGTAATTAGGTGTGAATGGTAAGATAAAACCAACAAGTAGACAACATAAGTAATCAAACAAAAATGCATGCAAAAAACACACTTTGCACACATGCACCCCTAGGGTTTCATCCACTTGTTGCCTTCAAAAATGGGCCATGGTTGCATGTCAAGTACTTTGGCAAAACAAGAACAATCAAAATGATCATAGTCCCTCGATGACGCTATCGGAGTTGCCTAAACAAAATGATCAAGTTCCCCAAGAAAATTGCCAAAGATACTTGACACTATTGCTTTCATGGTCTATACGATGACCCGCGCTTGTCCCATTAACATCCTAACACAAGGTTGTTCACCAAATACAATGGCGAGACAACACTGTTAAAAGGGTTAAAAACATAAGAAATATCTTTGAGTAAAATAGGGTAGATAGCTCTTAGTTACTTGATCAAACTTGCAAAACGCACTTGCCATTTTCAAACACATCTCACAAACATACTTTTTGAACTATTTTCGAAACAAACACTTTGTTGGCGTTCTTATAGAAACGAGAACCATTACAAATTTCCATTTTCAAAATACTTTCAAAACACACACACCACAAGCATATTCAAACAAAAGCAAGTGATCTAAAACAATTAACTAAGAGCCCATGGAAAACCATGGATGAAAAGGGTGCTAGCACCTTCCCTTTTCATAATCTACCCCCCGAACCCACGAAAACATCTCAAAGGTTTTTTCAGTGCTTTTTGACCTTTCCTTAGGATAAAATAAAAAGTCGATGGCGACTCTTGCTAAACTGCAACATTTGCGAACACAAACGCAAATCCCAAGTCAGTTCTCCCACCGTATCACAGAACTGGCGACTCTGCTGGGGACAATCTTAAAAGTGGGGTTACCTTAGGGTTTTAGATCACCTTTACATGCTTACTTTGTTTGCTTTGATTGCTTTACTTTTTGGGTTCCTTGCTTGGGTTTGTTTTAAATCCTACACCCGGATTTGGGGACACCTTTTAGGTAAATAGCAATAAACTGTGAGGGAACTGTGCGGGGTATACCGACATGGTTGAAGCAGTAGCTATGTTAGTGTGACATATTTGTGACTACCGGTAGCCCTTGAGTAGTCAAGGAGAATACGGGGCCGCTGAGCGATGTCATGAAGCACTAACGAACTCTTAGAACCTTACCTGACCATCTTGTCCTTTTTTAGGGGTAGTGAGATGACCGATTTTGGTGCAGTCCGAAGTTGGTAGATACTCGATACTACACTCATTGAGGATTGTTTTCTTGGAATATTTTGGTCGCCAGTTAAGTGGATAAATCAAAACAATAAACACAGAAAACAATCCAATAATTTTGAGCTCCTTAGAACCCAGTTTCTATTTCTAGGACAGGTTTGAGCCAACTAAACTCAAAAGGGTACTTACCTACAAACCCCATGCAAGCCTAAACCTAAGGACTTGTCTGCTTTGTGTGAATATGATTACCTGTATATACACTTGCTTACTTTTGCATACATGTACATAACATCATGACATCATACCATAGCATTTTCAATAACCATTTCAAGGATCTCGAGGGTCTTTTGATACAGGATCACGTTGAACCAAACGTCTACCAAAGAGCAAGAGGGTTCTCCTCTAAACAAACGCCGTCAAAGATCAAGTACAACAACTTGAATCAGGGGCTATGACCCACTTGACATGGTGAGCTTGATTCTCGTGGAAATACATCCACCAATACAAAGTTCTCCAATCAAAGATGTTGATCAAAGTTCAACCTCTAATGTTTTGTGTTTACCCCGAGAGATCCTTGAAAACATGCATCCACATATCATGCATTGCATCATAACAGGTTTCTCCCATACAGGTCTCCTTATCTTCCTACTGTTTATTTCAGTAAGATGGATATGGAACAAACGGTGAAAGATCTCCAAGCTCAAAATGCTCAATTCCAACAAATGCTTCTGGCTATGGGTAAAGGGCAAGAGGATCAGAAAGCTCTCCTTCTCAAAGACAAGAAGAAGAAGTCTAAGAAGGCAGCGAGCATCCTGAACTTGAGAAGAAGACCTAAAACCCTAGACCTTTCAAATCCATCCAACATAGGGGATAGTCTTGAAGAAGACCACAATTTAGAGATTGATGAAGTTGAAGCTGACTACTCCGAGGAACAATATCCTTCCGCTGATGACAAGTACAAACAGTTGGAGGATCGCCTCAGTGCTATGGAGATTCAACAAATACCTGGCTTGGATTTAGGAGACATGGGTTTGGTTTCTGGAATGGTCATCCCGCCAAAATTCAAAGTCCCTACCTTTGCCTTGTACAATGGAGTCTCTTGCCCTAAGATGCACTTAAAGTCTTATGTCCGCAAGATTCAACCGTACACAACTGATCCAAATCTTTGGATCCATTTCTTCCAAGAAAGCTTGGTAGGGACTCAACTCGAGTGGTTCTATCAATTGGAGAGTTCTCGCATCCACACCTGGGAGGACTTAGCTGTTGCTTTTTATAAGCAGTATAAGTACAATGCTGATCTTACACCAACTCGTGTGCAATTGCAGAACATGACCATGGGTTCCAACGAGAGCTTCAAAGGATACGCCCAAAAGTGGAGAGATCTGGCTGGTAGGGTGCAACCCCCTTTAACTGACAGAGAGCTGATTGACATCTTCATGGGAACTTTGACAGGGCCTTTCTTCAATCACTTAATTGGAAGCTCCTCAGTCGGGTTCACCGAGCTAATACTGACCGGAGAAAGGGTCGAAGCTGGCATCAAAAGTGGAAAGATTCAAGAAGCTACACCTCCTGATGCTCAGAAAAAGTCCTACAATGGGAAGAAAGAGTCAAGTGATGTGTATGATCAAAAGAGCCGTCATGACCAACACGTAGGAGCAATCTTGATCTCTAATCCTACGCCTGCTCAACAAAGACAGGGACATCAGCGTAAGGAGGTCGCGCCTAAGAGATAATTCACTAAGATCAACATGTCACTGGGTCAAGCGCTACAACGCATGTTGCAGGCAAAGCTGATTACGTTAAAGGCTTCTCTCAGGAACCCAAATACTTCTGCTCCTACCTATCATCCCAATGAAAGGTGTGCATACCACTCTGACAGTTCGGGACATGACACAAACAACTGTTGGGCTCTGAAGAACAAGGTCTGAGACATGATTGATGCCAAGGAGATCGAGTTTAACCCTTCGGAGACTCCAAACGTGATCACTGCTCCTATGCCAAATCATTGAAAGCTTTTGTTCATTTGAATTTTCAAGTTGTAATCTCTTTGTTATTCAAACAATTATCTATTAATGTCAAACTTTGTTTCATTAATGCATTGCATATGTTTGTCTTGATTTGATCCACTCATTTTCATTACACTTGAACTATGCTTTCTACTTTCTTTATGACATTTAAGTCTTGCTAAAAGTTACAAGCCTTTAGAGGGAGGATGACGAAACAATACCCTAATCTCATACAGTATGCTTTTGAACAGACCTTGCTGACGATGTACAGGCATTTCTTTCAAATCCTAAACACTGGAGTTATAAGGAAGATAATCCCTAGTCAACCCCTTCGAGCCAAAGAAGTAGGAGTTTTCTGTTTTAAACACAAATTGAAACCTTTAATTTAAACCTGGGGCAGGGTAGTCTCTCAGTTAATTCAAAAGATGTGCATTGAAGTCGCAAAACTCTCAGTTCATAATACAACGAACAACATCAAAAGCATTCCTTTGGAACCAAAAGACAGTGGTGGTTCCTTATCTCATAGGCAGTCATTATCTCTAAAAAAAAAGTAAAATCCCACTAAGCCAAAACCTACAAAGGAGGCTTAAGAAATTTGGGGCATCCCGCTTACTGTAATCTCAAAAACAGGAACAGTCAGGCAAAAGTTAGGGATAACAAATCAAAAGAACGAGGTCATTACAAATCCTCGACAACATGAAAAATGTTGCAAAAAAAATGATGACTGCCTTCCAAAATCCAACTTGTGTGAACCATCACCAAAACGTCTTTCCAAATTCGAGTAGAGTTCGACGCACAATTAACTGAGTTTAGGATTGAAGAACGTCACGAAGAGTGGGTGGGTACAAATATACTTTGAGCCTTAATCCTTTGTTTCTTAAACCGTGAACCAAGCCACGTTACAACCCTTCAAAAGTCCTAATTGAAGCATGGGTTAATTCGAAAGCATACTGTTACAAAAGGTATCCTGACTCCTGTAAGGCTTTGCCCTAAATCTTGTGTTGAATTTGTCTTATAAAAAGTTTTCTGCTAAAAAACACATTTTTTCAAAACTTCGAGACAGCATAAACTTTGCATTATTTGAATATCACTGTTTGCATTTGGCTATTTGTTTGACAGCGAAGAAATTCACACAGTGAATACCCGATGAACGAAAGCCCTCTACGTGAACAAAATCAATTCAAAAAAGGATGACACTTCCATTGACAAATCTCCTATTACCAAGGGGGCATGACATGTCACTATCCAGCACACCTGGGGCAGTCCAGTCAAGATTCCAGGAAATATCTCAAATAAGTGCAGAGTAACCAGGGGCAGGTCTCCATCTCCATCACTTGAGACATTGAGCGTCAATCCCAACAAAGGGTTGCATACAAATCAAACTTTTTGGCAATGCCACAAACATTCGCTACTAGGGGCAATGACAAGTCTCCCCAAAGTCCTTCTCATAGGATGACTCCCAGCAAGAGTTTAATCTCTGAAAACCTTTCCCCAGCTGAATCAACCTCAAGAATCCTCGAGGACTTCCCCCAACGAAGATGTCATCTCTAGCGGACTGACGACAGGGTTTATTTCCCCAACAACACCAGGTTTCCCCAGCTTTAGTTTGCCTCTCCGAATACTACAAATCAAAGGACCACAACTCCTCTTCCCCAGTAGACTACTCTACAATCCCCAGCAAGTTACTGCGAAACCTGGACCCGACCAGATATCAGTTCAACTTCGACTCCCCAGCAGAGCAACGGAAGACTAAGACTCCTAAACTCTTTTCCCAAGCAAGAATAAACATTCTCCCCACAAAGTTTTCAACTTCCCCCAGCGGAGTTCTCCTCAAACAACAAAGCAGGGATCCCCGGTGGAAACATTTTGAGCAAAGTCCAAGACAAAATTACACTTCAACAACATTCATAACATATGCATACAAAATACATATGACACCATCTCATTTTATTTTGAGAACATCATTACACAATGCATACATCATGACATTGTATACAACTAACTCTTTACCTTTTCAAGAAAGATCAATCAACAGGAAAAGATCATCATCTTCTGAGATTTCCTTCTAGAGACAGTTCAGATGGGATCCAGATATGGATGACATTCTGATACTTATTCCAGATTTCCTTCTAGAGACAGTTCAGATGCGATCCAGATATGGCTGACATTCTGATACTTATTCTAGTTTCCTTCTAGAGATAGTTCAGATGCGACCCAGATATGGCTGACATTCTGATACTTATTCCAGATTCCTTCTAGAGACAGTTCAGATGCGATCCAGATATGGCTGACATTCTGATACTTATTCCAGATTCCTTCAAATACAGTCCAAATACGATCCAGATTCGGATGTCATTCTGTCACTCATTCAAATATAGTCCAGATACGATCCAGATTCGGATGTCATTCTGTCACTCATTCAAAATACAGTCCAGATACGATCCAGATTCGGATGTCATTCTGTCACTCATTCAAATATAGTCCAGATACGATCCATATTCGGATGTCATTCTGTCACTCATTCAAAATACAATCCAGATACGATCCAGATTCGGATGTCATTCTGTCACTCATTCAAATACAATCCAGATACGATCCAGATTCGGATGTCATTCTGTCACTCATTGAAATACAATCCAGATACGATCCAGATTCGGATGTCATTCTGTCACTCATTCAAATACAGTCCAGATACGATCCAGATTCGGATGTCATTCTGTCACTCATTCAAATATAGTCCAGATACGATCCAGATTCGAATGTCATTCTGTCACTCATTCAAATATAGTCCAGATACAATCCAGATTCAGATGTCATTCTGTCACTCATTCAAAATACAATCCAGATACGATCCAGATTCGGATGTCATTCTGTCACTCATTCAAATACAGTCCAGATACGATCCAGATTCGGATGTCATTATGTCACTCATTCAAATACAGTCCAGATACGATCCAGATTCGGATGTCATTTTGTCACTCATTCAAATATAGTCCAGATGCGATCCAGATTCAGATGTCATTCTGTCACTCATTCAAAATACAATCCAGATACGATCCAGATTCAGATGTCATTCTGTCACTCATTCAAATACATTTCAGATATGCTCCAGACACGGACGCCATTTCTTTTGATCATACAAACTCAGTCCCCAGATACAGTTCAATGGCATTCCAGACACAAATACCATTTTGATACTCATTCTAATCCAACTTACAAATTGCAATTCAACGGGAATTCTTGGATGGCATCTATAAGCCCATCTCCAACAGGATTCTATCACCCCTGCAGATGGCATCTATAAGCCCATCCTCCTACCAACAATCTCCAAATGGCATCTGTAAGCCCATTCCCGACATCACAATGCTGATACTACACCATCCGAGTGCAAATTTCTGGGAACTCTAGTGTTCAATCATCTTCCACCTTCAAGTCACAAATGGCAGATTCGCCAATCTAACGCTTCAGGTGTAAGAAGATTGAACAGGGGCAACTGTTGTACCCCAAAATTTTCCCTCCCATTTCACCAACATTTTCTCATCATAATACTCTTGGGACTGAAGATCAAGCTAGGGTTTGCTCTGCTCAAGATCCCTCCTTGCACTGTTGACCTAAATCAGGATTTTGACTGCACAAAGGCAAATTTTTGACTGTTTGACCTAACCAATGGCAAACCAAGCTCACATATGGACTCAAGGACCCAATGACTTTGTCTTGACCCACTCAACAAGTTCAAAAGACCTCAAATGCATAGGATTGACAGATGAATTTTTCAGTCAACTGATCAAAATTTGACTGTATACTAAAAAGTCAAACTTTGACTTTTTGGTCAAAATCAAGTGCCAAGGGTCATTTTTCATCAAGACATGTCAAATTATGAAGCTTGTTCATCAAGAAACCTAAAAATGCAAATTAGGGTTTAAAATGAAAAAATTTCATAACTTAGAATTTTTCTAAGTTATGAAATTTTCTTATTTTCCCCCAACTTTGTCCCATTTTTTCACCAAGATGCAAATGGATTCAAACATAACTTGCAACATGAAAGTTATAGTCCACCACAAAGTCTACAACTTTGATTCACAAAGTTTCCTCAGAATAAGCTTGTATCTCAAGTTATGATTTTTGGAACAAGGGTACTTAAAACTTTTAACTCAGGCAAAATTTATCCTAATCCGGGCAGGATTTTGACCCATCTTCTTGGCCACTTTTCACATGGTTACACTTGGAGTTTCAAGTTACATTACAAATATGGATTGTAGTACATGTCCCAGGCTTTCCAAATTGTCCAAGAACTCCTCAAACACCCTTGTGGTTAGAGAGATTCGAATTTTCAAAGTTGGCAAAAAACTCACTTTTGTTCATGACCAAGGCATGTTCATACAAACTTGCGTTTTTGAAATCAGTAGGTTGGGTGCTAGCTTGCAGGCCTCAAAACCAACTTACACTCCTTAATTTAATGCTTAACCATTGAACTAAGGTTTTATTTTAGCCATTGGGTCATTACATAAAAGATTAATCCCTAAGTAGAAAAAGTGACATTTCCACTTTTGCCAAATGTGTTTTATGTCAAAACTAAATCCCTTGAGCATTGGTCCATATCTCATACAGCAGATTAAGTACACAAATTGGGGGAGGGGCCTAGAGATTGTGTGCAGCATACAAGATGGTTGGTACAAGCCTGTTCAAAAACACAGGCACATCTTGGCTTCATAAAAGAAGAAGTTTGCAAAACGTGACAGAGAGATTTTTTTGTTGAACGAGAGCAAAAGCAAACTTTGCAAACCAGTTCCAGACATCAAAACAAACCTTATGAAAAATTCCATACCTCCCAAGAAGCATTAAAACTCTCCAACGTTCTCAAACCTGCAAAAACTCTACGTTTTTTTCATAAAAAGTCTCAGTAGTATACCTTTCGATTTGCTTCCCCTAGACTGAAGCAACCTTCCATTCACGTATCACCATCATATACTCTCTTCCATTCAGTGACTGTCCAAACCAAACAAGAACAGAACTAGCTTCAGGAAGATCCCAACGAAGCTCCCTCCACCATCAAAGAAGTCACCTACAGCTCTTTCGATTAAACACTTCAAGAGGTAAGTTCTCTCTAAACTTGGAACTCTTTCATATAAACATCATGTGCACATGCCAATAAAGAAAAATGTAGATATTTCTAGACCATGTTTTAGCATTAGATTCTGACTGCTCTTATGCTGAAAACTCAAACTTGATTAGTTATACTTTGGACTTTGAGACCCATTGTTTTGTTTTTGTGTTAACTCCTGGACTGTAGTTATGTTTGGATGTTGCATTTTTAGAACTTGAGACAGGTTGTTATACCCTTCGATTGGCTATCTGCATAAGCCTTTTGAATCACAATTTGAGGGCCTAACATGCTTTCAAGGAGCTAGCAAGGAGCCTGTGGAAAAGCCAGAACCTTTTTGTTTCCAGACCTCAGACGAAATCCATGACCTTTTCGTTTCCATGTTTCGATACAGACATGTTCATCACATATACACATGCTTCGATACAGACATGTTCAGCGCACACACACTTGTTTCGAATACCCTGACTTGCAGGCCCAGACGAAAGGCACCTACTCACTGACTCCAGGCCCAATCGAAAGAGGCCGAAAGGCATAACATGCAGTCCCACTGGTCCCAATCGAAAGACACAACAGGCTGTCCCAATTGAAAGATGAAACTTGCTGCTGCCTTTGCCCAATCGAAGGACAGGACTTCGCCCCTGCCAAGGCCCAATAGAAAGGCATAACATGCAGTCCTACTGGTCCCAATCGAAATACACAACAGGTTGTCCCAATCGAAAGATGCAACTTGCTGCTGCGTTTGCCCAATCGAAGGACAGGACTTCGCCCCTGCCAAGGCCCAATCGAAAGAGACAACATGCTGCCCAATCGAAAGATGCAACTTGCTGCTTCCTTTGCCCAATCGAAGGACAGAACTTCGCCCCTGCCAAGGCCCAATCGAAAGATGCAACTTGCTGCTGCCTAGGCCCAATCTAAAGACACTACATGTTGCCCAATCGAAAGATACAACTTATTGTTGCCCTTGCCTAATCGAAGGACAGGACTTCGCCCCTGCCAAGGCCCAATCGAAGGACAGGACTTCGCCCCTGCCAAGGCCCAATCGAAAGACGTGACTTTGTTGGTGCTAGCCCCAATTGAAGGAGACCAGCAACATGACAATCGAAGGATGCTACTGCCTAGGTCGAAAGACACGTTTTTTATTTATTTTTATCTTATTTTTTGCCTTTATATTTCTATGCACTTCAATATGATTGTAATAATGTAGGATTTATTTTTTGCACTTTTTATTACCTTTGTACAAATGCTAGTAATTAGGTGTGAATGGTAAGATAAAACCAACAAGTAGACAACATAAAAAATCAAACAAAAATGCATGCAATAAAACACACTTTGCATACATGCACCCCTAGGGTTTCATCCACTTGTTGCCTTCAAAAATGGGCCATGGTTGCATGTCAAGTACTTTGGCAAAACAAGAACAATCAAAATGATCATAGTCCCTCGATGACGCTATCGGAGTTTCCTAAACAAAATGATCAAGTCCCCCAAGAAAATTGCCAAAGATACTTGACACTATTTCTTTCATGGTCTATACGATGACCCGCGCCTGTCCTGTTAACATCCTAACACAAGGTTGTTCACCAAATACAATGTTGAAACAACACTGTTAAAAGGGTTAAAAACATAAGAAATATCTTTGAGTAAAATAGGGTAGATAACTCTTAGTTACTTAATCAAACTTGCAAAACGCACTTGCTATTTTCAAACACATCTCACAAACACACTTTTTGAACTATTTTCGAAACAAACACTTTGTTGACGTTCTTATAGAAACGAGAACCATTACAAAGTTCCATTTTCAAAATACTTTCAAAACACACACACCACAAGCATATTCAAACAAAAGCAAGTGATCTAAAACAAGTAACTAAGAGCCCATGGAAAACCATGGATGAAAAGGGTGCTAGCACCTTCCCTTTTCATAATCTACCCCCCGAACCCACGAAAACATCTCAAAGGTTTTTTCTGTGCTTTTTGACCTTTCCTTAGGATAAAATAAAAAGTCGGTGGCGACTCTTGCTAAACCGCAACATTTGCGAACACAAACGCAAATCCCAAGTCAGTTCTCCCACCGTATCACAGGGTAGATTATGGAAAGGGAAGGTGTTAGCACCCTTTCTATCCGTAGTTATCTACGGGCTCTTAGATGCTAGCTCATGTTTTGAAAATTGCTTTTGCTTTGTGTGTTTTGAAAATTAGTTTTTTGAAATGTTTTACTGTGGAAATTCGCTTTGTGATAACTTTGTGAAAATTTTCCAATATTGACAATGAAATATGAGAATAGGGATATTGAATTGATGGTTGACCAAAAGTCCACTTGGTTAACAGTTGATTTTGATTGTCTTCTGACAAAATGACCAATTTACCCCTTTTTATCAATTGAACCCTTTCAAGCCAAAGTTGATGATTAAACTTCCAATGATAGATGCTCATGACTATGTAGAGAAGTATGGGATCAAGAATTTCCCAAAAATCCAAAGATCTCCTGATTAAAACTCAAACCCTAGTTTTGACTGATGAACAAAAAGGAAGTGATTCTCCTTATAAACAACACAATAATCAATATTCTAATGATCCAATGAGGTGGATAAGATATATTGAGATATGTGGTACCTTTGGGCTTGAAAGATCCAGAGGTTTATATGATAAGGCTCTACTTGAGCAGCTTGTCAACACAATCATTCTTCAAAAGCTTGAGAAAGACTTGATAATCAAAATACCTTGATCCCATCACAATGTATGAATGCAATGCAACATGATGTTTATGATGAAACATAAGCCTAAATCAAGAGGGTAAATTTTGGGGTGCAACACCTAGGACTAGGGATACCCTATATTTATCGGTTAATTATTGATACAAAATGCTTGAGTTCATCATAAATCTCTAAGGACTTAAGATTTAGGATGAATATTCAAAGGTTTTCCCACTAAGGACTTAGGGTAAAGTAAACTTAAGATCTGGTAATTGAATATTATGAACTTTTTGAAGAAATCATGATTTAAGGTTGCTACATGGAAAATTATACACTTTACCCTAGCATGTTCCTCGTATATGTGAAAATCCAATTTATATTTCTGCTTAGTTTTACTTATCATTAAGTGATAATTTCCAAACAAAATCCCACTTTATGTTTTTGTTTAATTGAACCATGAATTGAACTTGATACTTGTACACAGTCCTTGAGATCGAAATTTGGGGAATTTCCCTATTATTAGCACAAGAAGAAAAATAGCACACTTGTTGTTTTTCCGATCACTAACATATGTAGGGTTACCAGGAGACGTCAATCAAGGGATTGGGAAAATGAATAATCAATATGGTTACTAGCATCAGTAAGATACCGAGAAACATCAATCAAGTGATTAGAAAATGAACAATTAGTAAGGTTAATGACATCAGTAAGGTTACTGAGAAGCATCAATCAGGTGATTGGAAATGAACAATCATTAAAGTTACTAGCATCAATAAGAGTATCGGGAAACACCAATCAAGTTGTTGGGTGCTAAGAAATGTTGGGCTTTGTAAAAATCAGATTTTATTGTGTGAATGCCAAGTGAAATTGGGCTTTCGGTGGGAAATTCCAAGTGAGATTGGGCTTTTGTAGATGTTAGATTAATTCTATGGAAATATGAGTAAGGTGATACGCATGGTTCGATGCAAGAGCATAGAGACCTAGTGAATGAATGAAAATGATTTATGATGACTTGGATGTTTTTGACTGGTGCCCCTATGGTGGGTCGTGGATGATTAAGACTTGGATGATTGTTTGTGTAACAAGGTTGCTTGTCAAACGATGGTATAATGTTGTGCTAGCATGACTTCTTGATACTCATTTTATCCTCGAATTTTGTTGATGTAGAAGAGAGATTCATTAGGAATTGAGAAAGTACAAAGAGAGCTTGCCCCTTTGTGGCATGTTTTGCCCCTATCTGTTGGTATGGTCTTTGAAGAAATTCACCTCAATGTGAGTTTGAAGTAGTTTGGCCATATCTTACAATTGAGATGGATGCCCCCTATTTTGAACCTTGAAACCATGTGTCCTTGATTAATTGACTCTTGGAATGATTTTCCTCTGATGAACCATTTTGAATCAAATTCTTTTGATCGAGCTTTGCACCGGTCTACCCCCACATTTGAATTTTGAAAGGTATACCCTAATCTTCAGAGTCTGAAGGAATATCCTAAGAAGGAACTTGGATCTCACCATGTTGTGATATGGACTTGATAAGTACTTCCCCAACATTTCAGTCTTGAAAAGTATGCCCTTGATTAGTTGGTGCTTAGTTGACCAATTCTTAGAATGATTTCCCCTTAGTCAATAGGATATTCATGCGATCATTAGGATTTATTTCGCTGAGACGGTAGGATCCCTATGTCATTTCCACCCTAATTAGGAGCTTCTTGAAATGGATCGTCTTAGACCAATTTTAAGATCTTCTTGATGCTAAGTATTGATTCGTATATAAAATCGTACATTTTGAAAAGTAATCTAACATGATGTACATGTAAGTTTTGAAATTAAAATTTGTTATGGAAAATAAATATGGTGAATTTTGATATGGAAAATAGATATTTCATACAATGGATGAGCACAGATGAAGATGTGAAAAAGAAATGCAGTTAGCGATGATTTAACAAATATTATGAGCCAGTTTAAAACAAATTTTGTTGAGTATGCTTTCATAGTGAACCTAGCTTCAATTAGTACTTTTGAAGATTGTAACGTGACTTGGTTCACAGTTTAAGAAACAAATGATATAAGGCTCGAGATTTGAAATTTAACCCACCTCATTCTCCTTCATGTTCTCCATTCTTAAGTTCAATCAATTCAACAGATGCGTTCAGTCTGCAAGAGAAATTTTGTAGTCACGATGATGATAAGAAGCATTAATAAGGTTCAAGAACTGCTGAGAAACATTGATGATTCTTGAGGTGGCAGTCACAAGCTTATTTTCAATTTTTCTTTCAATCCCTTATTTTTGCATGGACCAATTCTTTTTAATTTTCCGGTCCATCGAGATGCCCTAACTTTTTCCTAAGTCAAATTTTTTGGATTTTTATTTCAACTTAGCGAGCTCTTTTTGGAATAGTTCTTATGAAGTTTTGCTTTTGATTCAGAATAGTTGTGACTGCCATGTTGACTTTTGTAAAATTTATCTTATTTTCTTCCTCAATCATGGATGATTTATGTGAGGAAGAAGATATTGAAAGCTTTATCTTCATTATTTCCTCGATCTTGAATGATGAATGCGAGAAAGAGGATGTGCTTAAATCTCTTGCTTGAATGGAATGATTTTTTTGAGATTAGAATGCATCATTAATTTAATTGAAAGACTACCCTTATCCTGGTTAAAATTAAAAGTTTCTTTTGAAAAATTTGAACAACTCCAACTTCTGGCTCGAGGGGGTTGACTACGGATTAACTCCTTTTTTCTCCATTGTTTAGGATGTGAAACAATTCCTTACATCGTTAGCTAAGTCTTACTATTACAAAGCATACGTCAACATAATTCAGTTATTTTATTTACATCATTCTCCCTTAAAGTTTGTTAAAGGTGAAAGATGAAAATGGAATGGTGAAAAGTGAATATGGAAAAATATTGATTTTTTGTACATGGAAAGTGATGTCATAAGAAAGAGTGAATACAAATGGATTAATTTCAAAAACATGCATGATTATTTTATTAGAATTACTAATAAAATAGTACAATGTTATATAATAAATAACACTTGGCTACAAAGAAATTACAAGTACAAATGAATAAAGGCCTAATGATTCTATGGGGCTAGCTTCCTTGTTGACCCACTTAACTTTAGGAGATGCTTCTGGACGTTCTTACATTGTTGAAGTAAAGGGTGACCTTTTCATTTTCTTCATATGGGCATACCTATTTTACTAATAGGTAAATTGATCTTTATATTGTTACCTTTGATATGTTGAAGTTACTCTTAGTAGTGGTATCTGAGGCGTTGTGTAGGCCTGTAGTTGTCATGGTGAAAGGATTCTTTCTCTTCTCGATAGGACTTGTATCTCTTGGTTCATTAGATTCTTAAATGGTTGACTTCCTCCTTAAATAGTTTAGGACTTTCTTGAGTTCATTTGTGAGAATCGGGAAATCAGCTAGCTAGATAAATGTTGGACAAGGGCGAAAATGGAAATGGATATGAGGTTTATGTTATGTAAATGTATGTACATGTTTGCAAATAAAAATGTATGGGTATGCAAAAAAGATTTTTTTGCTTTAGGGATATGCTAAAAGTTTTAATGGAGATACAATGCAATACATATTTAGGATAAATATAAACCTAGGGACAAAACCCTAATGGGTGACAGTTAAAAGAAAATCCCTACGGGTTAGGGATTATGACCTACAAAAGGAAACTCTTACATGTTAGATATTATGATATACAAATGGGAAACCCTACATGCTAGGGAATATGATGCACAAAAGGAGATCCCTATAAGCTAGGTATTATGACAAACAAAAGGGAACCCTTACGGGTTTAGGGATAGAGATAGACAAGAGGAAACCCTTACGGGTTTAGGGATTGTAAAATAATGTCCCTTGTGGGAAGGCTCCCTATGAAGGATATGATATAAATAAAACATCCTATATGAGGACTCCTATGGGAGGTTCTAAGTTTTTCTACCCAACCCCCACAAGGGTGGCTTCTAAGGGAATCATGGGTAACACCTAAGGGCAAAGGCACAAGGGTCTCCCTTAAGTGGAGCCTCTGTGTAGACCAAGACTTTCGTCTTGTAGGTTATACAAGGTCTCACCATGAGATTTTTTTGGATTATTCATAGAGTCATTGGTCAAATAAAAAGTTCTATCTCCAAGATAGGCCATCCCTCTTAATATATTTCTTGGAATTTGACCCACTCTACGAGAAGTTGTCTCAAAAACTCATAGGAATGTTAAACACCCTTGGTCAATTGACAACCCCTTATCTAAGGTTTATTACATATGAATCAAATTCCACCAATAAACATATGAAAATATGATGACACACAAAGTAATAAATAACATAATAAATAAAACAAAAGAGAATAATAAAATAAAAAATATAATAAATAAAAACCCCGAAAATTCTAGACCTAAAGGTAGGTGAAACTCTAACTTAAGGATTGTGGCCCCGAAAAAGTCGTCAGCTATCATAACCGGCAAAAAATACAAGAGTCTTCATCATTACTTTTTGTCCTAAGGATGAGAAAAGAACAAATAATCTTAAATTTTCAGTGATCTCTAGGTTTGTGAGTTGGTTAGATAAAAGGAATATGTTAGACAGCTTATATCTCCCATGTTCTCAAGGGGACCCTATTTAACTTTATGACTTATGGGGACTATTTCTTTATTTACTCATATTATCATATATAGTAAAACAAGGGAAAATTAAGTTTTTAGTTAGTGGACTCGTCTTGGTTTTTCAACTGTGTGCCTACGTAATTTCTTAAGAGAAATCTGAGTCTTTCGTAGTTCGAAGGTGTTTGGTTAGTTTTTTTTTATAGGATTATGTTCAATTGCTTTCGAATGATCTTTTGAAATTTGTTTGGGTTTGAATATTTGAGTAATCATAGACTCAATTCGAAGTTTAATTTAGAAGCAATTTGCCAGTCTTTTTTTTTTAAATAATCTTGAATTTTTGTTATCTTAGTGAAAATAATAATTTTATGGGTTAGATATTTTA